>CM076570.1:1489407091-1489917653 GCA_034641835.2 Pinus albicaulis | reverse complement strand
AATCAGATAGTATTCTTAAAGGTCTCTTAAGGTCTAGGGAATCTAAGTTTATTTAATACTCAGAGTCCCACCGTGATCTCCATTATGTTAGTGAGGCGATGAGGTGGCTCAATCGGATAGTAGCCTAGATTTTAGTAAAGTAGTAAGGCCTACTGGAGGCTAGTGGAGTCGCCAAGTGGATTTTTAGTTGTTTTGAGGTATATGTGTATGGTCCACCACCAGTACTGACAAAAACCAATCTAAGGGAGTTTTTTTGGGGTTTTTCTGAGTTCTTTATGTGCAGCCTAGTATGTAAGAGTGTTATAAACCTGATTCATCACTTTGCTAAGATGGTGAAGTAGAGAGTTTACTCTAAATGATTCTAAAGGCTGATGATCTAAGTTTAGTGTTTAAGGACTAAAGATTTTATAAGATTTTTCTAGACTGTCATGCACTTAGTAAGTCCCACCGTGATCACCACTATGTTAGGTTCCCATGATTTGGCTTATTGGTAAGCCAAATGACAGTGTAACATCAAATCAAGCTTTGGAGCCCAAGGACCTAGCCTTCCTGGAATCAGAGAGGGCTCTCTCTATATGTGTAAGGGATATATGTGTGTTTGCTTATTGTGTTCTGATTTTAGGCTAGTTATGAAGTATGTTTTTGGTTTTGGTTTTTTAAGTTGTGAGGGGTGAAACTGATCAAAGATATAAGATAGGTAAAAATATGTCAGATTAACTGGGCTATGGGGTTAAAAAGGTCAAGAAAGCTATCAGACGGTGATACAAGGCTGTTGAAGGGCCGATTTGATTCAAGGTAGAAATGATCTTTGGGAAAAATGGAGTAAATGGACATCAAGTTTGTGAACAACAAAGATTTTCAAGCATAACTAGTTCAATAGATAACATAAACATTGTAGGGCAAACCATTAATCATGAAAAATGTAACTATAAGCTAATCAATACATAGAAATAAACATTCAAGCCATGCATAGAAGTATATGACCCTCTAACTTTGGGAAATGGCTATCAGACTTTGGGGAAAACACTTAAGAAAGACAAACAACTTAACTTACTATGCCGGAACGCCTAAACACAATACTTCAAGTTATTGGGCACTTTGAACAACAAGATTTGCATAGTTTTAGGCAAAGGGCTAGATCGGAACTAGGCCTCCTTGGTTCAACAAAATGATAATCTAATCAGTCAAAGAGAAATTTCATGGATGGAACTATAACTAGCCATAGGTAAGCAGGGCGTACTGTAAATCATACTTAGCATGCATAGAACTATGAATGAAACAAGCAACAATATCCTCAAGTTATTAAAGAGCAGTTAAGAATTCTTTAATGTAACTAAGGAAGAGGAAAACATGAAAGCTATGAAGAAATAGGAAATTTGAGGTGCCTCCAAGGGCATATCTCAAATTTTTTCTCTACTGATCTATAGCAAGCAAGAAACATGTATTCATGAATGAAAACTAGAAGAAAACAACAAAGCAAGAGACACTATACCATTCTACCAAGTCATGGAATCCAACAACAATCCTTCTTCATTCATCCAAGAGCATCCAAGAGGCAATCCAAAAGCATAAGACAAGTATTTCTTCCAAATATTATATGACCATATATTGCTTCTCTTCTCAATTTCTTCCCCATTTTACAATGAAAGCCTTTGGAATATATAGGTTTAAGTGAGGAAAACCTCATGGTTCAACTTGCCATCCTATTGGCCTAATCAAAATATCTAAACTTGTCCTTGAGGCTTTGCAAAGCCCAAGGCACAAAATATCTCATAAAATATCTAGAAAATGCTAAAAAAAGGAAAAATAATTGACTTTGCATCATTTTTCATGTGCAAAAATAGCTAAACGCACATTTGGAAAAAGTAATTTTTAAAGGTTCAAAAATTGCAAAAATATTCAAAATTTACATCAGCAAAAGGTCCCCTGACTTTCTGGCAACATTTGGCAGCCTTCCCGATGTCGAAACGAGGCTCATGATAGCGCGCTGGAAAGCTATGAGTGTCTACTTTCTGGAGAGATTGAAATTTTCCAAATATGATGCCTAGAAGTCCTCCAAAACTGGATCTGTGTGTAAAAAACCAAAAATTACAGTTTGCTGATAGATCGGGCAGAGTGTGCAAAAAGCGAGCATTTTTCGCCACTTCGGGGAAAAAAATGATCTCCAAATGTACTAAAAATCACTGAGGGTATTCTCCTGAAATTATGACATCCAATGATACCATCCTCCTCCTTTGACGAATCCCCAAACTAAAATGGCGAATTTCATGAGTTTTGACCAAAAACTAAAAAATGCCAAAAAACCAAAGTATGTCAAAATTTGCCCAAAATTAGTATGTATGACCCTCAAGGGTTCTTAGCAATATGTTCTAAAGTAGAAGCCAAAATATGAAGTCCTGATGTGTCTTTCTTCACTTTCCGTGTCAGGCGCTTCCCTTTAGCCTCCTTCAGCTTTTCTTGGGCAGTCTTTAACTTGCGACGGGAAAACTGATTTAACTTTTTGTAATTCTTCATCAGTCTCCTTTGCAGCTCTAAATACCTGTTTTCCCTCTCCAACTTCTTCTCCAAATGGTCATTGACTCTTTTAAGCTATGCCTCAGAGGCATCTTGTTCTAGATGTGCTTCTGCAACACCAAACTGCCTCAAAAGCTCTTGAAATGTCTTCTTCAAACAAAACTCTATCTTCTTTGTCAATCACTGTTTGATCAAGGTAAAAATGATTTTTGAATGCTGTGTAAAATGTCCCTTTTTTGATATAAGACCCCTGTTCCTTCATAAAGCTGCTTTTCCCTTTGGTATGCAATTCAATAAGTAGACTTCAAGAATAAAAACACAGTTAATCAAGATACACAGTCAAAGTGATGTTTTCTATGTTTTGTGGTAAGGTCACCTTGCCTTTTGGTGTTTTGAGGCAATAGGACAGCCATGTTTTTAGAGAAAGTCAAGACCAAAAGCCTTTCTAATTCAAAAACAATGCTCTCTTCTTTGTAAGCCACCCAACTAGTGGATTTAACAACATAAACACAGTCAATCAAAAAGGCAATACACAGTCTAAGGTTTACTGTGTAATAGGTGACAGAGTTTATTTTTATTTTTATGTGGTCATAGAGAATCCTATAGCATTTCAACAGCAATAACATCCTCTTCAAACAAAATACTGCCCACCTTATACTTCACTGTTCTTCATACCCAGATCTTGATAATACTTCCAAGTGTGATTTAAAGCTTCATACACTAAATTTGGTTTATCAGGTAGTGGTGTTTTGCCTCTTTTATCAAACAGAGAAATATTTTGGCCTAACAAAAATATTCATATCATGATCACTGCTACTTGAAAACATACCCACTTTTTCACCCTTTAAAACTCTGTTTCTCCCTTTTGGACACTATTTGTACTGTTTAACAACTTTTTGGAGGGCAGTTCATAGGTTTTGAAACATTTAAGAGGGAACCGCCATTCTTGCTATTTCACCATTCAACTAACACGACGACAACAGAACTCAATTTTCAAATAAACATACAAAACTTAAAATTGTGATTCATATCATGATTTTCACCTCTTTTACATCACTCAATAGTTTTGCAAAGGTCATGGAGGAACATAAATACTCTTACAAATGATGGCAAGCTTTTTTGGAGAACTGGAGTGGCTTTGAAAGTGACTTGGAGGCACTAGGTTTGTGTGAATTGTGCACGACACGTTTAACTGGAAGAACGCTGCGCAGAGAAAAGGCCATTGGGTCACTGTCGGGCCGACAGGACCGGCACCTACAGGCACGCCACGTGCACCTACAAGCGCGCCGCACTACTATTCATCCTTTTAAAAATTTTGAGCCCAAACGTGCCGGGCAACGCTACAGGCGCACTGTGCAATCTCCAACCATTGAAAACTCAGGTTTTTTGCTCAAGAATTTTTAGCCGGCTTTGTGAACATCAAGGGAAAGCCTTGCTCACGATTTGGATTTTGCAAAGTGAATTTGCAATAGTCCTTTTTCCCTTTGAAATGCAACAAATCAAAAACTCCTTGAGTTTGTCTTGGGAGGATTTAGAAGAATGTTGTTTTTAAACCACTGCCTCATCTATTTGAAAAAGGGAAAAGAATGATTTTGAATGTGTTGAGAAGGGCCCACACTTTGAACAATGTTGGCAAAGTATATGCATGCTTTTAAACAGCCTTAGTGGGTATCAACCTATTTACTTATGAAAAATATCCAAAAGGTTAAACCCTGGTCACTGTGCTTACATGTTTGGGAGGTAACTTCTGCCACTTTTATACCCTTTAGTAGTGTCATTTTCAACATGTAACACTTGCTCAACAATACACCGATCAGCTATGAAGCACCTTTTCCATTTTTCAAGGAGGAGGATTAACCCTTTTCGAGACCCAATCTGACATTGTTTGTTGTTGATGCTTTAGATGTAATGATGCCCACTATGAAACTGATTAAACTGTTAGGTGTCCTTTAAGCTCATTTTTTGACTGTGGGTACAAAAATGCAGTTGCATTTTCTCATGGTCTACCCATCTCTGTTCATCTAAAGGGAAACTTGTTTAACACCTCTCCTCTACTCAAAATATACCAGCAAGGTATTTTGGTCCTCTGCTATAAGAGCAGACCTCCTTTGGAAAACTTAAAAATAATTTGCCTTCTTTTCCACTGTTATGAGCTTTTTGAAAAAAATTATTTTATGAATAGGAAAATGAGTACTCTTTGAAACATTTTTATCATCATTGGCCTATGTAATGACCTGTTATTTAATCATTAGCAAAATTGTTTCATTTTGGGCTTCAGATTGCTTTTTGAAAGAGACCTTGATAAGAGACAATTTTAACCTCTTGGATCACAGTGGTACCCCTGCTTTCCTTTTTAATTCTTACATGCTTGCTCTGTTTCATCTGTCCCTATTGTGTTTACAATTTTTCTGTCAGTCAGTGAAAGCTCTGGAATCAAATACTGCTCTAGCCCTCTACTTATGAATGAAGGAGGCCCTTTACTTGACAAAGTGTCTGATGTTCTTTTAACCTCTTTGGCCCTCTGCTTGTAGATGAAGGAGGCACTCTTAACCCTCTGCTTATAGATGAAGGAGGTTATTCAGTCTATAAACCCATCATCCCTGTGACAGTGCCATCTTTCCTTTGTTGTCCTTTCAGGCTTTTGGATGTAATCGCAAGAGTTTGATGAAAAACGCTTTGCTCTGTAGCTGCATCTCAGGCTCAAGATCACTTTGAGAAGTAGTTGTCTTCTCATGTGGAGCTAAAAATTGTCTTCTAAGATTCTGATATGTTTCTGTACTTGAAAGACCCATCAAAAATTTGTAAAAAAAAACCTACAATCAGCTAGACTTATGGTCTATGGATTGCTGAGACTTAGGGATGTAGTAGTGGCGCGACCTAGGGCTGTAACCAACTTCATTAGCAGAGTGGGAGGTCTGTTATGACTGGTCTATAGCAGATGGAGGTTTTTGGCTCTTTGATAGTTTTCCAAGGGTGAAATGCCTTAAAGCGCCACTTCCTAACTTAGAGGAGACTGTTTGAATATATTTGGATTGTCTCTTTAGAGCTGATGGGCAGACTAGTATGGCTGAGGCAAGGTAGGATTTGATAATGAGGTTTCATCTCGTCATGGGCGGATTGAAAAGGTAGGAGGGCGAAAAAATTTTATGGGTGTTTTCCCAGCTGGAAAATTTGACAAATTTTCAGATCAGCTGTTGGAAAACTTGGCTGTTAGAACTAGTCATCAACAACAAGTGAAAAATACTGATGACTAACATACACAAACTCTATAAGCATAAGAGACACACTGGTAGGGAGATGTGGTTAACCGTGCATATTGGTGACTATGAGATGGATCAGGTTATTCTGGACATAGGCTCGGATGCAAACGTACTACCTAAGAAAACCTGGAAGCGAATGGGAGAAACTAAGTTGGAATGGCCACTATCCAGTTGCACATGGCTAATCAGCAGAAGATCATACCTTTAAGAATATTACCAAATATCATGGTAGAAATCGCGGGGGTCAAAGTTCAAGTTGATTTTGAGGTCATTCAAATTGTAGAAGATGCGGACCCCTATTCTATGCACCTAGTATTGGGCTAGGCCATAGATATGGGCAGTATTATCAACTTAAAAAAGAGGAGCATGGTATTTGAAAGTGAAGGAACACGGGTGATAGTACCGCTAGATCCCGCAGAAGGAGTGAGGTATACAGAGTCGGTGCGTGAGGAAGAAGAGGTGGATCACATCTATAAGCTAACTGCAAGGGAAAAAGACTAGGTCAATCCTATAGCCAATGGTATTCTTTGCTGGGAAAGAAATAGCGAATGCTTCTCCGACTCCGACAAGGAAATGGAAAATTGGAAAAATTGGATGCATGATGTCTCAGCGCTGCACTGCCTATGGATTACAAGGGACTTCTGCTGCATATATTCAAAGGTAAGAAAACTGCCCCACTTTGATGATTCCAGTAGTATGAAAGAGTGAGATGAGGATCCACATAGTGTCTCAAATCCCGAGTCAAAGGTGGAGCGCGCATTCGTGGGACCTCCACTATAGACATAGGATGTGCCAAAGCATCAGAAACAACTGTGTTTGATCCTTGGACATACGGGCTACTACAGAAGATTCATTCTAGGATATGCACTGACCACCGCACCTATGGACAAACTGCTTAAGAAAGATGTTGCATTCTTTTGGGATGACCAGTGCTAGAAGAGCTTTGAACTACTCCAGGAAGGAATGGTATCTACACCCATTCTTAATTTTCCCAATGGGCCTATTAGTATGAATCTTTTGTCGAAGTGTACGAAAAAAACCACTTTAGCTACTTATAAAAAATAGCCCTAACATCAAATATGGCTGCCAATATCTTCAGATCTATGGTTAGTTGATCAAGAAAAACATTGCAAAAAACCAGATCTATGCATAAAAAGACATTAAGCAGTAAAAATAAGGTTTTACTCCATACATCCAATAGACAAGACAAGAAAAATATTTTTGAAAGAATTTTATATTAAGGGCACCTAAGAGGAAAACAAGAAAGGTGTTTCCAATTCTCCTCAATGGGATAGGTTCTTGAAAGTCCTCAGCGCTTTAGATCTAGCATTTCTCTCTCTTGTTGGTGTAGAAAACCCAGAAAAACATAGAACTTAATGGGAGCTCACAAAGCAACTAATGGAAAATGTGACAATGATAATGGCTCAAAGTCAGACCTAGGGCATAGATCCAGAGTGATCTAATAGGCAACAAAAGGTGACAAATGAATGGGAAGACCGTTCTATTTATAACAAAATATTGGGTCATTCTAGATCTTGGTGCATGATTAAAATAATATTAACCAAATCTAGATCCCCCTTTCATGGAATATTTTATTATATTTGTTGGAGGGAAAAGGCATTTGACTTGGGTCAAATCCCTTTATTTGTAAATAATAAATAAATAAATGATTTATTTATTATTTTAAGGAAGTGGTTGAATGATAATTAAATAAATAATTATTTATTTAATTATTTATAAATGATTTAGTCATATTTAACAAGGAATATTATTTAAATAAGATTTAAATAATTATTCCTAGAAAATAATAAGATAAATAAGGATTTATCTAATTAATTTCCTTGTTTTGGGTTAAATATGACCGGAATAATAATTAAATTATTGTTTAATTAATTATTCCATGAGGAAAATAAAACAAATATAGATTTGTTTAATATTTCCTTTTGGGGTTTCCTGTTTAGACCATAAACAACTTAATAAATGTGTTTTATTAAGTTATTTTACATAGTGAAAGAAATTTTACTTAGGGTAAACTTGGTCTTACATGGTTTACTTGGGTCCATCTAATGATAATAGGTTAGATAACCAAAAAATGGTGTAACGGATTGCCCCCCAGTGTGTGAGTGTTAGGAGCAAATCGTATGACCGAAGTACGTTGTAAGAACTCAATCACCAAACATCAAAAGGGAAGTTAGAGAGAGAAATGTAAGGTAGCCTAATGTGCTGAAGAACTAGACCCTGACGAGACGAGACTTACAGGTGCAACAAGTCTCTTTTTATGAGAAGGTACTTGTGCTAGAGGCGGCGGGGAAGGCACACCTATGCCCTCCGAGACAAAGTACAAAAGAATAGTGTGTCGAGTAAATAAGGGACCGAACTATAAAGTACATGCTGGCATAAACATGAGCCAGAGAAAATATATAATGAGGAATCCCACATACATGATGTTCTTGGGATAATAGCTAGGAATTATACAATAATATATGAGTACATGAGATACAAATACAACCCAAATGCCCCCTATCACCGGGGAAGGGCTCGCAAAATGTGACTGATACATGTAAATCAAAGAGGTGCTGCAAGAGACTAAGGTTGACATCATCAAATGTATGGATCTGCATTGAAGGATGTGAGGAAGAGCTCATCTGGGCATGTGGGGGGCTACTTACAGGGCCACCCACACGCGGGGGCAGACATCTGCACACACACGCGAGAATCACGGACAGCAGTGCTTTCGCATCTTTGGACCATCAAGTATGCGGATCTCGATACGTGAAAGGGCGTTTGAAGGTGAGAAAAACCAAGTCGGAAGGGAAATAAGTAGTCCTTTTCTTGATGCAGAGGCTGAACAAGAATGGAAGGCCCAAAACCGTCTGCATCGCCCTCTAGAATTGTCTTCTGGAATGAATGAGATGATGTCGACAGAAGGAGGTCCGCCATAGGTGAGGCAATAAGGGATACTCAACTAAGGCACGAGAGAAAACAGTAGAGTGAATGACAAACTGACACCAATAATGATGATGAAATGGGGGGGGACTGAGTGGCGAATGGATGACTTCCCTTGTTAAAGCATAAAGGGCATAGATGACCTGGCAACGACTAACAAAATATCATGAGGGATAGGGGACAATGGGATTGAAGGCCATAAAGTGCGACACGAGAGATGGACCGAGCAATAAAGGATGGAGGACTATAGCGGGATACAAAGGGACTCGGGATAGATTCCATGAATGCGATGATGACTCAACTCGGATTCTCTAAACAAGGGTGACTAGATGGTGCTGCCACACAGCAAAGGTCAAACATAGTAAAGGTCAATGGGGGACCATGTAAAGGGTCAATGGGGGACCATAAAAGCTTGTGAAGTCTGAAGATGGTAACTCACGACGAACATCAACACGAGCATGGACAAGTATGGAGGCCAAGTGGTGTCGCTAGTATGAGTGTTGCAAGTGAAGAAAGTCGATTTTGAGGAGGAGTGAAGTGATTCTTCCTGGATGAAATGTGTCATGGTGAAGTATCAAGGTACTAAAAACTAACAGGTACCCAAAGCTCATGAACAGGCCAGGTCGCACTTTTTGGGCTCTGTTCTGCGACTTGGGTAGCAGGTATTGGGCAGAAAACTACGACTTGTGCCAGGAAATGACTTGAAAAGTGTGACCTGTTAGAGAAATGGGGTTTCAGTGATTTTTTTGGCTGAGATCTAGGATTTTTATGGTTGAGAGGCATAGGTGCCCCCAAGCATGTTGTGGTCATGCCAAAATGTATTTAGAAAAAGGGGAATCTAAACACATTTTAATGATGTGGTGCACCATTTGTTTTCGTTATGGTTATGCAGTTTGAGAAAGGGAATGGAGGATTACCAATCTCTTTTGGTACTGCATATAGGAATCAAATGGACTTTAAGTTTCTGGGTTGGCATACCTGGTGTCACTATCCCAAAGAGAGGATTTGGAGATAATGAACTGATGCTCTCCTAGAAAACCCATAGGTTGGTCAACAACAATGTCTAAGAGACTGGGTTGCTGATGTAAGATGAAGGAACGATAAGGGGTATCATCCCTAGAGTGATCTGAAGTGATATGGGACTCTAGAGGTTCATCTAAATGTGGAAGAATAATGGTACTAAAGTTGACATGACTAGATACACTAGGAGAGTTGTGGAGAATAGCCTCTCCTGGTCTCTCAAATATGGGTGCCCCCTTAGCCAAACATGGGGTTGCAATGTAATGGACACGAGGTGTATGTGGTTTTGAGCAGATAGGTTTGATGTAAGGGGAATAGATAAAGTTAGGGTGGGGATGTTTTCCATAATTTTGTCATCATGATAGAATATGGGATTGTGGTGGAATAAATACCACTGACGCGGCAAAGCTGCGAGACTCATCATCATGAGAAGAGGTTCTGTCTGTGCATCATCACAAGGGGTGATAGAAGAGTAAACTAGATAAAGGATCTACGATGTTGAGCCCGGGGTGATCGTTGGAGGGGAAGGTCAAAGTGAAACAACAGGGGAGGATTCAGAGGGAATGTTCCCTGAGGGTCTCATGGATGATGATAGGTAGAAAATGGTGGAGGCAGGCTCCGTCATATTGACATCAGGAGGGGGAATGTCAATGGGAGTAGGTAAATCCTCAAGCTGGCTGGACGCATACTGCGCAAGTATGGGAGAGGCGGATTGATTTTGTTCAACCTCATACTCTCGAATGACCTCTAAAGAGGCTTGGTAATTTGTCAGGTGGGGAAAATGGTGGGAATAATGGCCATGGACACCACATAAAGCACAAGGTTTGTTGGTGTGAATAGTATTTGGGTTCTTGGCTACGGTCGAGGAAGAAATAGAGGTTTCATGGACCGCAACTTTAACCATGGGTTTAATGCGAAGCAATTCAAGAAAGTCGGGACAAGTATGGGTGGCGTGACTGAGGACATCACACAAGGCACAAGGCTTTGCGGGCGGAGGAAGGCCAGGGTCAGTCGGGGTGGCCTTGTCTTTGGATGCCCCCTTGCGAGCTTTGCCTTTCTTTTTCGAAGCTGTCACAACAGGAGAAGGGTCCTGTTGAGGTGCTGGAGGCACTGTAGCAACGAAAGAAGCTAGGGGAACTGGTTGAACCGGTGTCAAAGCAAGGTAAGGTTTGGGGTGACCAGGCGGGGTAGCGGCTGGAGGATCAAGGTACCAGATGAGTATACCCAAGGTCAAATTGGGGAGAGAGAGGTTGGCCATGATGGGGACCGAATAGACTCCGGGAGGAGGAGCAAGGAAAGGTATCTGATCAGCAGGGTAATGGCCAAGAGGACGACTCCCGAAGATGGTTGAAACCTGAGTTTTACCGTAAATACCGATGGGGGCTCATGGGTACCCACGCCAGGAGAAGGGATAGAAGAAGAGGTCGAGGTGACTAAGGCGAAGGGCTTTAGGGAGAGGGTTATGGTGGGCGAGGACGAGGTTGAGGTTGCGGCTAGCGGGGTACAGCAGGTCGGCTGAGATGATTGCATCATGCGAACGTTCGCTAAGTTGGGATTAGAAATAGGAGGAGGGAGAGGAGAAGACCGGGGGAAGGTTCCAGACAAGGAGGAGCCTTTATAGATTAAGGGAGAGACACTGGTCAAGAATCAACGGTTTTCTTATTAGCTACAGAAGAGATGGTCGACTCAGGGGAGGTCTGAGATTTTGGCTCATGATATGTCAATTGGTCAATGTTGACTATCTTTCCATTATGAGGGAAAAACATCTTGCGGTGGACCGCATATGGGACAGTAGACATGGTATAGGTGTAGCTCCGCCCTAAAGAATGTTATAATCAAGAGGGGCGTCGATGACTTCAATGTCAACGCAAATAGTCTTGCCCGCAAGAGTGATAGGACAATTACGGAATAGGCCAATGGGCTGGGAGGCATGGCTGTCCCATGCACGAAGGGTGATTGTGGAAGGGGCCAGCTCAGGAGATCCAATTTGTTTCCAAACCAAAGCAGACATCACATAGGTAGATGCCCCCTCATCAATAATACACCGAGAAATGTGAGTGTTCCGGATTTTGACTGGGATTTGGAAAGCTACGGAAGCAGGAAGGGGAGGATGTTCTGATTGATGGGCATCGAAAACAATCAATTGGTCATCATCAGGATCTATAGTGCCCATGGAAGATAGTAGAGCCTTCTTTTGAGAAGGACACAACTGGATGAGTTCCAGTGTTGAAATGGCAGCAGGAGACTGTGCCAAATCATCTACTATGCTATACGAATGAGAAGCTCAACCAGAAGCAACATTTCGGCATAATGGGCCCTTAGGAATCTTGGTATGAACCTCAAATTTGGGCTGAGGGATATGCAAGGGACCATTAGATGTCGAAAGAGGCTCTATAGAACCTGAAGAAGGTGACTTGGGGACAGACGGAGTGGGAGGCTTGGGGTACTGACAAGACTGAGTTTGAAGGTTAAGGTCAACAAGTAAAGGCGTATCAGAGTTCATCATGAGGAGCTGGTAATCGGAGGAACCTGACGGGGAAGGTTGGGGGGCTACCTGTCTGTGAGGTGGTTGGGTAGCCACGAATCCTTGCTGAGGGAAAGTATCGGTAAACACAGCCGGTTAAGTAATGGCCATATTGGGGGTAGGAGAGGCATGTTATCCACACAATGTGGCTTGAGACTCCCACATCTGCCGCATTTGTGGTAAAAGGGGACAATCCTGAGTGTAATGACCGGAAACACCGTAACACGAACATGGCTTATTTGTACGAATAGGCCTGTCCGGCTTGGGCTGAGTGCCCTGTTGCTGGTTAGTAGTGTTAGAGGCAATACTTTGAGGATTAGGTCCACGAGTACCAGGGGAAGATTGGTTTTGATTTTCTTTCCTCTTCCTTTGAGAAGAAGGAGGATTAGTCGTGCCTTGCTGTGCAAATACTTGCCTTGAAGGGGGTGGTAGTTGCTATTGCTGGGGTTGAGAAGGCAAGGAAGGTGGAGGTGAAAATGCTGGGGCACATGGCTGTGGATAAGGATAATGGTTAAGTTGGGAAACATTGAGCTGAGCAGGAGGTTGGGCAAAAGGATGAGGCATGCTGTATCCTAGATACATGCTACATGGAGGGGTAAAAGTGCTGGAGGTAATGGCCCCTCCCGGAGGGAGACCATAACCCATAGGAGGTTGAGCGTACGGATGAGAAATAGCTCCATTACTGCTAGCGTTAGGCCCTGGACCAAACATAGTGAAGGTGATAAGGGAGAACTTGAAGTAGGGGGAGAACCAAAAGAATCAGAAGAGGAGTCGGATTGCGCACTCAGGGGAGGACTAACTTGACAACGGCGAGAAGGAGTAAGTTGACCAACTGGAAACTGAGGGTGAAGGCCAAGAAGTCTCCGGGATATACGCCATGGGGGTGAAATAATGATGGCACAAAGGGAAGAAGAAGGGCAGGAAGATGCAAAATCAAGGGATTACAATTTCAAAACAAGGGCAGAGAGGTGCAGTGTCAATTGATTTTAAAGTCTTTGCCTGGCAGTGTTAACCAGGCTTTTCTTCACTTAGGGTCAGTGTGTGGCGTGTGTTAATTTTAGTTTTTAAACCCAGACGTTTTGAGATTAAAATAAAAAGTGTGCTATGTAACTAAAAATAAACCTGTAGAGAATAGGATATAATGTTGAAATAACAAAAAATTTATAGCTAACAATGCATCGATCTAACCCAAGAAGGCGGGTCTCTCAAAACTAGTCTAAAAGAGAGAAAAATCTAGTCAAAACACATGAAAAAGGGGCCAATAGATCTAAGGTCGGGAGGGACAGGGATCTAAAGGAGAAATTTGCTGAAAATAGGTGTAGAAAACAACAAAGAGGCAGAGGCAACGTTGCTGCAACAAAGGAGAAAATCAACTAAAGGTAGAAGGGACAAGGAGGTGACCCTAGAGGAAAACCCAAACAAAACTATATGAGGTGATTTGAAAGGGGTCTGAAAGGGAGGTATCAGATATGAAAATAAAAAGGCTGAAACTCTGAAAATTCAGACAGTTGAAACAGCTAAAACTCTTCCACAAAAAGTGGAGGCTACTAAAGCCCTAAGGGGCTATATTCCCACTTAGTTGAGTAAAAAAGATCAAAAACAGGTCTAAACGGGCTGAGACAGAGGCTAGAAAACCCTGACAGAAGCTTCAAACAAATCTAGAAAAATTGTTGAAAAATTGCAGAAAAAAGTGTAGGTCGCAGGTTCTGACCTGTTTTCTGTCCAGGTCGCAGATTCTGGGCTGAAAAATGCTTCCCAGGTTGCAGGTTTTGGGCCAAAAAGTGATTCCTACAGTCTAGCTCATAGGTTTTGGGGCAAAACGTGTGACCTGCAGCTCCGGGTGTCTCGGTGGCAGATTTGAGAAAAAGTTGTTGTCTCAGTTGCGGCTGATGTCTCTTACCTACACAATAGGGCCAGAAACACGCGGAAGTGAGAAATTTTAATGTTTTAGGGTTTTATAGGTAAAAAATGACATAAAAATAGAAAAAACAAAAAGCTAAAAAGAAACCCTAGGGTCTGAAGCAACTGGATATGCAGGAATAGGAAAAACGACAACGGTCGTAATTGAAAACCCGTGTGGAGTCGCCAATTGTTAGTATGAATATTTTGTCGAAGTGTACGAAAAAGAACCACTTTAGCTACACATAACAAATAGCCCTAACATCAAATATGGCTGCCAATATCTTCAGATCTTCAGTTAGTTGATCAAGACAAACGTTGCAAAAAACTAGATCTATGCATAAAAAGACATTAAGTAGTAAAAATAAGGTTTTACTCCATACATCCAATAGACAAGACAAGAACAATATTTTTGAAAGAATTTTATATTAAGTGCACCTAAGAGGAAAAAAAGAAAGGTGTTTCCAATTCTCCTCAATGGGATGGGTTCTTGAAAGTCCTCAGTGCTTCAGATCTAGCATTTATCTCTCTTGTTGGTGCAGAAAACCCAGACAAACATAGAACTCAAAGGGAGCTCACAAAGAAAATAACGGAAAATGTGACAATGATAATGGCTCAAAGTCAGAAAAAGGGCATAGATCCAGAGTGATCTAATAGGCAACAAAAGGTGACAAATGAATGGGAAAACCTTTCTATTTATAACAAAATATTGGGTCATTCTAGATCTTGGTGCATGATTAAAATAATATTAACCAAATCTAGATCCCCCTTTTATGGAAAATTTTATTATATTTGTTGGAGGGAAAATGAATTTGACTTGGGTCAAATCCATTTATTTGTAAATAATAAATAAATAAATGATTTATTTATTATTTTAAGGAAGTGGTTGAATTATAATTAAATAAATAATTATTTATTTAATTATTTATAAATGATTTAGTCATATTTAACAAGGAATATCATTTAAATATGATTTAAATAATTATTCCTATAAAATCATAAGATAAATAAAGATTTATCTAATTAATTTCCTTGTTTTGGTATAAACATGACCAGGAAAAATAATTAAATTATTGTTTAATTAATTATTCCATGAGGAAAACCAAACAAATATAGATTTGTTTAATATTTCCCTTTGGGGTTTCCTGTTTAGACCATAAACAACCTAATAATTTTTTTTTATTTAGTTATTTCACATAGTGAAAGCAATTTTACTTAGGGTAAAATTGGTCTTACATGGTGTACTTGGGTCCATCTAATGATAATAGGTTAGATGACCAAAAAATGGTGTAACAGGGCCGAAGGAATGTCATGTACAAGTTAATGCATCAGGGATTTCCCTAGGAACAGGCCTTACGTGGCCTGGCGCCAGAGACATTGATCACCCAGTCGCATACTCCCGAGTGCGAAGGAAATTTATGCCACCACGAAGAGGGAAGCGTTGGCCCTGGTCCATGCAATACAGAAGTATCTGCACTATCTGTTGGCAGGACACTTTAAGATGTTTACAAATCATTCGGTTTTAAAGTCGTTGGTGAATAATACTGTGTTGGGGGGGGGGGAAGAATTCCGCAGGTAGTTGTTCATGTTTCACACTAGAAAATTTGGCCCAATTTCCGATGGCCAATTCGTCGCTATTCCAACACATAGTCATCGCAAGAGCGACAATTCGAGGATGGGAAAAACGTGGTTTGCCATACCGTCGCAATTCCAACGCACTTACAAAGTGTTGCACTACCGACACTTTTTCCGTCGCTTCCAAACAAGCGTCACTCTTCCGACGTTTCCCAAACCGTCACGCTTCCAACATTTGTAAACTGTCGCACTTCCAACGAAATGTGTTCCAACGTTTTGAACGTCGCTCTTCCAACATTTGTAAACTGTCGCAATTCCAACGAAATGTGGTCCAACGTTTTGAACATCGCTCTTCCGACATTTGTAAACTGTCGCAATTCCGATGAAATGTGGTCCGATATTTTGGACGTCACTCTTCCGACGTTTGTAAACTGTCGCAATTCCGTCAAAATGTGGTCCAACGTTTTGAACGTCGCTCTTCCAACGTTTGTAAACTGTCACAATTCTGACGAAATGTGGTCTGACGTTTTGAACGTCGTTCGTCCAACGTTTTTATGCTGTAGCTCTTCCGACGTTTTTAAGTTGTCGCAATTTCGATGTTTACAAGGCGTCGGTATACCGACAACGGGTTCAAAATTTTTTTTTTTAAATGAAACTTTAAAACAGGATAGTAAATCTCCAATATTTGTTATGAATTGTGGGCGTTCCAATTACCGTGAAATATTAATATAATAAAACACCCCGCAGCGCTTCGACTATAAACAATCATATAAACATGGCTCTGTATTCAAAAAACAGGTTTAAAATAGAAACAGGGCAACATTTTTTTTTTCCAATTGTTATGAACATAATTCAACCGTGAAATATTAATATAATGAACCACCCCGTAGCGATTCGACTATAAACAATCATTTTTTTTCACAAGAGAAAAAACGTTGTTTTGAATATATTATATGAAGTAAAACAATCCATGAAGTCATTACATTTTCACATCTAAATATTGGAACCCAAATATCCATCCAGAAAAGTGGAAGTCCCACCCCAGACAGTGATAGAAAAATACCCCATGTCACATACAGGGACTTGATATAAAACCCAGTAACGGTCCACATGGAGATTATCGACAATCTGAGAAAGCATCCAAATATGCACGAGGCATCTATAAGAAAGTGAAATAGCAGTATGTAGAATAGTAAAGCAACAGATAGAGTACCGACGTCCATTGTTCCAAATACAAATTAAAGTACCCAAAATCCTTGAACAGAGAAAAACGCTAATCATTTGAGGAGTGTGATATGTCCAAAATATAAAAAGACCATCAGACCATATCAATAAACCAGCAACATAGACCAGCATCGCTAGTTTTGAAGGCAGAGTGATAAACATTAATCATTTTTTTTTCACAAGAGAAAAAACGTTGTTTTGAATATATTATATGAAGTAAAGCAGTCCATGAAGTCATTACATTTTCACATCTGAAGATTGGAACCCAAATATCCATCCAGAAAAGTGGAAGTCCCACCCCAGACAATGATAGAAAAATACCCCATGTCACATACACGGACATGATATAAAACCCAGTAACGGTCCACATGGAGATTATCGACAATCTGAGAAAGCATCCAAATATGCCCGAGGCATCTATAAGAAAGTGAAATAGCAGTATGTAGAATAGTAAAGCAACAGATAGAGTACCGACGTCCATTGTTCCAAATACAAATTAAAGTACCCAAAATCCTTGAACGGAGAAAAACGCTAATCATGTGAGGAGTGTGATATGTCCAAAATATAAAAAGACCATCAGACCATATCAATAAACCAGCAACATAGACCAGCATCGCTAGTTTTGAAGGCAGAGTGATAAACATTAATCATTTTATTTTCACAAGAGAAAAAACGTTGTTTTGAATATATTATATGAAGTAAAACAGTCCATGAAGTCATTACATTTTCACATCTGAAGATTGGAACCCAAATATCCATCCAGAAAAGTGGAAGTCCCACCCCAGACAATGATAGAAAAATACCCCATGTCACATACGGGGACATGATATAAAACCCAGTAACGGTCCACATGGAGATTATCGACAATCTGAGAAAGCATCCAAATATGCCCGAGGCATCTATAAGAAAGTGAAATAGCCGTATGTAGAATAGTAAAGCAACAGATAGAGTACCGACGTCCATTGTTCCAAATACAAATTAAAGTACCCAAAATCCTTGAACAGAGAAAAACGCTAATCATGTGAGGAGTGTGATATGTCCAAAATATAAAAAGACCATCAGACCATATCAATAAACCAACATTGCTAGTTTTGAAGGCAGAGTGATAACCTGTCAACACATAAAATAGTATCATAAAGCGGATACAGGAAATGTGCAGAGACATGTACTGTTGATATACACCTCACACAAAAAGCATCCATGATAGAGCAAAAATATGTATAAACCCAGGGTCGATTGTATGTTCTGGCTCGCTTGTTCCCGGAAATAAAAACCATCTGCAGAAACCCAGGCTCGCTTGTAAGATCAGGCTCGCTTGATTCCAAAATTGGTAACCATTTGTTGCATCCGAGATGTAAGGTTCAGGCTCGCTTGTTTCCATTAGTAGCCCGCTACAACATCCACCCTGTTCATAGCAAAAAGGTTCCTGTAGATATACAGAGAAAGAGTATAATACGTAGACCATATAAACATGGCTCTGTATTTCAAAAAACAGGTTTAAAATAGAAACAGGGCAACATTTTTTTTTTTGAATTGTTATGAACATAATTCGACTGTGAAATATTAATATAATAAACCACCCCGCAGCGCTTCGACTATAAAAAATCATATAAACATGGCTCTGTATTTCAAAAAACAAGTTTAAAATAGAAACAGGGCAACATTTTTTTTTCTAAGTAAATTTAATCTATTAACAGTGGGAATAAAATTACACCGAAGTCAAAAACATTGCCCAGACTCATGGAAAATTTGTCATCAAAAAATCAAAAAAGGTGACTACCCTCATACGGGGAAACCAGTCTTGAACGTTTATAGAATTCAAAAAAATTACAGAGGTCCAGCACAGTAATATAATCTAAAAGCGGGCCACTTAAGTGGCCCGCGAAGCAAGAAAAAAAATTTAACCAAACTACTCCTTCGGTGGTTCCTCGACGATTCAGCACCATCCTTCGGAAGGTCCAGGATCACTAGGTGCTATCTCCACATTCATGCCACCACTCCCTTCCTGAAGGCCTCAATGTTGGACGGATTTTTCTGAGCTCAGACCCGCCAGACGGGTGCATTGTTCTTCCATTTGGGCCTCCTCACGGAAAACCACAGTAATTGAAGCTGTGATTCGTGGCTGGTTCAGAGAGCAATTAAAGGAAAAAAACTTAGTGCGCGTCATGGGAGAAGGTGAAGCGGTGGGGACATGAGGAGCAGGGGAGCCCATACGATGGCCAGATTCTAGAACCCGACCCCGCCCACTTCTAGTATCTAGATAGCGACCTGCGTGATAATCATTGGACTGGGAAGATGAATCGGTTGAGGGGCTGGAGGGAGCGCACAGGGGTTGACCTCTAGTGCTCCCGCTGTGGCAACACATCCTTTGACGCAGGCGAGGCATGGATGCAGTCTCAGCAGTGGGCACAAGACGAGACAAAGAACTAGAATTCCAAGAAACAGAGTAATATAGACACAGAACAGACCGAGAGAAATGCAGATATGCACCAAGGTCTAAGCAGAAGTTCAGCTGGCCACTTCTCCTTCTCATCACAGTGAGTAGGCAGTGTAACCCAACAACCAGCTCATCTGAAAAACCATAGTGAAACGCCATTTTATCGACCTGACTGCTTTGCAATCGAAGAACGTCCATCATAATTAATCTCTCATTAATGAGAGCCGAAGGCCAGATCATATTGGAGCATGCAGAATCTCTAACAGGAGTGGAGGTCTGATCTTGAACAGTGTTAAGACTTAATGTGATTTGATGTGAAAACCTTGGAACTTAAATATCGACTAATTGAACAACGTTAAAACTTAATGTGATTGATATGAAATCGCCATATCCATGTCCCATCGCCTTAAACACCATCAAATGCACTCGCATCCGGGAACCAGGGAAATTTTTTATTGAGAACACGTGGAAGAAATTGATTGGAGCGGATCTTTTTTTGGGCCGCTCGCGCAGTGGAAATCCAGACCCGAAAAATATTAGGGCGAATTTGATAAGAAATTCGTGTCACAACTCTCCCTCCGTATGCCAGCCCAACTTCGGACCCGAAAAATATTAGGGTGGAATTCATTTGGTTTTCGTGTCACAAAATTGGCTGACGTCAGCAGGCTATTTTGGAACGCGAATTTGGTTTGAATTATGGTTTATTTCCGTTTGAAGTCCAGCGGGCTAGACTTAAGAACAATTTTGTTTGATCCCATCTTATAAAATTTGTGTTGGTTTTCTTTGATAATACACATATTTATAATAAATCATGGGAATACCACACTAAACATGTGGAAAAGTTATATAAATTATTGAGAACAATCATTTTTATGTAAAAATATCCAAATGTGCTTTTGAGAAATAAGAATTCGAGTATTTGATTCATATTGTTTTAAAGGAAGGACTGAAGTTGGAGCCTCAAAAGATGAAAGCTATTACAAAATGACCTATTCCTAATAAAATCAAGGTTCTTAGAAGATTTTTTAGACTTACATGATATTATTGATAATTTGTTAAGAATTATGCATGCATTTCAAGTCCACTCACATATCTCTTGAAGAAAATATCATTTATATGGAATGATGAGGCTACTTTGGCATTCTCTCTTTTAATGGATTCCATGTCTTCTACACCAACATCGGTTGCACCTACTTTTGTTAAAACATTCATAGTAGAGTGTGAGGCACTAGGACAAGGAATTTATGTAACATTAACACAATAAGGGATATCATTGGCTTTTAAAAGCAAGGAATTCAAAGAAAATATTTGGTGAAATCTACGTATGAAAAATAAATGGAAGCAATAGTACATGCAATAAAAAATGGGGATAGTATATCATTGGGAGGTACTTTAAAGTCAAGATATACCATGATAGCATAAAGTATTTTTTGAAGCTATGGATTTCATTGGAAGATTAACAAAAATGAGGAGAAAAATGCAAAGTTTTAATTTTGAGATAATCTGCAAAAAGGGTAAGGAAAATTTGGTACATGATGCTCTTTCTAAAATAGAAGAGGCCTCAAATTTATATCCAATTACATTTTCTATTCCTAGGTGGCTAGAAGAAGCTTGCCATAATGGAAAAATGACAATAGTAGTAAACAAAAACTAAAATTTATAAAGGATGGGATGAACTCTATGGAGCATTGGGAGTGAAAGAGAGATATACTTTGGTGCAAATGTAGAATATTTTTATGCACGCAAGCATATTTGAATAAAAACATATTAATGGAATCCCATGTCTCTCTGATGGTAGGACGCAGGGTTCCTTAAAACATCTCAAAGGATCAAAAAATATATTTTTGGAAGGAATGAAGAAAGATATTCAAAATTTTGTAAGAGAAGGTCAGGTTTGCATAATAAATAAAAGAGAGATAGTAAAATCTATAGGGTTACTTCAACCATTCCACATACATATTCAAAGACTAGAAGATATATCAATAGAAGTTATTACAGGGTTACTGAAATATAAAGGTAAGTATTACATTTTTGTGGTCATTTATATAGACAAATTTTTGTAGATTTTTTTTGTAGAGCTCAAAGTACATAAACAACAAGCCAAGTGGCAGAAGTGTCCGTGAAATAAATTCATAGTCTTCATGGTTTTCCTAAAGTAATAGTAACAAGAAACTTTTGGAAACAATTATTTAATATGAGTGGAGAAACACTAGCTGCCGTGAGTTCTACATATCAAACACAATGAAATGGTCAAACAAAAATAGTTAACAAATGTTTTTAAGGTTATCTACAATGTTACTCTTTATAAAAGCAATCTTAATGGATGAAGTGGGTTCATCAAGGAAGAATGGTAATATGATACTACCTATCACACATCTACTAAAATTTCCCCATTTAAGGCCCTTTATGGATTTCCAACTCCTAGTATCTCATACTTTTTGCAAGATAAGTCCAAAGTATAGGAAACAGAGTCACATATGGAAAATACTAAAGAAAATTTGAAAATTATTATGGAAAACCTTCAAATGACATGAAACATGATAAAACAGCAAGGGGAACAACATTGAAGTGAAAGATAATTTGAGGAGGGTAATTGGGTATTTTTTAGATTATAGCATTATAAGCAATCTTCATTCAAGAAAAAGAAGAATAAAAAATTAGCTCAAAAATGTTATGGCCCTAAATAATTATTCATAGGATTGCACAAGTGGTATAGAAGTTATATTTTCCTTCTTCTTGCATTCATAAGGTTTTTCATGTATCTTGCTTAAAAAAGGTTTTGGGAAAAAAATATGCCAATGTAAATAGAACTTCCAAAATTAGATGAAGAATGAAAGTTGATTCTTGAACCACAAAAAGTTATAGATAAACATTATGTATCTCTTTGACATATAACCATTATGAAGTACCTAATAAAGTGGAAGAATATTCCTCTAGAAGAAGGTACATAATAAAATGATCAATTCGTGATGAAATACCCACGGCTAAAGGGTTCGTTTGAAGTTTTGACAAAGGTTTTGTTATATGTTTTATATAACGCGGGGCGGAATAGTTTTATTGTTCGTTAAGGTCCCACACAGTGATCAAATTTGAAAGGCAGGTCCGAATTTCAATTAGAAGGGCATATATCTATGTCGCCCTTCCATAATGAAAAGCTTTTAAAAAAAACTTTTCAATTGACCACAATAAATTATTTTTACATTTCATTTTTAGAAAGACAAAACCATCAATCTTTATATTAATAAAAGACTGTTACATATACAACAATGAAGAAGGCTCCATCTTTCATTGCTTAAATATCTCATTAGCAATGTCAACATAAGTCTTGAAGACACTATTATAAGAATTTGGATACATACCACCGGGATATAGGAGATTCTTATGTGTCAGATTGTGTAATGCAATTTTGACTTTGTCTCACAAGGAGCAGTAGCATGGAGGTCTAGATTTTTCTTATAGAAATTTTTTATTATTATTTGAAACGTTGTTTATAGATATGAATACAACAATGAAATTATGAGCATGGTGGATAATTAGTCAAGCTCATGATGCCAAACCATGATGATGTAAGTTTGGAATTTAAAATTTTTACATGTTAAAGACAAATAGTCAAAATCACTGACAACTTAGTATGCCATAATTAATAATCATTCCCTGTTCACTTTTGTTAATAGGTTTATGTCACACGGTGATCTCTCTACTCTAGCATTTACTTGTATTGAAGATCACTATTCTAGGAATAAGGAGTTATTTTCTCCAAAAATAACCCTAGCCAAACATTGACAATGCATCAAGGATATCTTTCTATGCTTCATAAGTACATATGTTATACTTCTAAATCATGTCTTGGAAGTAGTTGTTTTGCTGAAAATTATTCACCAGTTGGTTTCATACCAAAGTCTTTTTCTCATTTTCAACATCCAATACATGAAAAAGATAATGGTTTAAAACAACATAAATATTTGAAATTTTGCAAGAATTGTCTGGCACACTTTGAATATGAATTTTGAAGTCAAGTGCATGATTCTCTATAGGATCAAGTTTCATTTTGAATACCAAATGTTTCACAAGAAACTTCTCAACATGCTACCTGCAGTAAGGATTAAATGACAATATTGCATCAACTATTTCCATAATAAAAGTGCACCTCGTCCATAAGACTAAACAACTACAAATGTTGTAGATCTAACAAGACCACACAATCAAATGTATTCCACAAGGCCAATACTGTATGAAAAATTAAAAGGAGTTTGCAACCAAAAATATTTTAGGCAACTAATTCAATTAGATACACCAAACCATCAGCAAAAAGGAAAACTGTTGGCGAAAAATAAGGTCTCGCGGGCAAGACCCAGGTTCAAAGGGTTGGGGCCAACAAGGATCCGGTGTAGTCTAGTAACACGCCGGCATTTTCACCCTGCTCTGGAAGAGCAGAGCGTCTCACCCGAGGCGTGCCGTGACCACATGGGAAAGGGGAAGAAATCACAGACGAGGAATAAACCCGCAACCACAGAAAGAAAGAGCATTCATTGCATACCAGATTGCACATGCAAGAGTATTAATCAAGTATTCAGTCAGTTGCAACTTAAAATTTTTAAAGTGGTGCAAACATATCACAACACATAAACAAAGCATAGAGACAGCAATCCTTCCTTATATTAGGGTTCCGGCCAAATACAAGATTACATAGCTTTCTTCTCTGATAACTCACAAATCAGATACAGATGGGTCTGATAACAGAAAGGACGAACATGGAGAGTGGGAACCCATGGAGAGAATAGGTCTGAATCTTCCGCGGCTGCTTCCACATCCAACTATCCCTCAACAAAACTAACAGCAGCAACCAATCTTCCAACAACTCTTCCTTCGGCCGGGTGATCGCCTTTTATTCACCCGCTCGTCGCGACTAGCGGCTTCACTGTGTCTTTGCTCTGGCTTTTCCCGACTTCTCTTCTGATTTCTGCATGTTTCACTTCCTGTTTTCTGCTGTATTTCTTCCATCTGTACTTATCTCTATCTAATCTCCAGTTATCAATTGCTTCTGTGCCGCCTTGGTAGCTCCGCAACTCCTGGTCGCTGCGGCGTAGTCGCGTTAGCTATGTGTGTTCCTTCCGCAACTCAAAAAGAGTCCTAGTTCAAAATGTCTTGGCCGAAAATTCAAAACTTAATCAAAAACAAGGGCCCCAACAGGCCCCGACCACAATCCTTTGACTCGTCCACGAGTCAATCGCAAATGACAGTCTCTATTTCCATACCTTCGCTGGCCTTTGTACCCTGCTCTGCTGTTCCTTCTTCTGCTGCCCTTTCCTGCTGTACTCCGCCACCTGCTGGTTCAAACAAGGGCCCCAACTCCGGGACCCGGCGGAGTGCTGAATCTCGAAGCTCTATGAAAGTTTCCACTGCTTGCTGCCATTCCTGCATAAGCAGGTCAGCATCTTGGGCAATTCGGTTGGCTGCAGCTTAGTCGATGGGCGTCGGAGAGCCGACCCGAGCAGTGTCGCCCCGAGTTGAGCCGACGTTAGCGTCCAGTGATACCTCGCCTCGCCTCCCAGGTGCCGAAGGCACGAGCCGCCGTCTCTAGGAAAATGTAGCTAAGTAGTAGCCTATTTACGATTGACCTCGGTCTTACCGCATTTAGGTTCATTTCGTCAATGGAAGTCAAAGCTGATCTAATAAATCACCGATCGGTCGTGCTTGAATTTAATTGAATTCTTGTGATTAGGCGGCCAATGAAGGCTGTACGTTAATTGTCGATCTGAGGAGCACTCTGTGGCAATTGCATTAAAAAAGGGCGAAGCTTCTTACGTAAGTGGGATGTCGTGGGTGGTACTATGCACGTTTGGATTACGTCACGAATAATCAATGGTGGATCTGGAGGGTAGGCCGTGCAGCTAACGCAGCTTGGAGTTCTGGTTCTCTCTGCAAATGGTGGTGAAGATGTCCCCGAGCTGGCGAGCCTGTAAGGCTATGCTGTCCTCTTCGATGCGAGCAGGAAGCGGGGCATTGTGAGCCCGTGCCTCCGGCCATACGCTGGAAAGCGCCTGATTAACAATGTTGGCCTGTTCCTGGAGGTAGGCCTTCTCCTGCAGTAGCTGATTGCGCTTTTCAGTAAGCGCCGTGATCTGGTTCCCCTGCTCGGTGCATCGCCGCTGTAGCTCCGTATGAATCTGCTCGGCCTTGCCGGCCGCCCGCTGAATGAGCAGAAATAACTGTGCTGGACTCAGTTGTTCTGCATTCGTTGTGCGCGGGGCACCCTGCTCAGGCGTCTGTTCCTGTGAAGACGGTCCTATGGCCGCTGCTCAGCCTGAAGGCTCTGGAAGGTGGACCGGCGTCTGCTGTTGTACCGAAATGGCCATATCAGGCTCTGGCCGGTCCTGCTGCGTGGTTGGCGCTGTGGAAGGGCTGGTTGAATCAACCCCAACTCTGTCTGGCTGAACAAATATAGTGGCAATGGGCTCCTGGGACGTGGCCACGGGGTCAACGGGGGGTACCACCGCAGCAGTACTGGAGGTGACCTCCGCCCCGTGGTCACCGCCGAAGAGGTCCCGGATCAAGGAATCAGACACAGTGGCTGATGAAGTGGACAGATTGGGGGAAGTGGCATGTGGTCTGCTGGTGGAGGGGGAGGTGGATGGAGTGAACGAGGAGGGAGGGAAACGAAGGTTGAGGAAATCTGCTGGGTCAATCAGCGGTTCCTCCGGGATTAAGGTAGCTGTGGGCGGCGTGACTGGTGGATCATCCTCCGTAAGGTCCACCACGGGATCTGCAGTACGGGCCCTCTTGGATGGAGGTGGCCCAGAGGAATCGGGTTCGGGGCCCGGTTCACCCATTGTCGTGATGATGGGGGTGGCAGAAGTGAACAGGGAAGTGGGAATTGGGGAAGTGAGGGAAGCAGTGTTGGAGAGACCAAGTGACCGATTAAGACGAAATTCATTAAAAGAGGGAAATATAGGGGTGCTACTAGAAACAACCTGGGTGGCCACGTTGAGTCTCCGGACCTGGTCGTTCATATGCTCCACCAATGGGGACCAGCTGAGCGCGTGGTCGCCGCGCTCCCCTCGTCGCCTCTCGTGGGTTATCGCCACTGCGACCGGGAAGATTCCCCAAGATCGGGGTCGCGGGCAGGCCGGGGCGCCCGCATCCCATCAAAGTTATATCGATGACTCCATCCCGAACGTGCCGAACGACCCCGCCCATGTTAAAACCTCGTGGAAGATACCGCTTGGCCAACCTGGAACCGCAAGGGCGCCATGTAAATGTAGTGACAATAAGCCTACTTCTGGGATGAAAGTGGGGTGATTATGGTCACGCAAACCATACTTGTTCGTCGTATTCATCCAAACCAGGTTCCGGGTACCCGCCGCCGAGAAGCCACCACATCGCACCATCCTCCCATACCATTCGCGAACGCCCGCGTTCACCCGCTTGTCAGCCGGGGGGCCGTGGACACCGCTGTGGGGAGTATCGCATCGCGAACGGTTGCTCCCTTGAGTTCCGTCGGTGTCCAGACGGAGGAACATGCCATTTCCACATGGCGAAGGCTAGGAGCAAGTATCCGTAGATAAACTGTGGTCCGTCCTGCACTGTCTTCGCAGTCGCGGAGTTCTTCCAACACGAACGCGCTCCAATTCAATCGGGCCTTGACGCAAAGGTTCGCAACAGAAATTGTGTCTAAGGTGCACTCGCTCTTGGTGTAATGGCACATGGCCCTGCTCTGCTTACCGAGCAGTGGGCAAACCAGATTTCGGGTACATCGATCGCATCTATCTTAGCACCTTTGCCATCAATGCAGATGAGTACCATTTTTGTAGAGGTCCCTTTTACTTAATTTCCATACTGCTTTGAGGCTGTCTCACCTGCAGAGGGAAAACATCTGCCTAGCTTGACATACCCTATAAGCCGACCAATATCTCGCCGCATGGATTGGAATCTCCTCGTTCAACCATAGGACCCGTTCGCACCACCGAGGAGGAACCGGTATCGTTAACCGGTCCTGGCAGCCGAAGATGTGAGACCGCGAAATTCATCAACGTCGACCGCCGGAGACCCCGACCTGCCCTTCATCCGCCGTTAGAGTCGCTCCGGCGTATAATGGTGTTCCATGAACGTCCGCCAATGCATGGGGGAACTCACCGAGTCTGGATGCTGGCATCCATGGTGGTGCATCACGTACTTCGCCGACTCAAAGATAATTCGAGCTTCTATGGAATTCGTGATCTGAAGACTGTTCCGAAACGGAGAGAACAGCTCGCATCTTGGCGCGTCTCCCCGATAGACCCGACGTATTCGTCCTGGAGCTTCCCGCTAAGTTCTCGAGTGCCCGAGGCCGCAAGTGCTCTGGGAGTCGCCGAACTTTCCAAACCGAGTTGGTCCGTCACCTTGCCGATAGCCTTCATGCAATTAGTCATCCACGGCACGCGCGGGGTTGATGAGACTCCATAACGGCATTTAATTCTTCGTTATTGTTCTTGCTCGGCGATAATCGTGCGATCAATCGCAGCTCCGTGCAATCCCTCGGCGCTGGGTCGACTTCGCGGCATCGAAGATGGCGACCCGACTGCTGAGAGAATCGAAGGTTGATGGTAAAATGACATAATGATTACCGTCCATTAAGGGAATTTATGACCAAATCCGAGCTATCCTACGGATCGACGAGATGATCGACTGCTATGACTCGGACTCGACATCGCCCGAGGATGCAACCTACGTGCGTGACACGCTGGACTGGAGCGGCGCCATGTCGATCATGGGCCATTACGTCGGATCGAAGCAAGTATGGACACGCCGGATCGCCCACTCGACCATGGTTTGCCATGTATGTAGACCGCAATCGATTCGTTTATTTGATCGATCGCAAAGGAATAGAAAAGGCTAACTACGCTCATCCCGCTAAGGGAGAATTATTCAACTATGCTACTTACTAGTGCTCTTTGCCATAGAGTTATTAATGGAAAATGAGATGTTTGACTGTAGGGCTTCAAAGGCATGGCGACCACCCATCCGGAAGAACTCTGCCAACGACGGCCCGAGTCACGGATTTCAATAACAAAGTACGGTCCCAACCAAAGGCATCCGGAGCTTGCCCGGAAACTTCTGAACCTACCGTCGTATAAAAGAACCTTTGCCGCCAACTTGAAAGCTTTAGTTTTAATGTGGTTGTCGTGTCATTCTTTCGTCCGGCCTTCTGCACCTTCTCGTGGAATTCCGCAAGAAATCGAGCCTCATCAAGCTCCGCAGCCTCTCCCCGGAGTCGCCCTTTAGTGACGCATCTCTGAAAAGCGAAGGGATGTTGCGAATGTAAGGTCGGTACGGAACTCGTGGGGATCACAAACTTTCCCTACTGCATACCCGCCTGAATTACGTCCGGTTTGTTAAACGTTTTACCGTGGTCCGATAAGCCCACAACGTCGCCGTAGCCGCTCGTCCTAATCATCCCGTTGAGTATCATAAATTGCCAGGCCCTTTTCAAGAATCTTATTGAAGGCTTCTACTGTACTCATCGCTCGTTGGATGGTATGGCTACTTTTATGATGTCAGATCATAAATGTGTCTAGTAGCGACTGACCGTGGCATTGATGAAATGCGGCTCGATCACCTGTCAAGCGTGCGCCCAAAGCGGTCGATGATGTTTTCAAAGATGAACCGAGCGGGCGTGTCTCGCCGAGTGTCATGACCGCGGTTGCTTCCGCCCATCGCGTGAGGTAACCGTCGTGATGATGTACCGGGTTTTGGAATGAAGTAACATGGGTGCAATGGGCCGACAAAATCAATGCAAATTTCATTTCTCAAAGGGCCGCAAGACATGCACTGGGTAGTGGAAGCTCATCTCCCGTGCGAAGGCCGTCCCGTCCTCTCGATTAAATATCGCAACGCTTCACGTAGGCCTAACCGCATGCACCGTTTACCACCATAGACCAGCTAAGTACGCCCTCATGCAGGTTTAGCTCCCACGTGTCCTCCCGCAACCCGCCGTCACATTCCCACATCATCGGCTCGGTTCATGGTCAAGAACACACCCGCGCAAAGACCATCCAGCCCGCCAGGCGCCTGCCCCCGCGATCAATTGATAATCCGCCGCACGGACAACCAAGACGTCGCTGCTGTAATCCCTGGGCAATCGTCCGTGGTCGTATACGTGGCAATGTCAGCCGTAGTTCCGGGACCGCTTCCATCGGGGCCGCATCGCATCCTGAGCCGACGTCTAATGACCGCTGCTCTCCTCACTCTAACTGGATAAATGATCGTGTGCCCAACATCCACGGCTCGGTTTGACAATTACATCAACGGAACTCCCCGAAGAGGAGAAGCCACCCGCGTATCCTTCCTTCCAACACAAAGCTTATTGACCAGATATTTTAAGGCCGAATGGTCCGTGAAAAATGTAAACTTACCACCCGTAAGGTAGTGACGAACTGAGCGAGTACACTATCGCAACAGCCTCGTCACTGTGGTGTAATTCTTCTCCGCATTAGATAGGCGGTCATGGGCATACCGGTGGTCAACCGTCGTTTCCGGCTGCGCTAATACGCGCCAAGTGCAATCCCGGACGTATCAATGTGCACATGGAACCGTTATCCCGCCTTGATGGACTCGTATGTGGGTGCCGTCGCCATCTCTTTTTCAATGTGTCGAGTGCCTTCCGCACTCGCGTCCACTCAAAGGTTTGACTTCCATCAGCTTTCTCCAAAGGGCAGATTTGGCGTAGGTTGCGGATAAAACGCCGTAGTATCCAAAGGTGGCCGAGCAAAGTCTGCAATCGCCTAATGCCTTGGGGCCTCCATGGAAAATAACCGCACCTTGCAGATCAACGCACCCCCTTGCTTACACACCACGTGACCCAAGAGTGTGCCGAATGGTACCGCAAAATACATTTTCAAATTCAAGGAAATCTCAGAATCATGACATCGGCCGAACATAACACGCAACAGCAGGCGTGTTTCAAGCAGTCGTAAACGGTCCACTATCCATATAGACTTCCAGAATTTGGGAATATACCCCCGGAAAGCAGCACACAATCCGGAAAATACTACTGCGTTTCTTCACCAAAACTGCATGCATGGTATGCGTAACGATCCCCACTGGCTGTGAATGTTGTCTTTGCCTTGTCCTCTCAACAACATGCGCACCCTCGATGGTAGCTCCGAAACCCATCACACCAGCAAGCTTCGTTTCCCGCAACATGATCTAGAACTTCATCGCCGAAGGGGAGTGGAAAACAGACGTGAATACAAGCATTATTCAAACTCCGGTAATCTACGCAGACACGGATTTCTCGCTTTATCCTTCTTTGTTCTGGATGACAATGGATTTACCCACCACCTTCCCTACAGAAAGATGAGACCGCAGCGCATTTTATCGATCGCCATCTTTACCTTCTCCTTGATGCGTGATTCAATCCGTAGGGCTCTGCCGACCGCCCGGCTCCCGGTTTCATGTGATGCGATCTCACCCAAACTTCCTTCGATCCCCTTCTGTGTCCGTAAATCGATGACGGAAATGATCTTCATACTCCCCAGAGGAGGACTTCCGGGTCGCCTCCGCATCCCAGAATCACCCAATCGTTGCCGCCTTAGGTTTCTCCTCCGTGCCAATGTTCGGGCCTTCTTGTTTTTATACCGGGAAATGGACTCTCTCGTCGTCGCCGTCGCGACACTCCGCTCACCCTCCTTCGTCGAACAGATGCTCGTGTCCTCCAAAACTGCCGTCCCTCGGGTTCGGTCAACCCGCTGGCAAACCACTTCGCTCTTGGATCCCCGAGCGTGACTCCACCGGCTCATCAGCCTCGGATACAAGAATGTAACTCTCGACGCTCAGGGCTCCGAGGGATTCCCGTGCCGTCTCCCCCTTCGAACGAGAAACCCTGACGAACCCTCCGATCGCCGCGCAGCGGGTTCCCGTTTCCGCCTTTCCTCTAGGTACCAAGCCTGGGATTGTACCTGTGGAGGGATAACCTCAGGACCCACAACTCCTCGGGTACCCGGCGCTCGCGCCACTGCTTCCTCGCACGCTCGCAAGTGCCGCCGCGGGTCCGAATCTCCATGGTGTTTGCTGTGAGCCTGTGGCCCTTCATCCTCTTTGAAGCGTGCCCGTAGTGCATCCGCCATCGCTCCCATCGCAAATGTAGTGTTATGATTTGCTCCACCATCAGTCTCCGATGTTGACTTCAAGGCCACATCCAAAAGTGGTATCCCAGACTCTTCTGGGACCCGATCTTCCACCTTGGTAGCACAAAGTATTTACCGATTGCATGTTTGATAGTGTGGGGCACCAAGGATCCCTTGCTCCTACCCATCTAATTCTGGTGCGATGGCGGCACATCTCCCGTGGTGGTCTCATAACCCCTCATGTCAATCTTCCCACGCGAGCTCGAAACCACTCCGAGCTCGCACACTCCGCCAACCGATAGACCCCGTTGCGGCTCTGCTGATATAATCGTCCCGCCTTCCCTATAGCCATCTGATAGAGATGATCCATTATCCGAGCATCCTCCCGACTATCCACCGGTTCTCAGGCGGACCCCGATGAGTCGGTCGAGAGGATGAGTCACCCGTACCTCCCCATCCCTCGGGGAAAATCATCAGCTCCCCTTGAGGGTCGATGATCGCGTAATTCTCAAAAGCCCAATCAATGCTGGCAGAAAGGTGATAGGGGTCCTTATCACCCATGATGCCGTCAACCTCGAAGCTCTGTATGTCTTCACCCCGCAACGTCAACCTCGACCCTCCGCCGGCCGATTGGCAAAATACGTATTGGTTCGCCATCCCGAGTTGGATTGTGGGAATAGGCAGCCTGGGCTTTCCAAGAGCCTCCCATGTCTTTCGGCAATATGTCGACGCTTCGGACCCTGTGTCCAACATCGTGTCGCCGATTTGGAATCCCGCGATCTCGTTTAAGCCGAAATTCTTGTCTGCTCGTTGTTTGTTCCACTTGAACCGTTGCACGATTGGAGGCGTAGTATTCACCAAGTTCCCGGTTCTCGCGTGTCCCCGCAGCCGCCCGTCCAACACCTTCGAGCTGCCGTCAGCCTTGGCTATCAACAATCCCTGAGAAATGCCCGAGCCAATCCGCAACCATCAGATCATGGGTGTTTCGAACACCGCTTCCGGCCGGGGCCCTCCAACCCCTCCTTCTTTCCGCAACTCGGCGAATGCTCCCAACCGCCCCGAAAAGTACTCCTTCGCACTTCGGGCCTAATCAACTTCTTCGGGGATGCCGCCGCACCACTCGCGCCTGCTCCTTTCATGGGCATCCTCGCGTCTTTTTTCCGCACTCTCAAGTTATTATCGCAACATTCTCGTACGTCGTGGGCTGCGATCCCTCGCGGTTCGAGCTCATCGATTCGTGGGTCTTCCGCCGCGCCCGCTCTTCCCACTTCTTATGAGTTCGCGCTCGTTGGCGTGGGCGTTGACCCGCACCGGGAACACCGTGGTCGTCATAAGGGGACATTCTCGAGCTACATGACCCTTCTCCCGCTCGCGCTGTAAAGACGACGCCCACGTCCTCCGTTTCCGGCCTCCCCGCATGCCGCCACCTCTTCCCTCGCAGCCTCGCGTTCACCCCGTACGAGGGACGATCCGCCGATCCGCAAGAGCGTCAAGCGCCCGCATCGCCCGTGTTGTGCGTCGGGACACATTGTGACCATAAAGAGATACATTATTCGCACCGTAGAGTACTTCAGAAGAGCCCGGCACATCCGAGGAGGATGCCCTATCGTTCGGGCAATATTAGCATCGTGGTGGTGGGTCCTTGGCCATGTGGGAACCTCACAAGGTCTCATAAGGGCCGGGTATATTCCCCGCGGTTCATCGCCGCCACCGGTGGTGGCCTCCCGAATTGTCGTAACCGAGGGTCCAACTCGTGTCGTTGCAACCGCAGGGTATCTTGGCTAAGACATGTCCTCGACTGTGCAAGTGAGTACACCAAACATTCCTACGCTGCTACCGGTCTCGCCGTCGAATTTCCTTAAGCTTTTCAACGCCGCGATCCGGTGTTGCAACCCTATCGGGCCGAAGGGTCTTGCGTGGATCAGCCCTCCCATATTCCCGCGGTATCCCGCCATGGCTTCAATCTTCATGGCTCGCCCGCAGCATCCCGCAGACACCGAGTGAGAGGGGTTCGGTCGGGCGGAAGCAGAGCCTGATGAACCCGGCCTTCGTGGTTTGGATCGACCGGTAAATTTCGCTTTCCCGATCGCGTCCTTGAATCGCCGTATCAACTCCCATGCGGGTCTCGCCTTCCTTCTCGCTTAATTTCCCAGCGCCGACAGCCCCGCCGGTCCGTCCTGGGGGAGCTGACCATGGAAAATCCCGCTTTTACGTCCGCAATTACAGACAGGGTGCGCCGCACCACTTGATGAACCACCGTGCAGCTCTCCGAGCGTGGTTTGAAACTCCCCATTAACTTCCCCGTATCCGGTCGTCGAGCCCTCCGCATGGCTTCTACATGCATACTCGTTGTCGTTCTTACGTCGTTATTTCCGCCGTAGAACTCGGGTACCGGTGAAAGATCCACCATGTATGTCACACGAATTAACCAAGATAAAACCTCCGGTCATGGCTATGAACTGTCCCGTTTAGAAAAACGATACTTCGTAACGTCATTAAGTATCAAGGGCTACTGCGTCAATAATCCATTAGATAATCGACTTAATGCTCAGAATCGAACAAAAATATTTCTAAATGGCAAAGTACCAGGGGGAAGGCTCGGATCCCGGCCATGCGAGCGTGGGACGTAGGGCCGCCGGGAGGGGGTGGGGTGCCGTCCGATCCCGAAACATCCGCCGCATTACGTCGCACCATTCATCATCGAACTTCTTTCGGCCGCATCTTCCTTATCCTTGCTAGTCGGCTTCGCCTCTTTCTCGCATCATCTGCCCTATGCACCCACCGTACGTTCATATCGTTCCGTCTCCGTCCGGTATCCAAACCCATGGTTCTGCCCTTTGAGCCCTTCCCCGGTTCTTCTTCTCGATCTCCTCTTCAAATCTCTCATTACCCTTCTTCGCCACCTACGGCGATCCGTGCCCGCCGATGCGCACGTAACCTCTGCACTGCATGCGGCCTCAACGTCCATCCCCGGCTTCTACTCTACAAGCCACACGCCCAGACGGCCCCTCGATCCTTCCCCCAAAGACGGTGGTTTACGCTTCCATACTTCATTTTGTGGAAATCAATCAATCCTCGTCCACCATCGTGGCTTTCTTGATCCACGATCTCTTCGCCGGCTCGAGTAAAACAGTGGAAATTCCCCGAGAAGGACCGGTAGCACTCGGCGCAAATTCAACAACGTAGCCTTCTAACGTGGTCCTTACTCAAAATCCACCGCACGGTTAGTTCCGCCTCTACTCCGATGCAAGGTTACCGCATCTTCGTGCCCACTGCGTTTATCTTCCGTAAGCTGCCCTCAGGCGCTTTCGTCGTAACCTCCGCAACCGCTGTAAAGATCTTTGGAACCTTCCTCGTAAAATTTCAGACGTATCGTCACCGAGTCAAAGAAAAGAACAAGCTCCCCCGTCGTCGTCCTTTCTTGATCACCGCCGCCGAGTAACGAAATGGTCAAGATGATCATCCCACCATCGCCGCATTGCTCCTTCAAAGATCCTCGAGACCATGATCTAGATCCTCAGACACGTGTGTCCCTAAGAATCTTAACCACTTATTGATGAAAATATGTCTCATGCAAGACCCGTGGTTCAAAGGGAATAAATAACAGTGATCCAATAGGTCTAGTAACACGCCAAGATTTTCACCCCCGTCCGGAAGAGCAGAGTTGCCTCAACTTAGCGTGCCGCGACCATGGGAAAGGAAGAAATCACAGACGAGGAATAAACCCGCAACCACGTAAAGAAGAGCATTCATTGCATACCCGTATCGTACATGCAAGAGTATTAACTGTGTATTCAACACAGAACTTAAAATTTTAAAGTGGTGCAAACATATTTCACAACACATAAACAAAGTATAGAGACATCAATCCTTCCTTATATTAGGGTTCCGGCCAAATAAAAGATTACATAGCTTTCTTCTCTCGATAACTCACAAATCGTATACGATGGTCCTGATAATGTAAAGGACGAACATGGAGAGTGGGAACCCATGGAGAGAATAGGTCTAATCTCTCCGCGGCCGTCTCCACATCCAACTATCCCTCAACAAAACTAACAAAGAAGAACCAATCTTCCAACCTCTTCCTTTCACGGTGATCGCCTTTATTCACCCGCTCGTCGCGACCGGCGACTTCCCACCGTGTCTTTGCTCCTGCCTTCCGACTTTCCCGATTTCGTGCATGTTTCACTTCCTGCTTTCTCGCCGTATTTCAACTCGTGACTTTATTCCCTATCTAATCTCCAAGTTATCAATTGCTTCAAGTCGCCCTTTGGTAGCTCCGCAACCTCGGGTCGCCATGGGCGTAGTCGCGTTAGCTATGTGTTCCTTCCGCAACTCAAAAAGAGTCCTAGTTCAAAATGTCTTGGCCGAAATTCAAAACTTAATCAAAAACAAGGGGTCTCAAATAAAACCATCCTACCTAAAAGGCAAGCGTTTACCCCTTGAACAAAATTTTGAGTTCCGAAACAAGGGCCTTTATTGTCTTGTCAATGCCCCTAGTAATTTTAACGAGGTTTGCATCTGTTGCAACAACCTACACAAAAAGGTTTCTTTTCAAATTATTTTCCACAAATTTAAGATACACTGTTTCACTCAAAAACTATCTTAGACTCAATAAGCCCAACCCAAAACTAAAAAACCAAACACCATAAGACCCTACAAAAATGAATAAATGATCTTAATCCAGTACTATCGACAAAAAGTTACCTTTACACCCTCACTTATTAAACCTTGTGCTGTTGAATTTTAACTTCAACTGCTGCAGCAGAAGGACGGATGCAGCAGCAACATTTTTTTTTGGAGGTTGCTTGCATGCCATCCAGAAATTTAATTCAGCATTTGAAATTCCTGCAAGTTTTTTTTGTAGACGGCCGCAGCCATATTTCTGTACAGGATTGTATTTAAACACAACAACCAACATTAACACAATTCACCAACCAGAAATTTACCCGACAGTTTTGTAAATTCAAAAGGAGGACACATGGAGCATTAATATTGGATCACATGAAATTGAAGGGAATCTGAAAACCTGAAAACCGGACCCGAATTTTTTATAGGGCACATTGGATTGAGAATTCGAGTTAAAATTAGGCAGACGTCAGCATCCCATTTTGGAATGCGAATTTGGTTTGAAATTCAATCTATTCAAACTTTTGAAGTCCGACGGAAAGGGTTCTTTAATGTTTTGATAGTTTAATATATACATATGTTTTAAACATATGTTATATATATATCATATGCAAAATGAAAGGTGGGCCATAGAATTTAGTTTTAATTTTATTTTTTTTAAAAGAGGGTTTATTATAATATGTTTTATATGTTACGACATATAAAAATAAAAAGGACAAAAAAGCTTGGTAAATTTTTTTATAGACAGTACGTAAATGTTTTATTACACAACAGTGTGTAAAAAGTGAAAGACTGAGTGTAACTTTTTAAGTGTGTATGCACAGCAGTGCGAAAGTGAAAAACACAGCAGCGTGTTTTAGAGACATAGTATGTTTGTTTTGAACAGACAGTGAGTTGTTTTTATGCACTACGTTTTGTAGCAGTCATAATTTTGTAATCCCTCTCAGCGAGGAAGAAGTGTAATAATTTTTTTTTGAGTTATTGCAGGCAATAGAAGTTTGTTTTCAAAGTATTGAAACTCTGTCTCTTGTCAAAAAAGTTTTTATTTTCGCTATGTTAGAGGAAGGGAGATTTATTCTCCATTCATTGTTCTGGAATTTTTCAATATTCCAACATGTGCAAGAACAACAGATGTTTTGGTTCCATCCCCAGCTAAATCATTTGTCTTTTCCGCAGCTTGCCTTACCAACTTGGCCCTAATATTTTCAAATGGGTCCTCTAATTCAACCAATAAAAAGGCCAAAACCATAACATTGAGATACATTTCATTACACTGTCAATAAAAATAAAATTTGACTCAGCCATAACCCTTTCCTTTTATTGTTGTGAAAATATTTATGCATTACTCTAATGTGGCTAGTCCATAGGCCAAGTAGACCACTGGGTAACAAATATGTTTCCCTTCACCTTTGAGTTTTCAAATTATGCCTACCAAATCTAAGACATTTAAGAGGGGGAACTAATACAACGTTAAAAATAAAACCAGAGCACACATCTACAAATTACCTCCTTAGCTACCGTCACACCATCATTAACTATTTTCGGAGAACCATGCTTTCTCTCCAAGACAACATTTTTCCCTTCGCCCCAAGGGTGACTCCAACAAGATCAGCAAGTTTGTTCACACCGCCTGCAAGACAAATTGACAATGCTTTCAGTAAGTGTGTAATTGAATGCCAGACCATATGCCAAAACAACCCTCCATGAAAAATTAAAATAACACATTAAAATCGAATATAAGTGGACAAGGAAAGATCCACCGTAGTGAAGTTTCACGTGCAGGTGACCTTCCTTCATAATTTTTTCTCTGACCTGCAATTTTTTTGTCATTGAGCCATCCTTGTTGAAGTACAACTCCTTTTCCATAGCTCTTGTATTAAATACCTTCTCTCTGTCGCGTAATCTCAAAGTCCCTCTTCTTCTTGAGCGATTAAAGGAAATGGGTGAAAAAACTAAAAGAGAAGACAATTGTCTGCCATAATTATCAAACATTGCACCCAACTTCTTCCCCTTTCCATTGTTACCCAATGAGGTAGATGTGAAAATTGTTGTCATACTGCCCAAAGCAGAGGCCATCTTCTCTTATCCTGAATATAGAATTACAAGATCTTCATATTAGTATGAACCTTAAAAAACATGACTCCCATTGCTAAAAACAACTTTTAAGTTGTAACAGGAAAACTAAACAACTATCGCAACTTTTGGCAACTTCTGGAGCATTAAGAGAGAAACAACCAAAGAGAAATACAACCACAATCCTCATTTTAATGAGACCGGACTATATATTTTCATTAAGATAATAGAAATAAATCACGAATATATTAAGGCCAGCACAAAACAATCTTTAACCAGTGTCTCTCGCGGCCTTCAGGTTGCCATGCTAGAGGTTGCATATTTTTAATTTAAATTCTTGACCTCTCGTGCCCATCTATGAATGCATCCAATGGGATATCTACATCAAATGATCCTTTATATCCCCAAAAACAAATTCCCTACTACAAGAGCACCAGTATTGATGGATCACCCCACACCATCCCACCCACTAGAAATGGTGAAAAAGGAAACCCGAGAAAACTTCTGAAATATCTCAAGATGACCATATGGGTGGTTCTTATGAATCAACCAACCATTCAGAACATGCTCATCAATCCAAACCATGAGTATTATGTGACGATATTCAAGCAGGCACTGAATCGGATTTCTGAAGCTATGTTAGAGAAACCCTAAACTCTCACTGAAAATAGGTGAAATGTGGCACCACTCAAAGATTTACATGTGCCAATTGGTACAAGTGGTAGACAATTGGCATGCTCAAACAACGAGGTGATGCAAGAATGACATGAGGGAGAAAATATCAGAAAAGCCCCAAATCTGGAGAACTAAAGCTCATCACCAACCTAAGATTGACAACTTTACATGATGTAACCTATGAAATTGTAAATGGAGAAATCATAGTAACAATAAAGTAACCTATGTAACAATAAAGTCGGATTCATCCTGGGAGTGGTAATGGGAGAAATCATAGTGAACAACAGGAAACATGCAGAGTTGCTTACAATCAAATAGATGAAAAAAACACATACAAAAAACCTAGATAATAATCATGAACAAGCTTAATATTGAATTATGAACTGTAAAGGAACTTACAAAATGTGACATTACGAACCTGGTCAAGCACACAAGCAAAAATATCCTGGACATGACCCTGGTTGACAAGTTGTATTGCTCATGATGCAAGAGGATTTGTACCTGCACTGCTAAGTCAATCAAAATCCATCATTATCTATACAATAAATACAAGTAATTGATGTAGTATTTTTTAATCTAAGATGAATTCTTATGATAATGTTAGAACATATGTTGAAAATGTCAAAACATACCCGAATAAGCTCCTCTTCATTTCAAGAACAATTTATTGGAGTCACATGAACTTGGAACAAGCCTCCCACGATCTGAAAGAGTAGCAACTAAGTCAACAATGAATTTTTTGTTGCTACGCTGGATCGAGGGAGGTTTGATCCAAGATTAAATCGCTCCAATAAATTATTCTCTACTAAACAGGGCCAACCACGTGAAGGTGGAAGCTCTTATGGCCCCTCCCCCCCCCTCACATCACTCTCAATTCCCCAATACCCAATCTATATTTCATTTTTTTACTTTCATGAGCATAAAAAAAAATATTCAATAACTAATAAAAAAACAATTCAACAAAAAGTACGCAAGGAAACATTGCAATTAATTCTTGACATAAAAATAGTATGATAAATGAGTTTTTTATATAACGCAAAAAACGTTCCAAGTATGGTAACGTTTGTCTTATAATAATACAATATTTTACATTATCGAATTTTTTTTTTCTTCTTCCTATTTCTAAAGCTCCTAATTACATCATCAATATCATCATGCTCTGCTCCTGTTTCGTGCCTTTCGACCCGCACTGCTGACCTAGTTGCGTAGTCACGATGTCCGGTCTCATCCAGTGACGGGGCATCGCCTACAAAAACAGATAATATTAAATTTTAATTGTCAGTTTTTAAATATCATTGAACTAGTTCGGTAATATTAATAAAAAAAATTGCAATGAGATTATTTCCCTGGTGCACCAGTTGTCGCCGCTGACCTAGTTGCGTTGTCACGATGTCTGGTCTCATCCAGTGACGGGGCATCGCCTACAAAAACAGATAATATTAAATTTTAATTGTCAGTTTTTAAATATCATTGAACTATTTCAGTAATATTAATAAAAAAAATTGCAATGAGATTATTTACCTGGTGCACCAGTTGTCGCCGTTGGGACTGTTGCCCTGTCTTCCTCTCTGGTGGTAAGATCCTCAAGGGAAACATTCTCTGTCATTTAAACAAAAAAATTTATAAGGACAACCATCAAGGTATAATTAGAAAAAATTATAAGTGGAAATTAATTACCATCACGGCCCTCACTGATAGCAGCATTGTCGGCCTGGTCCCCACTACAATGATCAGGTTGCACGAGAGGATCATCTACATCTGGCTCTAAAACTGGGTTATTTGCCTCGTCAGTAGTGTTGCTCCCCTAATTTAAACAAAGTTGTTAGACATTAAATTTATGGACGAAAACAAAAATATTGAAAGGTTAATGTTTTACCTTATCAGGCATTCTGGATCTTGGGACCTACCCCAAGCTTCTGCGACGTTCAACTACAGCTTGATAGCCGAAATGGAAAGCGATATTTTTATCTTCCTCTGTAGTTTTTGTTCCGAAGTCATCACCCTACATTACATATGATTGTGTATTTTTAATCATATTTGATAGGATTACAAAAACATTGGAAGGTGATACAATTAATTATAAGATGTTTAGCTACTTAATTACAATTCTTGCGGCTAATTTCAAGTAGTCGCCCTGGCCTAGCTTGTGATGGCCCTTTTTTTCAATCCTATCTTTGGTTGCCTTTGAGGTGTCAGGCAACCTAGCATCAAAATATTGAAGTCAGATATGACGTAGCACACTTTTATTTTAGACATAGAGAAAATTAAAGCTATTGAATTAAAGTTGTAATTTACTTTGCGGGTCCAGTTGGCATTTTTCCTTCTTTCTTTGCCCTTTTCTCTTTTCCGTCATGGATGAGTGCTCTCCACTCACTCTCTGGAACTGTGAGAGGACGCTCGTATCTAGGGTTAAATTGAAATTGCATCCTATAGGTGTCCCTGGTATATTTCAAATATTTTTCGGCTACCCGTGCCATCGCTGTTCTGTCAAATGTGCCGACCCCAAAAAGGGCTTCTAGATAATCTAGAAGTTCTTTTTTCAGGTTGGAATTCTGGGAATTCCACCTTGTGCGTATGGTTGGGCCAAAAATTACCAACGCATGGCTCTCCAAAAACCCGTAGAACTCATTGTTTCCTACAGAAAAAAAAATATATATATATATATATTATCATTAATTTAAAAATAAAAATCATGATAAATATGTTTTAGATAGAGTACATGAAATAGTTAAAATATTAAAATTTACCTGGGAGTTGTACGTGCTTTATAGGGACACCTTCATCGTTCACCAAGAACGTGCCATTAATGGTCCCTGTGGAGCTGACACGTGTAGCTCTAGGAAACGCAATAATGTAGTTGGCCATATCAGCCTCATCATTGCCAACACGTTCAGCGGTTGGCTGGGTGTCTGCTTGGGCAGGGTGTGTTTCTTGGCTAGCACCTAAAGGAGTAGAAGGTGTACGAGAGGGTTTTTGGGCAATCTCTTGCCCTTGTATCCCACTACCACCAACACTGGGTTCAGCAAATGCCAGAAAAAGCTACATACAAAAGAAATTTTTGTTAGTTTAGTCAATGTAAAAATTAAAAATAAAACTATCACAATTCATCTCATGCAGAACAAAAAAAATATCCTTTTGACTTTTTATTATTACCTGATATATTTCTAGCTGCCTCATAAGATGTTGTATCCTCTCTTCTGTTTCAGGTGTTTGAGGTGCGTCTATCAAAGTATTAAATTCCGACCTTGCATCTCATGCCTTTTTTTGCAACAAGAACACTGGAGATAGGGATGAAGAAAGCTCTTCCTCAAAGAGGGAATCATCAGGCGTACCATGGCTAGGTGTCTACATATTTGAAAAAAATTAATATTATTTCAATTATGTAAATAACTAAAATACCTAAAGATAGAGCAATGCTGGCACTTTACATGTTCTTCCGCTGGCCTCTTTCCGCTATCATCCCGTCTCGGGGTTGTTCCTGCACTGCTCTGATCAGTCTGCCACATTGCAATAAAATTATAAATGTAAAAACTTGAAAATAATATCTAACTTGAAAACACAAAATGAAAACTGAAATAATTTCTAATAAGACACCGAAAGACAGAGTTAGAGTTTCAAATATGCCTTGCATTGAATTCAGTCCTGGAAACATGTCATTGCACATTAAGGCACCCAAACAAGAGACGAGTTGAAAATGAAGACCTTATTGAATATATTGTTGGAGCAACTTCTAGTAAACTTGTTGTGAAGACCTTGAGGACATTTTTGGAGCAACATTGTTGAAGCTGATGGTATAGCATTGTTGGAGACGATCTTGAAGGGCGTTGAAGTGAAGCTTTTGGAGCAACTATTGAAAAATCCTTAGAGCATTTAAGTAAGGCACTTTCTATCTTCCATCACCTTTTTCCTTTCAATATCCTTTAAATGATTTTTTTGATATTTAATGTTTGAAATCATGTTATAATTCCTTGATTATATGTGTTTGGGGACTTTCCCTTTGAAATTACCCAAAAATACCCTTGCAATTTTATCTTCAGGATGCATGTCTGACCCTATTGTTCAATATTTTGATTGATAGTAGTAAACATAGAGAGTTAGGGGGCTCTCGACTTGGTTTGGTTGGGCCATTAGATCCCTAACATCTACTAGGGAGAACCCCCCTTGAGTTGGAGGAGAGCTAGCTCGAAGTGAAAAGAGGTTGGTGAGGTGAAAATGGGGCTATTGAATTACACATGGTATCACACTTTAGCTTTAGGACTTTATCTTGAGAAGTGCGAGATTTTGCTATATCAATTCTCAAATTGTTTACAACACTATTGTTAAGAACTAATAAGAAGTGATGTTGAGGGTTTTTTGGGTATAAGAAACAATACCATTTAAAAACTAGGGTTCCCAGTCCTTGGCATTCCTTCACCTGGGCCTAGGGGCACACAAGAATAATTTCACACTAAACCATGCAAACTTAAAAGTAACTTAACAGATCCATAAAGTAATAATAATCATAATTCCTAATTTCCTATTGTACGATATGACGCAAATTATTCAAACATGAAGCAATGAAGACATGCAATGTCTGAATTTCAAGATTGATGAACCAATACAAGAAGTTAGAAACTACAACTTTGATTCAATACTCGTGTCCTAACTCTAGGAAGGAATCTAGTTTGTAGTACAGAACATGCATCGTGTATTATCAATTCTTAATTGACAACAACTAAAGGTCATATACCTCATCAATTCCTTCCCATTTTGTGTTTTTATGTTATATTCCTTATAAAAATGTCAAATTTCTCTCAAAGTAAGAAACCACTGAATAAAATAAAAAATAGTTGAGATATGATTGAGAAATGGTCATTTATTTCTTGAAAGGATCTTCACAATTTCTTTGGTTGTTTTTCATCTCAAGAAACAAGAAATGACCTAACAAACTATCGTGATGTAATATAAGAAACAACACGGTGCAATGGCCATTTTCAAAGCCAAATGATGTCCATTGAGGACATGGCCTTTATTTGGTTCCTGTTTCATAGGAGTTTTGGGTAGAAATGGAACTTTGTTGTACCATTTCCAGTAGTAAAAAAGGAAAACCTTCTTTTTCCATGGGAAATAATTTACCTTTCCTTTTTCAAGATAATCTAAATCACAAAAAATATGAACTATACTGCACACATTCTTGGATAATGTGAAAGTGGAAAAGGAATTCCCTACACAAGTGATGCACACATGTACATTTGAACATGTTAGGAATCGTAATTTATTAGCAGGATTGGTAGAGTCCAATTACGAGCAACATCATTTCTCAACCAACTTTGGGATTCTGTGATCTAGCCTTCCCGAATCCTGTGAGAGGGATCTCTCCTAATGAGTGTAAAGATGGATTTGTCTTTGAAGTTTGGGGGTACCGATATTAGGCTAGCTATGAAGTCCAAGGGTTTTTTTTTTGGATGGTTGAACATGATTGCTGTTAGAGGTGAAAATTCCCAAAAGGTAAAGAGGTTCAAAGGTGAGAAGTTGCAAGCAAAAAGGTAAGTTTTGATCAAGAAGAAAAATGATGGCAGGTTTTCAGTCCATTGGGCTATGGAGTCATAAGAGGATTTAATTGGAACAGCAAGGGGCAAGAGTGGTCCATGGGAAAAGTCATCTATGTCTAAGGATCTCTTTAAGGTTTGATTTATGGAATGGAATGATACATAAAGAAGGGGAAATAGACATATGTAGAACAAAGAGTAGCCCAGGATCTGCTAAGTACTTTGAAACTAGCTAGCCTTTAACCAGGCACTTAAGAAAGGAATGAAAGCAAACTAGGATCTGGTAAGTACTTTGAAACTATCCAGCCTTTGATACACTTCCAATTAGAAAACACACAAAAACTAAGGGAAACTTGAAGGCAAACTTTTGAGTAGAGACTAGCGGGTCGGGCTCACCACAAATCCTCTCCTAGCTCTTCTTTACTTGACTACTTCCAAGACAATCACAGAGATAACACAGAATGGCCTAAGATCTGGTAAGTACCTTGAAACTATCCAGCTTTTAATACATTCTAAGGGAAACAATCAAACAGTCATGCAAACAAGACTGGGACCAGGGCTCACCATATCTTCCTTAGTTCATCTTCACACAACATATACTGAAAGTAACATTAAAAAATAACATTCAGCTAAGACAATAGGACGAGGGAACGCCAGCATTCCTAAGTTCAAACTGAACTAGATCATTTCCAAATAACACCGTTGAAAGAAAACACTTAAATAAAGATTTCTCAGCCAGAGAAGGCTACTGGTATGCAGTAGGTCCTAACACTGTTTAAACTGTTCTTTATAGAAGAAGTGAAACATAATGAAAATAGGAATAAAATAACAAGTTACAATAAGAATAACATCACCATCAACATAGACTAGGATCCCATAAATGAGCTTGTATTGATGCTCCAAACCAGTTACAATCTTCAAGTCCATTGTGTTAATTCATCTTTCTTTCACAACCTAACTTATCCGTTACAAGCAGAGCTCCAAGAGCGAGTGAAAACACTATTTACAATCAGGAGTCTTCCGCTCAATTACATTACAATGCTTCAGCAATTACATCAACAACCAACCCCTCACTCATCTTCTACTGAAGTATATATAGAAGGATGAGGAGGTGAGATCTGATTAATGATCTCAAAAAACAATTAATACAGAGTTAATGTTTTCTTGGCCTTTGGGAGGCTCAATGAAGAAACTGTACAGGTGTTTCACTGTATTGATTGGTTTACACTTATGAATTAAGCTCGGTGGGAGCTTTTGTTGACCTTTGAGGATCTATATGGTGCTAGGGTTACTCTGCAGACATTCTTTCATTAAATTCCTGGCAGAAGTAGCTTCTTCGGCTACGTCGAGGTAAAATATCTAATCCCAATCAATAACTTATGTTCTTGATTGAATACTTTGAGGCACAGGTGGCACTGTAGTCGTTGGGAGGAATTAATTTGCCTCCATCTGTGGCGGTGGAGGGTCTTTCTGATAAAAAAATTTAGGTTTTTCTTTTAATCCACGTTTTATATTGGGGATTAGGCTACTGATAACTGTCTTAGCCGTAATCCCCGCTAATCTGTCTATCTATTCTCTGCTGCGCTCTGTCTTGTGCAACTGATACCCTTTTTTTGCGCTCCATTTGATGTTTTCAGGTTTAACCGGGGCATTCGGCACCAAGGCTCATGAAACCTTGCTGGAACATGCGCATATATACCCGGTGATCGACTTCCTCATGTATTCGAAGGCCAGAGGATTTTCATCCTCGGCTTGCGAAAATTTCTTCATTTTAAGCGAAAAATCCTTAAAACCTGCAAAATACGAACAAAACGTTATAAAATCCTGCTTTATAGGGAAATATACATCGAAGGATGTGTGGAGGAAGGAGGGTCATTGGATGGCATCATCCAACGGTAGGGGTTTAATCTCAGAATGGTTGAAAAGCATGGGGAAGGGGGATCAAATCTGAGCCGTTGATCGCGCATGATGGATGGTTGGGAGCGGGCAATGGAAAGTCAGCAGCGGGGAAATGTTGACTGGGCAACGGAATCGGGCGATGCGATATGGGCCGTCGATTTGTAGATCAGATCGATGGTGGGGATTGATCTGCGGATGTACGAGGATCTGTTTATCACGCGGGCGTTTTGGTTAATCATCGGACATCTTCGGTGATTGATTACCGTTGGATGGGTGGGACAAGATCAGACGGTGGGGATTCATTTCACTAGGCGTCCTGGTCCGGACTTTAATGCACAATGGGCGATGGTTGCACAGCAGTTTCGGAAAAGGTACAGATGACACGCGGCACACAACGTATGGAATCGATGGCCAATGGATGGAAACAGCTTTTTCCCGAAGAGTGGTGTGATGGATACCGAGTGGGTTAGGAAAACGGCACAGGGGAGGTGAGGACCACAGGAAAACGTGCTGCGCACTGTCGGATATGCAGAACGGATCAACGGTCGAGATCGCTCCACCATTTATACGGTGGAAAACTTTGGAAATAAATCAAAAACCCGAAAATATGATTTTACAAAGGTTTTTAATGGTTTGGCAGAGAAATATTAATAAAAAGGATAAGCACCCGACGGGCCTAGCATTTGGTCCCGGCGCTCGGGCATATAGAAGAAAAAGAGTCGAAGGCTTAGCCCGAGGGGGCTTAAGCGCAGAACATAGAAAATATGGGTTTTCTATGGTTCTTTTCAAAGGAAATGGGGGTTGCGGTAAGGTTAAAAAGTGATTTTTTAACTTTGTAAAATGAATTTTGTGAAAGGGGAAAAGGAAGAAGCATGAAATTGTGGGGTTTTCAGGGGAAACGGAGGAATAGAAAAAGGAGGTTAGTTTTGGAAGAAAAGGAAGGGAAAAGGGGTCTGCAGTAGTATTTGACTTTGGATTTTTGTAGGATTTCAGAGGCTTTCAGGATAAAAAAAGCCATATGGGATCTGGAGAGAGGCAGGAGGCCTTCAAGAGTCTTCAAGAGCCAACAATTTTTGATAGGGAAAAATTGTTCCTTGAAGGCTCGAAACAAAATTAGCCACCTTTGATATAATCAAATTTTACAGGTGTCTAACAGTGGCTCCACTTGGGGATGGTGCCTTTCTCGAAGGCATCAAGAATTCAGACTTGATTTCTCTGGGAGGCTGACTTGTGCCTTATCCTTTGGATTTCTCTTCTTTTGCTGGATGATCTTTCTTTGCTCTGAAAAATAGTATCAGTTATGAAAAATAATGGACTTCATCAATACAACTTTCTACCTACCCAATCCTACTGATCTAACATTTTTTCTTCATCAGAGTGCACTTGGATTGGCAAACTCTTTTCACAACATTTTATTCTTTTGAAAGCATAAAAACTAATCTAATTCTACTCCTTATTTCTGCCTGAACTCAGATTAAACAGTTGAGCTCAGATAATTGTCTATCTAATCTATTGTCTGTTGGGATTAAATTGTCCAACAAACTTCCATTCTCTAAATTCTATAACAGAAATTCAAAAACAGCCAAGCCAAGATTAAGTTGTTGGACTTGCTGTGATCTATGGCATAAAAACAAGCTGCACATAGATTATTATTTGCAGAAATTTAAAATAAAAAATAGAAGGCTTAAGATTTGAAAGTCTCTTATCATGGCCTTCCCTTTTCTTCACAGCTCTGTTTTTGCTTTTGTTCGAGTTGTCTCTTCCTTGTTTTCTGATTTAGATTTTGGGCAAATTAGAACCAGTTTTTCTCTTTTATGACTCAGAAAATAAAAAAAATTTGAGTCATCTCTCTTTGGACATTTTGGTTCATATTTTTAGTTTGTTTGAACCTTCAAGTTCTATCCTAATATATCTACTGATAAACTAATATTGAACAGTTTGGCAAATCAAATTCAATATCCTATCAACAGAAAATTTAAAGCTAATTAGCCAAGTTTAAATAGTTTGACTAACTAGAAGTGTGTTTTTGAGGCGTGGCATTTGAGCTTGCACACTTTCAAAATTATTATTTTTTATTTTTTTGGACATGGGGCTTTGCCTCTCTTGTTTTCATTCTGCCCTCTTTTCTTCATTTTCTCTGTTTTTGTATTTTCGACTTTTCATAAATTTGAATGCAATGATGGATGGAATATTCATAATGGAAAGATAAAAAGGCTTCAAAACATAGAAATTGATCAAGAGAAGTAATGCTTAAGCATCCTGCCGTTGACAGGACCCCCAAACAATTCTGTTCCATCCAGTTCCTGTAAGAAAAAAGCATTATTACCAGCAACTGAATGAATAGAGTAAGAGCCAAGCCATAGGTGATCAAATTTTCCATGCTTTCCCTTTTTTTCCCTCCTTGAGTCCCACTTTAAAAAAATTTCCCCAATATTGAAATTGCTGGCCTTTCTTCTTCTGTCAAAAAGATTTTTGATGTTGTCTTATATCTGTAATGCTTTGTTATACACTTCATCCCTGGTCTGCTAAAGATGAATGGTCTGATTTATTCTTCTGATCAAGTCATTTTCTTCAGTCTGCAACTCTTGAATCAACTTCATTACTGGTACACCAAGGCTATTAGGAAAAATTGCATCTGTACCATACACAAGCTGGAAAGGTGACATACCAATAGAGTTCTTCAAAGTTAATTTGTCAGCCCAAAGTACGTGGACCAGCTTTATGTGCCAAGACTTTTTGTTATCCTCCAACAGTTTCTTGATTATGTTCACTAAGCTTTTGTTGGAATATTATGCAAGACCATTTCCTTGTGGGTAATAGGTTGTGGAATGCCCCAATGATATCTGATATCTGTGACAGAACTACACCATCTTCTTTGATCCAAATGCCGCTGCATTATCAGTGATGATCTTGGTGGGACAGCCAAATCTGGAGAGAATGTTAGTCTCCATAAATTTTATGATAACTGAATCATTGGCCTGCCTACAAGGAATGTCTTCTATCCACTTAGTGAAATAGTATGTGGCAGTAAGAATCCATCTATGCTGGGCAGAAGATGGTGGATGGATTTCTCCTATGAATTCAAGTCCCCACTATTGAAAAGGAGCTTCAACAGTGATTGGATGCAGTGAAAGGGGTAGAAATTTTCTCTTTCCTTCGAACAATTGGCATTTATGGCAAGTAGTGGTCATCTTGTGTATATCAGGAAAAAGAGTAGGCCAATAGAAACCAGCCCTAAAAATTTTGTAGGCTGTTGACTTCCAGTACAAATGACCCCCACACTCTCCTTCATGAAATTCCTGCTTAACTTTCTCTGCATCAAACTCAGGAAAACATTTAAGCAATATACCACTTGCATTTTTCCAATAAAGACATCTATCTATAATGCAATAGTTTACTGCTTTGAGCTTCAAGAACCTTGCCTTTGTTTTTGATAAACCAGGAGGTGTATTTAAATTAAGCAAAACATAAACAATATCAGCATACCAAGAGGAATTCATGAAATGGTTTTCAACACTGGGTGTTGAGATTTCCTCTTGATCGTCTAAAGATTTAATCATATGAACATCAAGAACTTCACAATTTGACTCGGCCATTAATCTAGCTAGACCTTGGCCTTTGATGAGCTTAGTGGGTTTTATCTCTAAATCATATTCAAGAATAGCAGCAATTCACTTGCCTCTTTTACCATCTGGGTCCTGTGTCAGAATGTCTTTAATCACTGAATTTGGGACAAAGGCAATGATGTGTGAGTGAAGGATGTACACCCTGAAATATTTTAAAGCTTTAACCAAAGCAAAAGCTTGCTTTTCCATAATGTTGTACTTCAATGGGGCATCCCTCAATGCCTTACTAAAGAATGCAATAGGCTGCTCTTGTCCTTGTGGATTTTTCTGTAAAAGGACAACAGCTATGGTATGCTCTGATGCAAATGAAAAGATATAAAAATCTTTTGAAAAATCAGGACTTAAGAGAACCGGTGTTTTGGTTAATGCTTGTTTCACCAGTTCAAAAGATTGCTTTGCTTCTAAGGTCCATATTACCCCTTGCTCCTTCTTTAACATGTTTTTGATATTCCTAAGGAGCTCAGCCAAGTTGGGGATGAACCTTCTCAAAAAGTTGATCTTCCCGATGAAAGATTGCAACTCCTTGATATTTCGAGGATGAGAGATTTGCAATATAGCTTCAATCCTCTTTGGATCAATCTTTATACCCTCTTCCGAAATGATGTGGCCAAGAAGCTTACCCTCCTGGAGACCAAACAATGTTTTCTTAGGATTTAAAGATATCCCAAACCTTCTGCATTTCTCCAAAACTTTTATTAAGTGTTGTAAATGTTCTTCCTCTATTTTTTAAAATACAATGACGTCATCAAGATAGATAATGATGAAGAAGCCCAATTCTTCCAAAAATGTTATGTACATGGCTCTCTGAAAGGTTTCTCCAGTATTCATTGGACCAAAGGGCATTTTCACATACATGAAAGTGCCCTAGGGTGTAGTAAAGCTTGTCTTTAATTGATCAGCAAGGTGAACTAAGATCTGATTATACCCTGAATAGCCATCAAGCAAAGAAGTTATTCTAGACCCCACCACCCTTTGTAAAATATGATCCATCTTTGGTAAAGGGTAGTTGTCTTTCAATGAAGCTTTGTTTAAATCTCTAAAATCTATACAAAGCCTAATTTCTCCAATCTTCTTCCTAACAGACACCAGATTAGATACCCATTCAGAATATCTAATAGGGACAATAATACCAGCATCATACATCTTCATGATTTCCTTCTTAACCAAAGGCAGTTGTACAGGGTTTATTCTGCGTAGTTTTTGTTTGAATGGTTTTTGGTTTTCTCTGAGAGGGATTTTGTGCTGTATTATTTCAGTGTCATAGGATTTAAGATCTTCGTAACTCCATGCAAAAACATCAGAAAATTATTTGAACAGCTCTATGTATTTGATTTTAATGCGAACTGGCAAAGTTTTGGACAGTTTGATCATTTTCGGTTTTTCTTTACTTCCAATATTACACTCTTATACTTCAGTCTCTACATGTTCCAGTTTGGGTTGTTTGGCCACATCATTAAAATCAAACAACTCCTCTAAAGGTGATAGACCACTTGGTAAACTTTCATCTTTAGAATGTAGAGTTTCTAATTCTTCTGTTTCTGATTCTGCACTCAATTCTGTTTCATTTCTAAGTTTACCAGTCTGAAGGTTAATATTGACAAGCTCAGGAGAAGGTTCTTCTTCACCAATAAAATTTTCTTCACTGCAGTTTGTATCATAATCTGAATTTGAACTATGCAGTTCAAATTCATTTCTGAATTGCATGAAGTCTTCTATTTGTTTATCTCCGTCAAACACCTGCCAATATTTTTTATTATCAGGCACAGCTGGTCTAAATTTTATCTAAGTTGAGAAATCTTCGGTTTCATATGGCGCTAGACATGTCCTAGCTGCGAAGGCTAAATTATGGGCTATAAGATTTCTTTTTCTCGGGACAAAACTCAGTTTGGATCCCTCAAATGTTTTCAAAATATCCATGACATCATTCCTATAGGCCCTAAGTCTGGGATGATTTGCATTATACTCCTCATTGACTTGCCTAATTATTAACTCAGAATCCCCATACACAGTTATTCTCTTGGCTCCTAACTTTTTCAGCAAATGTAAGCCTAAGAGCATGGATTCATACTCCGCTATGTTGTTGGAACACTGAAATTTTAATTTGCAAGAAATACATTCTGTGTGCTTGCTTTCAGTGTTAGTAATCCAGACACCTACACCAGCATTTGTTCTAGTGCATGACCCATCAAAATACATACTCCAAAGAGGACCATTTTCATTTTTATTAGTTTGGTAAATGTCCTCTGTATGATTTGACTCCTCAAATTTCTCAATGGGTTGAGGATGGTTCTCTTGACTGTCAAGATTTAGGTTCAATGGATTGATGACATGTAGTTTAAGACCTGTGTTTGTTTTGCTAATGTTTTCAAATATAGCAAACTGTTCTGACACTTCGGTGTTGTTCTCCTCTTCCTCCATTTCAGCCAATGATCTTGTTAAAGTGATTTGTTCAGTGAGGGTTTCGTCATTAAACATGATAAAAGAATCAAGGCTTGTACTTATAGAATACAGAGGGGATTTTTTAGGGATGTCTTGACTTGTAACTATGTATTGCATATGAGACTCCCTGTAAAGCCTTCTAGTCTGATTGAAAACAGGGATAGTCGAATAGGTCATATCCATTTGCATGGTCCCCTGTAACTTAGCCCCCCAAGATCTTGATAAAAGCATTCCATATTTTGGGGGTACATCAGCCACAACAACATCCATAACTAAACATTTGGCTGGAATCTAGGCTAAGTTAACACAAAGGTCTTTGATCAATCCTAAACACTTGACTCCGCTTGAGTCAAAAGAGTAAAGATCTTTATAAGGTCTGGTGATTTCAAGACCTAGGCTCTCCATTACAGCTTTTGGCATTAAATTATGAGAAGCACCTGAGTCATGCATAGTGTTGTGTAGAATTTTATCATGAACGTTCAAACTCACATAAAAGGGAGGGACAGGTCCCTCTTGAAACTTACCTTCAATATTTGGACCAAAAATAAGCTCTGGTTGGTCATCATTAAGATTGAGTGTATCCTCATTTTCTTCTATGTTCAAAGCCTTCAAAATCTTGGATCTATATACATTTTGGGAAGCTAACTCAGTCAAAGAGACATAAATTTTGATCTTTGAGATTTCCTGTTCCAGGCTGAAAGGAATTTGATTCTTTAAGGTGCTGGTTTCAACCTTGTTTACTGCCACTCTGTCAGCAACAACAGCTTGTTGATCTGTTTTATCTATAGTTGACACAATGGTTGAAAAAGGAGTACTAGCTGAAGTGTTAGTACTACTGATGTTTGCACTCTGTTTTTCAATATCTTGAGTGTCTTTTCCTTTACCTTTACCAGAATTAACATCCACTGTTTTGTCCTTTTTTTTTACTGTTTTAGGCTTGGTTACAGTGCTGTTTTGAGAAGATTTGTCAGAGGTTTTGGGGTTGGAGGTTTGTTGACTAGATTTACTTCTGAGTTTATATTCTTTTGAAGGTTCTGCGATGGCATTTTCTATGTCTTGACAGCTATTTTCATTATCATCTCTTTTGTCATCATAATGAACCTCGAAGTCATCATCGTCTACCCCAAATAGGTTAATATCATCTCCCTCTGTCATTTCATCGGTTTCCTCAACCTCACTCACATATTTTTGATGAAAGGGAGGAGCGATCTATTGATCATCTTCCCTGGGTCTGTTTGGAGGCTGGTTTCTTCTTATATTTTGATTTTGGTTTTGGTTTCTGTTTTGAGGAGCAGTTTGATTTTGACTTGCTTGTGCTCTCTCAAGAATGCTCATTTTCTTCATCATTTCTTCCATCATTCTTTCCATCTTTGAGCTTGAGGAAGTAGGTGTGGATTATTCTTTAAAAGATACTCTCTTTTCAGCTTTCATCCTTTCTCTCTTCTCCATTAGGTTGACCTCCACAGAAAGAGCAACTCTTTGCATGTCTTCAAGGGTTGCGAAATATCTCTCTCTGAGTGAATAGGTCATGTCAGCGTCAAACCCTTCAGGAAACTTGTTTAAGGCTGAGCCTTGTGGAGGTTTTAATTTTGGGGAGAGTGCATTATACACACTGTTAAATCTAGTACAATAGGCTTGTACACTTTCCCCCGGGTTTCTATGGAGATTGTTGTAGTCAGCAAGGATTGGGAGAGGATTCTTCCTCACTTCCCATTTATTTAAGAATGTTTGATGGAAGCCTTGGAGATTGTTAATACTGTGGGGGGCTAGGGCTTTAAACCATTTTCTTACTTCTCCCCCTAAACTCTGAGCAAACAATCTGAGTTTGACAGAATCATCATCAATTTCATTTCTGTCAAAGTAGTCATTCATCTTGTCCACATGTTGTGATGCTGTTGTAGCATTGCTAGCATCATACAATGGGATTTTGGACTGATAGTCCTGTGGAAGGTTGACTAATGGTACAGGAAGGACTAAGGGAGCATACCATGCTGCCATGATATGTGGTGGGGGTGGGTTTACAAGGGGTGGATTGACAAGAGGAGGTGTGGGTTGAAGTGGAATGGTTTGAACTCTGCTAGGAAAATTTTGTCACCCTCCTAGAGATAGTCTAGAGATGCCATAGGCCAGTGCCTAGGACATCTTAATATAGTAAGGAGCTCCTCATATAGCTTGGGTTGTCAATCCAAAAGCTCACTTACTATCTCTTGTTGAACAAGGAAATTAGTTTAGAATGGGACCAATCTCTCTCAGAAGCTGGTACAAAGATAAGAATAGTGTAGGAACATCATGCAAAACTCCAATACAAAGGCATCAGACAGTTAAGAGACAGCTTACTGTAAAGAGGGCCAGTTCAAATAATATATCACAGAAATCAAATATCAGAAAGCGGATGCAGTGAGAGGAATAATAAGAGAATATCAGTTGACATTAGATTGATACCCAGATATACAACAAAACCATGCATGGGCTTGCCAATTCAAGAATCCATACACAATCCTGGAATTTTAAAAGCACCCTCCTAAGACAACTGATATAGCAGAAAATATGGATAAGGTGAAAATGGAACAGTATATCATGACCAGGCCTATTTAAAGCGCTTGACTAATTCCAGAAAGGGCATCAACAAGGATGAATCCTTACTGCAAACTAGTGAGCCACTCGCATTCTAGAACATGATACAAGAAGATAAATAACATGAAATGAGATATTGTATTACCACACAAGAGAAAATTACATACTGTGAGATACCAAAGACCAAAATCCTCATTACAGCTATAAATCCTCCTCACTAAGACCCTACGGGCTCTGAACCTTCATACATAAATATTACAAAATGTATGCACAAGCCTTTTCACTGTACAGTTTGCTGATAGAAATCTGGAACCCCTCTAATGTCTTATTTCTGGGCTTTTATAGAAAAGAAAGAGAATTCTCGAGAAGGAGGTAGGTGGAGCACACTTAATGACTAAATTTGAACAAAATGGCGGAAAAAAATCGCGCCCACACCATGAATGACTAACTTATAAATGACTGTACTTTTCAATTTACAATTAACCTCCAGAAATCAATGCTGAGGATGAAAATCCCCTCATAAACAGGACACAAATAATAAAATATACAAATTCTATGTACTTGGCTGGAGGGGGAAAATCTACTGTGATAAAGCCTTGAGGTTGCTTGTGTTCGTGCATGGTACTCTCGGCCCCCTTGAGCCTAGAGCCGGAATTTATATTTTTCGGTGCCAGACGCTGAAATCCTTGATCTTCTGTTGATATTCTTTGTAACCTCATTTATGTTTTCAGCTACCAGCACCCGCCCCTTTTGAATTTCCCTGGGAATTTAATAAATGTTCATTTAGCTTCCATAAATGATGGTCTTATCTGTATATCTCTCCGGATCTTTGCTCCATTATTCTGCATCTGTTGAATGGTCCTTTGAAATGCATTCGGTCTCTGTTAATGGGAACAGAAATTAATGGAGGCTCCCTATTGCTGCAACCTGCAAAAATCCACAAAAGGAAAATAGGCACTGGGACAATGGCGTGATGAGTTACATGTGTGTGAAGGTGAAGACACGCGGAAATGGTGAACAATGGGGAACAGTGGAAAAACACAAGAGAATGACGGAGACGTGAAAGACAAGAGATTGAAGAAGAGATGACGTGGATATTATGGAGTGAGACCCGGGGGTCTAATCGCAATCGACATCAGAAGAGGGAGAGGGAAGGGATGACACATAGATAATTTCCGATGCGATTGGGGCGAATCCCCTTTTAAAACTGGAATCCCAATGAATTTCCAATTTACCAAGAAAAGGGCCTTTTATACGGACAGGCAGAAGTATCATATGGTGGGGCCCAACAAGTCAATCGCGATCAGAGATCGAGGTGATTGCAATCGCAACTGGGAGGAAGTGCGACGCGATCGATCGGGGAGGATGGAGCGATCGGGGCGATGGGGTGATCTGACGATCGCATCGCAAATATTTGCGATGAATTAATCGGAACACTTGTAACCCAACCTCGCGATCGGAGCGAACATCGTGATTGCGATTAATAGACGGAATTTTATATGCATAAAAACTTTATAATAAAGTTTCATAACGATGTATGCATGTGGAAGTGGTTCGAGCTATGGGAAAAGGGGCCAGGCCTTAATGTAGTGTTTAAATCTCAAGGCTTCGGCCCATTTGAATGATTAGATGAAGATCCGAAGCTGGGTACAACATGAACAGTGGATGAAAAATGAATAGAAGTGAATGGGACCGCAAAGAGATTGCCGAGCCGACCTCGATGAGACACCTAGATTATAAAGAAAATGTAAATCAGGAGGTGTTGTTTCTCTATTCCCAAGATGTTCACTTGTTTCAGGAGATGAATGTGAAGACTCAGAATCTAACTGATCTAAATCATCAAGGGACCTAGTTCTAAATGGATTTAATAGGTTAGCTTGTGATTTTTGTAGAGCTGAAAGATTTTCAGGGACTGAGTTAGATCTTAGGGGTAATCTGAAAACAGTTGAAAATTCTATCTTAGGAGACTTCCTAAGGATTCTTTCTGGGTTATCAACTATCTCAGGTGGATCAGGGTCAGGATGGGCTCTAGTGTGAATCTTTCTAGGAGCCACTATGTTGTGTTTTTAGACCCCAATAAATAAGAAACGTTCAACCAGATAGGCAGTCTTTAAGAGGTTAACTAATATTTTTTCACAATTTTAATCCTATAGCCCTCTAACTGAGTTTGAAAGATATTACAATAATGGGGGTTCTTCCCAGTGGAGTCTTAAGGTCTGTTCAGGATTGTGGAGTCGCCAGGTGGAAAGTTTAGAGTGTTTTCAAAGAGATACACTGTCCACCACAATGTTTGTGAATCATCCCTTTTCGAGGATATCCCAAAACACAACAAACACTAAGCAGAGATTGACTGGGAGGGCATTTACCAGATATGTCACCTCTAAAAGAGGATGAGATCCGGAGGCTACCTAGCCCTTTCCAGACCCTGTCTAAGAGTATAAGGTAAAACACAACCAAAAGGTAAATGGCATGTAAGAGCAAGTGTTTTGCTACCAATCTGAAATGTTTTTGGTATTTTCTGAGTTATTTTTATTTGTGTGGTTTCTAAGAATATCCTAACCTTGCTTCAAAACTTAGCTACGGTTGTGAGACAAAGACAGTCTACTCTTATGGCTAAGCTAGCTGATTTTTCAAGGTTAGACGAAGACCTATAAGAGTCCTAGGGTTCACCTAGTTTGTCACTGATTCAAACAAGTTTCATCATGATTACCATTTCTATGGTAGTGCTTGAAAAGGCTGCTTTTTACTCTCAAATGTTTCTTGAATCAAGGGTTTTCTGAGGTCTCTAAAATATATTAAAAACACTCAGTCCCCAGCGGAGTCGCCAGAAATGTTAGGAATCTGTAATTTACTAGCAAGATTGGCAGAGTCCAATTACAGAAGCAACATCATTTCAACCAACTTTGGGATTCTAGGATCTAGCCCTCCTGAATCCGGAGAGGGATCTCTCCAATGAGTGCAAAGATGGATTTGTCTTTGAAGTTTGGGGGTAATGATATTAGGCTAGCTATGAAGTCCAAGGGTTTGTTTGTTTTTTGGATGGTTGAACATGATTGTTGTTAGAGGTGAAAAGTCCCAAAGGTAAAGAGGTTCAAAGGTGAGAAGTTGCAAGCAAAAAGGTAAGTTTTGATCAAGAAGAAAAATGATGGCAGGTTTTCAGTCCATTGGGCTATGGAGTCATAAGAGGATTTAATTGGAACAGCAAGGGGCAAGAGTGGTCCATGGGAAAAGTCATCTATGTCTAAGGATCTCTTTAAGGTTTGATTTATGGAATGGAATGATACATAAAGAAGGGGAAATAGACATATGTAGAACAAAGAGTAGCCCAGGATCTGCTAAGTACTTTGAAACTAGCTAGCCTTTAACCAGGCACTTAAGAAAGGAATGAAAGCAAACTAGGATCTGGTAAGTACTTTGAAACTATCCAGCCTTTGATACACTTCCAATTAGAAAACACACAAAAACTAAGGGAAACTTGAAGGCAAACTTTTGAGTAGAGACTAGCGGGTCGGGCTCACCACAAATCCTCTCCTAGCTCTTCTTTACTTGACTACTTCCAAGACAATCACAGAGATAACACAGAATGGCCTAAGATCTGGTAAGTACCTTGAAACTATCCAGCTTTTAATACATTCTAAGGGAAACAATCAAACAGTCATGCAAACAAGACTGGGACCAGGGCTCACCATATCTTCCTTAGTTCATCTTCACACAACATATACTGAAAGTAACATTAAAAAATAACATTCAGCTAAGACAATAGGACGAGGGAACGCCAGCATTCCTAAGTTCAAACTGAACTAGATCATTTCCAAATAACACCGTTGAAAGAAAACACTTAAATAAATATTTCTCACTCGCAGAAGGCTACCGGGTATGCAATAGGTCCTAACACCGTTTAAACTATTCTTTACAAGGAAGTGAAACATAATGAAAATGAATAAAATAACAAGTTACAATAAGAATAACATCACCGTCAACATAGACCCAGATCCCATAAATGAGCTTGTATTGATGCTCCAAACCAGCTTACAATCTTCAAGTCCGCTGTGTTAATTCATCTTTATTTCACAACTTATCCGTTACAAGCAGTAGCCCAGGAGCTAGTGAAAACACTATTTACAATCGAGTCTTCCGCTTCAATTACATTACAATTCTTGAGCAGCTTACATCAACAACCAACCCCTCACTCATCTTCTACTCAAGTATATAGAAGGATGAGGAGGTGAGATCCGATTAATGATCTCAAAAATAATTAATACGTACTTAATGTTTTCGTCTTTGGGTGTTGGGAGGCTCAATGAAGAAATGGTACAGGTGTTTCACTGTATTAATTGGTTTACACTTATTAATTTAAGCTCGGCGAGAGCTTTTGTTGACCTTTGAGGCTCTGCATGATGCTAGGGTTACTCTGCAGACATTATTTCATTAAATTCCTAGCAGATGTAACATCTTCGGCTGCGTCGAGGTAAAATATATGATCCCAATCAATAACTTCAGTTCTTGATTGAATACTTTGAGGCACAGGTGGCACTGTAGTCGCTGGGAGGAATCAATTCGCCTCCATCTGTGGTGGTGGAGGGTATTTCTGATAAAACACTTTAGGTTTTTCTTTTAATCTATGTTTTAGATTGGGGATTAGGCTATTGATAATTGTCTTAGCCGTAATCCCCGCTAATCTATCCATAAATTCTTTGTTGCGCTTTGTCTTCTGCAACTGATACTCTTTTCTGCGCTCCATTTGACGTTTTCAGATTCAACCAGGGCATTCAGCACCAAGGCTCATGAAACATTGCTGGAACACACGTATCTATACCCGGTGATCGACTTCCTTATGTTTTCAGAGGCCGGAGGATCATCACCCTTGGCCTGCAAAAATTTCTTCATTTTGAGCGAAAAAAACCTTAAAACCTGCAAAATACGAACAAAAGGTTATAAAATCCTGCTTTATAGGCAAATCTACATCAGAGGTTGTGCGGAGGAATAAGGGCCATTGGATGGCATCATCCAACAGTCGCGATTTAATCTCAGAATGGTCGAAAAGCATGGGGGAAAGGAGGATCAAATCTAAGTCATGGATCGCGCACGATCGACGGTTGGGAGCGGGCAATGGAAAGTCGGGCCTGGCGGGGAAACGTTGACCGGGCAACAGACCCAAGTAACGTGACAAGGGCCGGCCGTATCCGTAGATCAGATCGATGGAGGGGATTGATCTGTGGCTATACGAGGATCTGTTTATCGCGCGGGAGTTTTGGTTAATCATCAGACATCTTCGGCGATTTACTACCGTTGGATGGGTGGGACCAGATCGGACGGCGGGGATTCATTTCGCTGGGCGTCCTGGTTCGGACTTTAATGCGCGATGGGCGACAGTTGCACGACGGTTTCGGAAAAGGTATAGAGGACACGCGGCACACAGTGTATGGAATCGCTGGCCAATGGACGGAAACAGCTTTTGCCCAAAGAGTGGTGCGATGGATACCCGATGGGTTCGGAAAACGGCGCACGGGAGGTGGGGACCACGGGAAAACGCGCTACGCACCGTTAGATCTGTGGAACAGATCAACGGTCGAGATCGCTCCACCATTTATACGGCGGAGAACTTTGGAAATAAATCAAAAACCCAGAAATACGATTTTACAAAGGTTTTTGATGGTTTGGCGGAGAAATATTAATAAAAAGGATAAGCGCCCGACGAGCCTAGCATTTGGTTCTGGCGCTCGGGCATATAGAAGAAAAAGGGTCGGAGGCTTAGCCCGAGGGGGCTTAAGCGCAGAACATAGAAAATATGGGTTTTCTATGGTTTTTTTCAAAGGAAATGGGGGTTGCGGCAAGGTTAAAAAGTGATTTTTTAACCTTGTAAAATGAATTTTTTGAAAGGGGAAAAGGAAGAAGCATGAAATTGTGGGGTTTTCAGGGGAAACGGAGGAATAGAAAAAGGAGGTTAGTTTTGGAAGAAAAGGATGGGAAAAGGGGTCTGCAGCAGTATTTGAATTTGGATTTTTGTAGGATTTCAGAGGCTTTCAGAATGAAAACAGCCATATGGGATCTGGACAAAGGCAGGAGGCCTTCAAGAGTCTTCAAGAGCCAACAATTTTTGATAGGGAAAAATTGTTCCTCGAAGGCTCAAAACAAAATTAGCCACCTTTGGTATAATCAAATTTTACAGGTGGCTAACAAAACACTAATAGATTTTTGTACTTGAAATGCAATGCTTGTTTTCATTTAAATGTAGGGTTTTTAAATCAGGGAGAAATAATGGCTGCCAAATTAATAATCGTTTCTTTGGGAAAAATTTAAATCTTTTATTGGGTGATGAAGATAATAGAGGGTATTGAATCTTGATTCTTGACATTGTGTTTAACTTGAATAACTCAAGTGATTATAAATATCAGTGGATGAGTTCTTTTTTTCAAGTATGTCACTCAAAACTCTTATGTCAAAGCATTGTATGATGGCTAGCATTTTCTTGTTTCCCTTTCTTCAGTTCAATGTAAAAATTATATTAATATATTGGAGCACGAATGATAACTACAATTGTTTGCTTTGCAGTATATCCAACCCCAAGATTATGAAAAGTTTTCTCAAGTGGAGCTATTGGCTATTGATGAAGCAACTGAAATTCCATTGCCTGTTGTAAAGGCTCTGCTCGGGCCATATTTAGTGTTTCTGTGCTCTACTGTAAATGGGTAATAATTATAAATGAGCCAACCACAATCACAGATTGTGTAACCATTCGGTTTCCATGGATAGTGATGATGATATTAACCCTATATATCAGTGACCTATATCTATATGAGAATGATCTCAACATTGACCTTGATATGGTTGTATGGATGTGACCTTTGGTATGTCATTAGAAAATCCCCAAATATCAGAAAATCCCCAAATCTGGAGAACTAAAGCTCATCACTTTCAATCTGGAGTACTACCCTTGTGATAAAGTTGATGACTTTCGATCTCCCATTCTCTACCACTTTTCACTTCACCTTCAATATAGATCAGACCAAGGGAAATTCGTTACTGGGTGTTGATATGGATGAGTTTGTCGAACTAAAATCCATAGCTTAAACTTCATGAAACTGGTGGAGTCAAATTCATGCAAGCACAAACACATATTACACATCCTCTTTGAAACTCATCCGAAAGAACATTGGAAGACATCTAGAGAGAACCCTACAGCCTAACACAATCCAATGGAATTGACCAAAAAAACCAAAATAGAGTCAACCCTACTATAGGAGGAAGGGCCTGCAGTAAGAACTTACAATTTTGCAAGAGCTGAGGACGAATGTTGTTCTGCAAGAGTTGAGGGCGAACGCTGAGGGTGAATGCAGGGCGAATGCTGTTCTACAAGAGCTAAGGGCGAATGATGAGGGTGAATGTTTTTCTGCAAGAGCTGAGGGAGAATGCTGAGGGCGAATGCTGTTCTACAAGAGTCGAGGGTGAATGCTATTATGCAAGAGCTGAGGGCGAATGCTGAGGGAGAATGTTGTTCTGCAAGAGCTGAGGGCGAATGTTGAGGGTGAATGCTGTTCTGCAAGAGCTGAGGGCAAATTCTGAGGGAAAATGTTGTTCTGCAAGAGCTGAGGGCGAATTTTGAGGGCAAATGTTGTTTTTCAAGAGTGGAGGGCAAATGCACGCGTGATATTAGACGTTAATGTAGTTTTTAATAAAATCATTTTTATGTAGCGCGCATATAAGTTTTGTATTTTTATGTAGCGCGCATATAAGTGTCGTTATACTGACGACAGACAAAGCGTCGCTATTGCGACGGATGCCTCCAAACATCACAATTGCGACACTTAGACATTGTGTCGCACTTGCGACGTTTGGAGGCAGTCACTGCAATAGCAACGCTTTGGGGCATAGTGTCGCAATTGCGATGTCTTCCTCCAAACGTTGCAATTGAGACACTTTGTCTAAGTGTCGGTATTGCGATACTTTTCTCTAAACGTTGGTATAGTGACGGTTTTGGGCGAGATTGAAAAATTTTGGGGAAATTTCTGACATTTGGTCAAAAGCGTCGAAACCAAGTGTTGGAATTTCCCCCAAATGTACTAGTGTCAGGGATACGATTTTGAAATCATGGTCAAGCTAGCAAAGCTGAATTTTGGGTTGGACCACTAGTCCCATCTTGAGACGGGGGGAGGAACCCACTAACTTGAGGGAAGGATTGCCTTATGCACAACAGTTCACCATTAGGGTCTTTGATGTGCACTTCACTAATATAATTCAGCTCCTGACTAAACGCATGGCATCTGTAGAATGTTCGGTATGAAAAAAGAAGGAGTTGGTTACTCGGGAGGCAGATTTTACCATTACCATAGGTCCTTTATATAAACTAGCCACTAGTGAAGTGTTGTGCAAATACATTCTGGAGCATGAAAGGCACACTATCATGGCAGATGCTCACGAAGGCATAGGAAGAGGTTACTACGCATGCAAGATAATGACACAAAATATATTGCGGGCTGGACTATGGTGACGTGGAATTAAATTTGGAAGGAATAAGCTTAGGCTGCAGCCGATGCGTTGGGAGCACAGGGGTACGCTGAGTACACCCAGTGTGCAAAAACTAGTCATTAGAACAGTCAAATCGGGTAAACAGAAAATATTACCGTTGGATGGGATGAGCAACCAACATTTAATGAGGCAATTTCTGGAGATTTTTTATCATTTACTTGATGGTAAGTTCCAAGTGAAGTCTACCCTACCATTAGTTGATAGCCAAAGCTATAAAACAGGTGGGCTAGAGCAGACAAGGGTTTCGTATCTCTTGAATAGCTCGTACTTGGCATATTTGTCCTGGACGAATTTGTGTTGTAAGAATTTATGTGCCTCTAGCATCTCTTTCTTGTCTAAGAAACCTGCTCCCTCGGACAGTAGCAATCCCAAGTTTTTCTTCCGTGCCAGGATTTCAGCTAAAAATCGTGTTGAACCCTCGGAACCAGTCATCTTGGTAGAACAGGGCACTGAGGAAGTGGTGGAAATTGAGTCTGAGGCGGAAGAATTTTTCTCCACCCAAGTCATAAAGAAGGGAAAGGAAAAAGAAGAAGACTCCGAGAAACCCTCGAAAGCCATGAAATGGGTTAAGGGGACACCTTGAGCTTCCCCACAGAACGTAACATCCCCGAAGATGACACTCGAGGCGTGAGCTGCTCAGGAGGAGGTCGAGCCTACCATACCAATAAACTGGTTACCTCCCTTCGTTCGGCCGTACATAACCTCGACGCGCATGCCAAAGATCCTCGATGGCCTGATCACTTATTTGTAGATGCTGCTAACCCTGGGAGAAGTCGCTATCATTGGTGACCCTGTTGGAAAGTTGCACAAGATCAAATTTGACGATCATGACTTGGCCAGTCTAGAGGCCTTCCTTGAGCTAGGGCCTGAATTATACCTTGATATGATTCAAGAACAAAATGGGATAAAAATTGTTCCTCAGCACTGGGTGCATGGATTGGATGGGTCTGGGCTCCTAAACTTACTAAGGATGCCTCACTTCGGTCACTACAATGTGACAGACTGAGTAGCCCTACAGTTGCTTGCCCTAATTCATGATGGCTACCTGTGGATTCAGGATAGGATCCCCATCGACACTGCGCTAGTGCACAAAATTATTGGCCTTCCCATGCACGGCCCCAACCCTTTGGAGCGTGTGGGTAAAAATTATGAGGCAGAATTGGCTGAGGATGTGCGCAAGACATACCATGTGGAGTGAAATACCCGGGATTTTATAATCAAGTCTATCAGTGACCAAGGCACGCAGCTGTTCATGATGTTGTTGGCATGCAAAATGATGAGAAAATGTCAGATCTCCTCTGTTCTAGACTACGTAATTCCGTTAGCAGGCCAATGTGGAAAAGGGGTATGTCTTAATTAGGCCCAATATTTGTGTGATGAGTTTCTGACTAATGTTCACGAGTCCCAAGAGTAGGGTTGCACATTTTTTTATTCCTAGTTACTATTCCTCATAGCGTTGGTTTCCTGGGAAGCCCCTGCAGAGTCAGTCCTTCCTGAACTTACCCCGGACATGTGTGAAGGGGCTTTCTCTGCAAAAATGTGGGATTCTAAGGACCCGCAGTGTCTCGAGGACAACCAAGTTTTCTGGGTCCTCTTTCAGAGTAACCTGGCTGCAGCCATTAAATCTCGACCATGGTTGTAACCTTCCTGTATGAAAAATACAAGGACATTGCATCATTTCAGATCACTATGCACAATGTCCAGATCAAAGAAGACAGGGATAAAGCCTGAACTTCACTCCCCTCTATGGTGGCAGATGTAGAAATTGACAACGCCATTGTGCTCTGGCCTCCTAACTGGAAGACTAGCTTCAAAACTAGCATGAAGGGCATCAAAAGGACCAGAATGTCAAAAGTCACCCCTTATTTTTTCATCACGGTTACGAGAGGTGCGACAAAGAGTACCACACAAGACATAACCGTGGATGTACAAAAGGATGTGCAGTAGACACAAACCTTTAAGAAGGATGTCAAGGCAGAGACTCAGGTAAATTTGCAACCAGCGCTAGGAACATAAGGACTGAATGTAGGAGGACCTGCCTCCCCCCACGGGATGAAGCGAATAAGCGTACTTGTCAAAACGCCCCGCAAGAAGCAACGCTCCCAGCAGATGGAATGTGACGAGACATTCACATTAACTGATGGAGACCTTGAGAAAATCATGGAGGTGGTCATTCTAGATACGGAGGACAGATGGCTAGGCTTAGAGGAGTAGTAGAAAGTTTTGGTCGACACAATCCAGGCCAAGCTCTGGGTGCTACAGATGAAGATAGATACATTGCAGACCACCATGAAGCACACAGAGCTCGCAAACATGATTCATCAACTTTGCGCAGATGTTGCCATAGAGATCCCGGCCACAACCACCCCTGAGGAGAAGGTTTAAAGGTTGGTCGTAGAATTGAAGGACTCCCACGAGGAATTTTAGATGGTCCAAGCATGAATGCAGTAGTGGATCGCCAACCTCCAGGCTAAGTTGTAGGTTGAAACACCTCCGGAGGTACAGGGCCAACGCACTGTGCTAGTCACTGAGGTTATGAACACCATTACATGGAAAATCATGCAGGGTGCCCAATTATTACAAACAACCATACAACTATGGACTAAGGTCCAACGTGACCTGATCCTACGTAGCATCAACCAGGACCTGCAGCAGAAATAAGAAGAGCTCAATACGTTAGAAGCTACCTTGCCCACTTTATTTCCTGGTCAATGCTTGACACAACTATGCACCAGTCACGCCCTCCAAGCTGATATTGATAAACTTTGGCAAAAGAAGAATTCCCTCGGCGACCGCTTGAAGCCTTGGGCTACTTCGGCCCTCAAGCTTTCACAAGATGTGGATGTCACGGTTTAGCAGTTGAGCTAGACTCTAGAGAGTGTCACCACCATGACGGAAGGCCCAATTTCAGAAAATTTGGTCGACATCACACAAAATGCTGCTTCTCAGAGTGAAGGCATGCTACCTCCATTAGATAAGGTAATCAAATTGTTGCAGGCACAAGTGGAGAACCCACCATCTCAGTGAATCTAGATGAGTCACAAGATTGTGTTGGGGGACTATTGGAATAAGGGCCCCTAAAAGCTACGATTTTGTATAATTTTTTTATATTTTGGTCCTAACTAGTCTAACCCAGGGGTTTTTGGGTGGGTCAAAGCCCATAATGCATTTTAACGGGTCAAGGGTAGACCAAGATTCCACAAATCATAGTTTATGGACCACTGGATGCATAAGCTAAATCGGTATAAATAGATGAACTTTTTTTATTTATAGGTAGAAAAGAATAGAGATTGATGATAGTGGCAAATTTTTAGATCTATTTGGGTTGCTAGGGTAAGGACTCCTGATGGTTGTGTACACAGAGATCCTCAATCCTGCTATGTGCGGACTCTGCTGGCTGTGTGCGCAGGTTGAGTTGGATTGTATTGGGTTTTGGATGCTTATATCTGCAAATCTGGTTAGAGTATCTCTGCGCTATCTAAGTTTATGTATTACTTTTGATGCAAACTGTTGGATCTATGGTTGGTTATCTATTGTTTCTACGGATCTATCTTTATTATAATATGGAGTATTCATGTGATCTATTATTTATACATTTATGATATTACTTGTGATATTGTTGATGTCAAGGTGCTGATTTGATCTATGACTAATAGTAACTCTAGTAACTATGGACTATAATGGATTAGCGAGCCTGCGAATAAATCTATTTTATAGCTGCAAGAATATCCTTGTTCCTGTTATATGAATCTATGATCTGTTATAGTTGTTGTATTGATAGATCGGTGTTACACACGTGGATGCGAAGGTAGTTGGTATATATGAGCTTTGTGATATAAGTCTATAACTAGATCTGTTAAATACAAATCTGATAAGCTGGGAACACAACTCTGTTTGACTTACATGCTCTATCTCAGGGTGTGGAAACCTGGTTCCAGCACCCTCCCATACTGCTTCGGGTGAGACTTTGGTCCACGCAAGCAGGTCACTGCTGAAAGGGCCAGTAGTATAGGGGTTTGTTGGCAAACCTTTACCTCCGAACCTAGGTCAGGACCCCTCGAGCCAACGGAGGCCATGTAGGGTTGTGTGCGATGGGGTTATTTGTTAGCTTGGTTAAATTTGGTAGATTCAACGAAGCTAGGAAAGGTGATTGAGAGGTTGATGACATTGCAACTTGAAAAAACACAATGTTATGGTTAGGAAGAGGGTTAGTCTGTGACGTACCCTACTGTGTATTTGACAGGCTTCCCGAATCGGTAGCACTCCCTGCCCTCTAGGGGTCATGGGAGGAGTTTTATGTGGTGTGGCATTGGGAGACAGACCAGGGTTCCCAAATAAGGATTCCCCAATAAAGGACGAACCAATAATGGTGGAAACGTTCCATTTTTTACGCCGAAATGGTGAAAGACTTGGAACCCCTCCCGGTAATTGGGGAAGTTCCAAAAGACGTCTAGATCGATGAGGTCCCATTGGGTCCATTTTGGTGTCAAGTAGATCTGGCTTTGGAAATATTTGAGAGGATAGAGATTGTGATCAAAGAAACATTCTGATCTCATACATAAAAAAAAAAAGCGAAAATATAATTAATTTCCCTTTAAATTAATCCTATGTGATCAGTCAATCAAAAAATATGGTTTTTTGTTTGTTTACGAATGATACTCAAATCCTAGAAGACATAATCATCCTCACACACTCAAATGTAACTAGTCCTTGAGAATATATATTGCGAGTGCTGGCACAACGTCTGGTAAGAGCTAGCGACGCCCCTAGTCAGCCGAAGAAAATCCACCAAGGTAAGGGAAGAGGATCTAGTGCTTGCCTGCACCGTCACCTATAGGGAAAGGATGCCCTAATTTGGTCACTAATTACCATCATCCCACGTGAGCATTCGAGTCTTGGGCTTCTTATTAATTCAGCTAACAATATCGAGTATCAGCTAGGTCAGGTAGCCCCAACTGATACCTACCCGCACTGCGCCTAAGCCTAACCCCCTATGAAACGGGTCTCTGCCGCACTCAGGTTTTATTTTTCGTGGGCTGATAGGTGGATTTAAAAGCTCCATAAACATTCGACTTCTACGTTTCAAGATGAAGATGAACAAGGCAGCTTATTGGATGCCTACCCCCTTGATCCCAACTTAGACTATAAATTCTTTTGTGGCCCCTATGGGGAGAATTTAGGGATTTTTGTTAAGTTAGTTTTAGGTGTATTTTCTTTTCTTAGTGGGTGGATGTGTGTGAGAAAAAAGTTAACAAGAACATAGTTTTAGCGTGTGGATATGCGATGATCCTTTTCAAAATCCCCTATTAAACTATGTTCTATTGTTCCTTGCTCAAAAGAAAAACATGTGCGTATATGGGCCGCTATCTATTTTTCCTAGTTAATCTATGTGATAAACTATAGGGAGATGGTGAGTTGTGAATAGAGAGTGTTCATATGCTTTCCGAGGATCACCAAAGGGTGAAAAGGCAACAGAGATTACTTGCTCTTCTATCAACAATTCAATCCTGGTCCTGAAATCGTAGTGCAAAAATTGAACTAAACTAATTAATTTTACACTAGAAGAAATAAACTAACAAAGCATGCATGGACTTGGGCCACTTACTTTGTCTAATTATCTAGGTGTTCTGGTACCTAAATTTTCAAAACATAAAATTCTTTCGGAATGCAAGTTAATTTTCCCCCGTACTTAAACTATGTGTGAACTTTGCAAAAGTCAACTTGAAATAAAACTGACACTAAGCCTACAAAGTGCAGCTAAGAGTGAGCTTTAGAAAGCTATAGGGTACCTCAACCAGTGTTGGTAGATGTATTATGGGTTGCCAAACACTTTACAAGCAGGAAAATATAGAAATATGAGAGAAATTTCTCATTCTGTCTTTTGTGCACGAAATGTTGTGTAATATTCCTAAATTAGCATGCAGCTAATTTGAATATGAAAATATAATTTTTCTTTCTTGTTTGATGAATAAGTGGGTATGGAGACCCATAAATATCTTTATTAGGAATAAAACAACTTCTCATGTGAAAGTGGATCATATTTTCAGCTTAATAAAGCACCCTTAGGTGTGAAAAGGGGCTAAAGCATGTGGACTGGGTCAACCTTGACCAAATCAACAACGTTGCCATGGAGGAATGGCATTCAATGAGGGAAAACATAGTTTTAGATTGAGACACATTGCATGGAAGTAGTGTCATTAATGGATGGGGCTTAGGGTTTGGAAGCTCATTTCTTATATAAGGAAGAGGATGGTAGCCATATTATTCATGTTATGATATTTTATGTTTTAGATTATATGGTCTGTTTAAACATATATCTTTCTCTAGCTATTTAGATGAGATTGAGTGATGTTTAGCACCGGGTGTTCTTGATCAAGAATCCCACCTCTTCAATTGAGAAGTTCTTGGAGGATTTTGCACTACATTTCCACATTCAGGTTTCATACAAGGCTTTAGTCTTGTGGTACAACGCAGTTTCTGTTGAGAGATGTGCTGAGTTGCAGGGTGCAGTAGTGGAATATTGTATTGGGTGTTTTCTGAGTTAGTTTTGCAGTGGAGGAAGGTTTCCTTCCATTGGGAGGCTAGTAAAGGATCCCCTTGGGCTTATTTGATATATTTGGCATCAGGACAAGGTGATTTTATCCCCTACAATGTAGTTCCAGTCCAAATTTGCATTATTGCACCGAGAGGCACAATCTACAGCCCAGTATGACCCTAATGTTAAGTATGTCACGTCCTCAAAAAATAATAAATTTTATTTTTGCTAATGTCGGCCAAAGAATTAACCTAATCTTTAATTTTATATAACTTGAATATTTAGATTATATATAAATTTTAACTTATTAATGGGCTCAGATTAATTATTAAAATACAACTATGTATTATTTATATAATTTGAATGGATAGTAAATTATCTCACCCATTTAATAATTGCTTTATTATATATGTGAATTTGAATGGATCATAATTATACCTTTAACAAAAAAAAATTACCACATTGAATTTCCAAATGAATGGATAGTAAATTATCTTACCCATTTAATAATTGCTTTATTATATACATGAATTTGAATGGATCATAAACTTACCTTTAACAAAAAAGAAATACCACATTGAATTTCCAAATTAAGTAAAATTTTAAACATCTTTACTCTTTACTAAAGTCAATACCATTTCCTAAATAAAAGGAAAAGAATTAATTTAACACAAACAATCAAAATCCAAAATCTTTTAATATTTCTTTTAATTAAATATTTGTAAAATGAATCTTTAAAAATAAAACCAATGTTCTATGGATAAATTAAAATCTTTAAAAATGTAAATATTTCCCCATCAAAATTGCAATATTTCGAAATTTAAATAAATAAAAATCTAAATAAACTGTAGGTATGGTAAATAAATAAAACCTATTTTTATACTTACTCCAGAGCTATGGTGAATAAATAAAAATACATATAAACTAGATGTATGGTAAATAAATAAAAAATTATTTTGATATTTATTCCATAAAACTTTTTATATTTAAAAACACTAAAAAACGAGGTTTTATTTACATGAAGCCTATGGGATGAATGCCATGGGAAAAATTAATATTGATACCATGGGATAAATACCATGGGCCCAATACCATATTTATAAAAGAAGTATGGTAAATAAATAAATAAATAAAAGGTATAAAGAGGTATGATAAATAAATAAATATAAAAGAGGTATAAAGAGGTAAGGTAAATAAATAAAAATATATCAAATATGATTATAAATAAAAATATAATTATATAACAAGCCCATGGGACAAATACCATAGTAAATAAAATAGTTATGGTAAATAAATAAAAATATGAATAAACTAGAGGTATGGTTTATTTATATTTGCACTCAAAAAAGAGGTTTTCACCTCGAGAGATTTTATCCCTCTCAACGTTTGATAGATCCAAAGTTAATATGGATCTAGGTTGCTTGATAGATCCAGAGCTAAGATAGATCTAGGCTGGTTTTAGTGAGATGTTGCAGTGGGCAACCCAAAAATGGCTGAAAATACAAAGTTAAAATTTGGCCAAACTATTTATGGGTTTTTCTGGGTTTTTTGAGTAGAATCTGTTGTTAAAATTCTGGATCATTTTGAGAACTCTAACAACCTTCCGCACATGGTTCTTCTCCTTAGAAGTAGTAGTTTCTAGCAACAATAGTTTTCTTTCCATTGAAGGGATCAACCTTCATTGAGGGAGTCCTTTTGGAAGAGTTCTTTTAGATCTACATCAGATTCAGCCACCTCCTTCTATGTGCTTCAGTTGCAGTGCATCTTCAGACCTAGGGCTTTAGATCCACCATTCATATTTAGCGTATTTCTGGAAACCCATCCTGGGTTGTCTTGGAAAAGTGTTGAGGAGCATAGATCTCCATTTTTGGCCCTGTATGAACATGATATTATCAGATCCATTTATATATGTGTTCCATCTATAGTATTAGTCACTAAAAATGCATTGTGCTTGCTTCAGTACTTTGTGTAGCAGTGTATTACATGTTTTGGGTGAATTTTGGCATTGGAGGATTCTTTTGCCTATATTGAGGGGATTGATCCCCAAGGTCTTGTACTTATTTATTGTGGTTATACATAATACCATGGATCTATCATTTGTCTCACATGTAATGTGTTATTACTTGCTGTTATTTACCTTATTATGAGCTATATTCCTTCTTTTCCCATTTGGGAATATTACAATGGCATGGGAGCATAATATTGGCTCAGCCTATGAAGACATTGCGCCTATGTTATCAGAATAAGAAGAAGATTTTCATAGAAAAGAGAAGGCTTATAGAAGATACAAAGTAAAGTCTTCATTATTTGTAGAAATGGAGGGAAATAATTTTTCAGAACTTCTTCTCCAAACTATGCATGAGCTTAAAAGAGAAATCAAGGGAATGAGGAGGGAAAGACATGAATATCCCTCAAGAAGATTTGCACATGAAGAAAGCTCCAGTTCTTCATATTATGGGTGTGAGAATTCAGCCACACAATCAGATCTACAACGTGGTACCATGCCTACATTCTTGGCAAGAGAAGAAGAAGGAGGAGAAACACCAAAGGAGGAGACTCTTGGTGACTATCTCCAAGAATATGAATCTCAGTCTAGAAGATTCAAGGAGCATCTAAGCTTCCAAGGGTTTTGTCAAATCAAGGAGAATATAAGACCTAGCAATCACAATAGAAGCAAGTGGTGCAAGCATCATGATTTGCATAGATTCTTTCTATCTACTTTTGATGAGTCACCTAAATGTACAACAAGGGCTTGGGTAAAGTAGTTAGACACATTTCCAGTTGCACCAAGTTTCAGAAGATGAAGCCCTTAGAGTAGTAGTGTTGCATCTTGAAGGTAAGGCTTATGATTGGTGGTTTTATGAAACTTCTTTCTTGAATCATGTCAATGTATCTAATTATGAAAAGTTCACTAGGAGGTTAGTGAAAAGATTTGATACATCCTTGGTTGAGTTAACCAAGCCTAAACAAAAAAAACCTTTTCATGAGTTGGAAGGATCCATAAACTCAACTCCCTTCCAGAATGCTATTAAGGGGGTTAAAAAACTATAGAATACCTTGCTAGAGACAAGATCCCCACTTCAGGAAGAGCTCTCTTCTCAAAAGGAAGACATGGAGATTTTTTTTTCAAAAGAGGATCAAAACAAAGAGCCTCTTAATGATGATGAGGTAACCTCCATTCATGATGAAGGGGAAGAGAAGGTTGGAGGTAACAACGTTGTCACATCAGAAGCAGATCTAGTACCTCATGGAGAGGTAAATGGAGAAATTTCTCCAATGAGAGGAGTTCTTGTATCATTGCAAGAAGTTATAAAGGATCTCATATGTGGAGATCAAGGCACAATCCATGAACAACATGTGCCATTATTGATATACTGTGATATTGTGCAGATGAAAGGAGAAGGTAGGGAGGATGGCCAACATCATATGATTAAGAGCACGCACCCCTATCTATTTCAGAAGGCTAGTGCATAGAATAGGTAGAATTATTTGCGCAATGAGGGCAAGGACAAAATTGTCCATTCATATATGCAATCTTCTCTTGATATTGATGTCTCATTGCATGGAGGCCTTCCACCTGGGAGACCACTAGATTAGGAGATGATGAAAGATTCTTCACATCTAGTTGCACCACTCATTAATCCCATAAGGGTGAGGACCTTGGGAGGACTTGAAATAGTGTTAAGAGTCTTGGGTAGACTCAAGGAGGAGGGATGCATTCTCCCAACATCATCATTACCCACTCTCACTTTAGATATTGTGCTAAGAAAGGAGCAGCAAGGGCAAGATTGCAGCATCCTAGTATGTGACTTTGGCATAGGATATGTCAAAGAAGAGAGTAGAAACATGACAAAATATTCACACGATAGATCAACAGTGCTATCATTATTGATTATTGACCCTTATTGGAGATCCCAGCTATTAGTGGAATACTCTAAGGATCTCTTTTCATGGAGAGTGCTTGATGACCAACTATCTGATTGGTGATATACAGTGGTAGATGGGGTCATCTATTTTTAGAGTAGAGTCTTCTTGACTAAAGCCTCTAAGCTCAAGGAGAAGCTACTAAGTGCAACATATGAAGGGTTGTTCTCCAAACCCACTAGTTTTATAAGAGCATACCGTACTATCCTGGAGGGATTCATTTGGGAAGGATTCAAACAGGAGATGCACCATCATATGAGGAGATGCATGGATTATTTGGAGGATGAGGAGAGACATGACTCTTTGATAGAGTTATCACAACCACTTCCTTCCTCATTGGGAGTGAGAGGACGCCCATCTATGAGCCACCTTAATAGGTTGAACCAAGTACATGGTAAAGATTGTATTTATGTACATCATGATTCATTTACTATGTATTTGCATTTCCTTATCATACATGTGCAGGGCATTTATCCAAGGGGGTGCACTTTTCCTTTCTAGAATTCATGGTCTACTTGAGGCCATAAGCAGCATTGATGATGTGTAATATTCCTACTTAGCCTAAGCTAAGAGGAATATCCAATTTTTTTTACTTTTTTTTGCATGAATAAATGAATAAAGGAGGACATGTAAAACTCCTGAAAAGACTGAATAAATCAATGCCCATGTGAACACAGATAAATCAAGGCCATGTAAATAAATCACTTGTACGTGTGAAAGGGGTTTGAGCTATGAGATTGGGTCAACCTTGACCAAATCTACAACATTGTCTAGGTTCAATGTATCTCATGAAGGGACAAGTCTTCTTGATGAGTCCCCTTAAGGTGAAATTGGAGTTGTTAGCCACCTATAATATTTTGATATTCCAAAAGGTGGCTAAGATCTTTTTTGAGCCTCCAAGGAACAAATTTTATCACTAAAAAATTGTTGGCTCTTGAAGTCTCTTTAAGGCCTCATGCCTCTGTCCAAAATCCTCATTTGCTGTCGCATTTTTTATACTCAGGAAATTCTGCTGATTCCAAATGAAAGACTGCTGAAAGACCATCATTTTCCCTCTTCTCAAACCTTTCATCTGCTCCCCTTTTTCTCCATCAAAACTACCTTGTTTTTGTTAATCACGCATTGTCGTGCGACCAAACCCGCAGGTGTTAGTCAACGATCGCATCGCTAGAGATAAGGATCCACGAAAGGCGGTTAGTCCATGTCGCGAAACACACGGGGAGCGTTGGTTTATCCAGTGTCCAACAATCTCCCCCCAACGCGAGTTTTAACCCTGAACAGAAATATCTACACATGATTCTTATAACAGAAAATAAACAGTAGCAAGAGCGTAAAACATAAAACAGATAAACACAGAGATTTTCCCCTAGATCCAAAATCGGGACGACCAACTTGATTTTTCATTATATTCCCTTTAGTGTTACAACACATATATATACATGCCGAAGCATACATAAACCCCAATCCATTAACCCTGGATTAGAACATAACCGTAGTTCCCTTGACCGGATCTACAAAAATACCAAGGGCCGAAAACCATCGAACCCCAAAACCATGTGCAAAACCATGCACAAAACCATGGGCGGATCCGCCTATGAGTGGGTCCGCACAAAAACAAATTTTGGCTGGGGCGCTGCCCCGGACCCCAACGGTGGGGACTGCTTCGCCCCTCGTGACCCCCCAGCTACGCCCGACGCAACATACAGCGCGTGGGGCCAATCGTGGAAAGAATATAACACATACCCAACAGCTTATAAGTCCTCTTCTTTCCATTTAAGAAAAAATTTCCTTCCATAGTTGAAAACTCACTTTTAACTATTTTTAACCTCATTTCCATTAAAACCAAGCGCTAACCCTGCTTTGCCGTCATCGCATCGAAAAGAATCGAAGACGCAAGTCTTTTCCATACTCCAAAAGTTTCGATTGCGATTAGCCTTGCTGCTTAAGACCCCCGATCATATTATTTACATATAACCCTGAGCCCGCCTCCGGCGCTTAAAACATTGTAAATTTTCATTACTGTTCTGCTTTTTCCTTTATAAAACCCAAGAACCCGCTTATCCAAAGTTTCAACTTAAAAGCTTGAAGTCACGTGTTAAATATAAAATGGTTAGATTAAAAAGACCGATCGCGCAATCGTAATCGGGAAAATTTCAATGGGTTGATCGAAAAGACCAGGCCCGCAGTTTCGATTGCGATTAGGCCCGCAGTTTCGATTGCGATTAGGCCCGCAGTTTCGATTGCGATTAGGCCCGCAGTTTCGATTGCGATTAGGCCCGCAGTTTCGATTGCGATTAGGCCCTTATTTTATATAAAGCTCCGGGCCCATCAATTTTCATATATCCGAAGGCCCCGCAGGCGGGCGCCTATCCTTTGTATATATTTTATTTCCGCCCTGATCCATTAAACCTTCGTTTATATTAAAAACTTGGGGTTTTGATATGTTATAAGGGTTTCTGCCGGTTCTTTCTAAAAACTAATCTCCACCGTTGATCGTAAGCCGATCAAGCGGCCAGCGCCCAATCGCATCGAAGTTTTACATCGCATGCATTTATTTTTTCCCCCGATTGTTGTTCCTCCGATTCGCTCCCCGCCGTTGATCTAATCCTCGGATCCAACGGCTATCGCTTAATCGCCTCTCCCCTCCCGATTACGCAATCGCACTGAAATTTTCAATCGCATCCCCTTTTCTGCCACCTCCGATTGAGACCCTCCGATTAGATCTGGACCGTCCACGTGTCCGGATCAGACGGTCCAAAACTGCTCCTCCTTATTCTTCTCCCGCTATCCTTTTTTCCTTTCTATGCAAATCTCCACCGTTGGTTGCCTTCATCCGACGGCTTCGCTCCTCCCCCGCCATCTGAAGCAGTTTTAACCTATTTCCGCAGGATTTCTTAACTATTTTTGTGTTTTGCAGGCATTTTAATGGTTTTCCATTGTTTAATGAAAGAAAGCCGAGGGTTGGGAAAGATGTTTCCTGCGCCTTCGAGCTGTTAAAGAGAACCATCTGCGGGGTTTCGCTCCATTGTTTTCTCAATGCTTCATGGGCATTGATGCCTTTAAAAAGCCCAGTGCGGCCTGCACATCGACAAGACACTGTTTTAATTCAAAAACAGTTAAAGAGTATCAGTTTGAAGACAGAGCACAACAGATGAAGATTGAAGACGGTTTTTATGGGGATTACGGCTAAGACCATTATCGAAAGCCTAATCCCCAATCTAAAACACAGTTTAAAGGAAAAACCTAAAGTGTTTCATCAGACAGAAAGCCTCCACTGCCACATCCGAGGCAAATTGATTCCTCAGCTACCACCAAGCCACCTGTCACCTCAAACCTTTCAAAACAGAGGCCGAAGTTATTGAAGAAAATCAGATATTCGCCTCCAGCGCAGCCAAGGAGTTACTTCTGCAAGGAAATCAATGCAGAAAATATCTGCAGAGTTACTCCAAACATTACATAAAGCCTCAAAGTCAAATAAAGCTCCCACCGAGCTTAATCCATAAATGTAAAGCAGTTAATACAGTGTTCCACCTGTGAAATTCTTCATCGAGCCTCTCAAAGGGCCGAGAAGTCTTGAACCTGTATTAATTTTCCTGAGAGATATTTTCTCAGATCACCTCCTCATTCTTCTATAAATACCTCAGAAGAAGATGAGAAATGGTTGGTTGCAGAACTTTGAAATACACTTGAGCTCGAGACTTCTATTTGTACATAGTGTTCACTGGCCCTTGAAGCTCTGTTTGCGCTAGAGTAGTTAGGTTGAATAGTGAAGATGATTGCTGAACTGAAACATTGGACTTGAAGATTGTAACTGGTTTGACATCAATATAAAAGCTATTTCTTGGGATCCTGGTCTTTATCACTGGTGAAGTGCTTCTTTCTTTGTTAATCGTTCTCCTTATATGTATGCAATATTGTTCATTTTCCCTCTGTAAAGAACAGTTTAAACAGGGTTGGGATTTTCTGTATAGCAGTAACCTTCTCTAGCTGAGAAATCTTTATCTTAATGTTTTCTTCATATTTGTTTATTTAAGAATGATTCAATACAGTTTAAACAGTTAGGAATGTTGGCGTTCCCTCGTCCTTCTGTTTGCTCAAACATTGTTCTCGAATGTTATTTCCATTATTTGCTATTAAAGTTAGACTAGAGAAGATATGGTTTGCCCTGACTCCTAGATTCTTTTCTCCAAAGGCAGATTCTGAAAGTTTCCCTTGGTGTTGACTGAAAGCAGACTAGGTTTAAAAGTACTTTATCTGATCTTAAGTTACACTCTATTTTTCTTATGTGTTTTCATACTTTCTAAAGGTAATTATGTGGATTACTGGATTGTTTGTCAATTAAGCTGCTTTAATAAGAACTTGCCCAAGAATTCTATGGTTAGCCCTGTCCTTGGTTGGTTTTAAAATAGTTACTTAAGAGGCTTTTCTTGTTTGGACTGACTATAAATCCTCTGAGAAATTATTATCAGTTTCCACTCCTCCAACATTTTAATGTTTCCATTTCATCATTTTAATCTCAATAATCTTGTGGTATAGATGACTTGCCCCTTGGATCACACTTGATGTTGTTGTTCAATTAAAGCCCATATATGACTCCATAGCCCAATGGACTAAAAACCAGCATTATATCTATCTATCTGCCAAAACTGTTCTATTTGCTTGCAACTTCTCACTTTTGAAACTTTTTTGCACTTAGGACTTTCCCCTCAAGTAACATTTCATGCTCAACCATCCAAAACAAAACAAAACCCTTGGCCTTCATAACTAGCCTAATATCATTACCTTAAGCTTTTCAAAGACAATATCCATCTTTGTACATATTGGAGAGATCCCTCTCCGCATTCAGGAGGGCTAGATCCTAGAATCCCAAAGTTGGTTGAAATGATGTTAACTCTGTGATTGGACTCTCCCAATCTTGCTAATAAATTACAGAGACCTAACATTTCTGGTGACTCCACTGGGGACATCGAACCCATAATCATTTTCATTTAAAGATAATCATACGACGTCAGAGATTTGGTTCATAGAGCATTTGCTTTATTAACCAGAGTAAAAAGCAGCCTTTTCAAGCACTGCCTATTATAGGTAATCATGATGGAACTTGTTTGAATCAGTGACAAACTAGGTAAACCCTAGGTTTCTCTTAAGACTTCATCTAACCTTGAAAAATCAGCTGGCTTAGCCATAAGAGTAGACTTCCTTTGTCTCGCAACCTTAGCTAAGTTTTGAAACAAAGTTAGGATATTCTTAACAACCACAAAACTGAAAAATGACTTAGAAAAACCTAAAAATATTTCATATTGGAATTAAATAAACATGGTGGTGGACCATAAGACCTTTTACCTCTGAAACGAGCTAAAAATTTCCACTTGGCGACTCCAAAATCCTAGCAGACCTTAAGACTCCACTGGGAAGAACCCTTGGTTTCTCTTAAGACTTCATATAACCTTGAAAAATCAGCCGACTTAGCCATAAGAGTAGACTCAGCTTTGTCTCGAAACCTTAGATATGTTTTGAAACAAAGTTAGGATATTCTTACATTAAACTAAGAACTGAAAAATGATTTAGAAAAACCTAAAAATATTTCAGATTGGAATTAAATAAACATGGTGGTGGACCATAAGACCTTTTACCTCTGAAAGGAGCTAAAAATTTCCACTTGGCGACTCCACAATCCTAGCAGACCTTAAGACTCCATTGGGAAGAACCCTTATCATTATAAAATCATTCAAACTCAGCTAGAGGACTGTGGGATTTAAAATTGTAAAAACAGATTGGTTAACCTCTCCAAGATTGTCATATCTGGTTGAACTTTTCTTGTTTTAGGTCTAAACAACATAGCATAGTGGCTTCTAAAAAGATTCACACTAGAGCCCATCCAGACCCTAACCCACCTGAGATAGTTGATAATCCATAAAGTATCCTTTGGAAGTCTCCTAAGGTTAAATTATTAACTGTTTTCAGATCACCCTTGAGAGCTAATTCAGTCCCTGAAAATCTTTCAGCTCTGCAACAATCACAAACTGACTTAGTGAACCCTTTTAGGACTAGGTCATTAGATGATATAATCCAGTTGGACTCTGAATTTTCACTTTCATCTCCTGAAACAAGTGAACATCCTGGTAGCAGGGAAACAACACCTCCCGATTTACATTTCCTTCACAATCTAGGTGTCTCTCATCCAAGATCATCTCAACAGTCTACTCCTGGTCCATCCACTTCTACTCACCCTACATCCACTGTTCAAACCACTTCACCTCAGCCCACTTTCCCTTCTGTAAATCCACCTCCACCTCCTGCCATGGCAACATGGTATGCTCCCTTGATCCTTCCTGTACCATTAGCCAATCTTCCACAGGACTATCAGTCCAAAATTCCATTATATGATGCTAGTAATACTATAACAGCATCTCAACATGTGGACAAGATGAATGACTACTTTGACAGAAATGAAATTGATAATGATTCTATCAAGTTGAGACTATTTGCTCAAAGTTTGGGGGGAGAAGTAAGAAAATGGTTTAAAGGTTTAACCCCCCATAGTATTAACGATCTCCAAGCCTTCCATCAAACATTCTTAAACAAATGGGAAGTGAGAAAGAATCCTCTCCAAGTCCTTGCTGACTATAACAATCTCCATAGGAACCCTGGGGAAAGTGTACAATCTTATTGTACCAGATTTAACAGCGTCTATAATGCCCTTTCCCCTGAACTAAAACCTCCTCAGGGCTCATATTTAAACAAATTTCCTGAAGGGTTTGATCTAGACATGACATATTCACTCAGAGAAAGAGTTTTTGCGACCCTTGAAGATATGCAAAGAGGTGCTCTTTCTGTGGAAGTTAACCTTATGGAGAAGAGAGCGAGGATGAAAGCGGAAAAGAGAGTATCTTTTAGAGAGGAATCCACACCTTCTACTTCCAACTCAAAAATGGAGAGAATGATGGAAGAAATGATGAAAGAGATGAGCATAATTAAGAGAGCACAAGCAAATCAAAATCAAACTGCTCCTTAAAATAGGAACCAGAATCAGAATGTTAGAAGGAACCAACCTCCAAACAGACCCAGGGAAGATGATCAGCAGATCAACCCTCCCTTTCATCAAAACTATGTAAGTGAGGTTGAAGAAACAGAAGACATAACAGAGCCAGAGGATATCAACATGTTTGGGGAAGAGGATGATGACTTTGAGGTTCATTATGATAATAAACAAGGTCTTTACACACCTTACGACGACAAAAGAGATGATAATGAAAATTATTATCAGACATGGAAAATGTCGTCATAGAACCTCAAAGAGAATATGACCTTAGAAGCAAGACTAGTCAACAAGCCCCCAACACCAAAACCTCTGACAAATCCTCTCAAAGCAGCACCGCAGCTAAACCCAAAATAGCCAAACAAAAAGACAAAACAGTGGCTATTAATTCTGATAAGGATAAGGAGAAAAACACTCAAAATTCTGAAAAACAGAGTGAAGACATCAGCAGTACTAACACTTCAGCTAGTACTCCTTCTACAACAGTTGTGTCAAGTAAAACAAATCAGCAAGCTGTAATTGTTGATAGAGTGACAACTAATAAGGTTGAAATAAGTGCTTCAAAGAATCAAACCCCTTTCAGCCTGGAACAGGAAATCTTAAAGATCAAAATCTCTGTTCCATTAACTGAGTTAGCTGCCCAACATGTATATGGGAACCAAATTTTGAAGGCTTTAAATATAGAGGAGAATGGAGATACAGTTAATCTTAGTGACGACCTACCAGAGTTGATTTTTGGCCCTAAGATTGAAGGGAAGTTTCAAGAAGGACCAGTTCCTCCCTTTTATGTGAGTTTGAACATTCATGACAAAATTCTACACAACGCTATGCATGATTACGGGGCTTCTCATAATTTAATGCCTAAAGTTGTGATGGAGAGCCTTGGTTTAGAAATTACCAGACCCTACAAAGACCTATACTCCTTTGACTCAAATAGAGTAAAATGTCTAGGATTGATCAAAGACCTCTGTGTTAACCTAGCCCAGATTCCAGCCAAATGTTTACTCATGGACATTGCTGTGGCTGATGTCCCCCCAAAGTATGGAATGCTATTATCAATATCCCGGGGAGCTAAGTTACAGGGGACTATGTGTCATAATATGATGCAGGGTGTTGTCCTTGATGGCAACCCATTGAATGAAGATGAAGACATGAGCGTGTTGGCATGTGTTGTCCTTGATGGCAATCCACCCGATGAAGTTATTCTTGACGTAATGGACTTGGTAAATGATGTTTGTTAGCAATATGATGATGAATGTTGTCCTTGAAAGGCAACCCTCTTGATGAAGATAATGGAAACTTACTGGATGAAGTTGTTCTTGATAGAATATGTCTTGTACAGAAGGCAATGAAGAAAGGAATTCAGCATGTGCTAGATCTATGATGAAAAGAGTATGTCTCAAGGCATACGCGGATCTGTCTAAGGGAAGTCGCGTATGCACGCGGGAAACAACGTTCCAAGTCGCGTATGGGAAAAAGTGCTCATAAAGTGGGGCCCGTGGTATTGAAGGCTCATGGTATTATTTTGGCTCATGGTATTGAAAAAGGGGCCCATGGTATTGAAGGCTCGTGGTATTGGTTTGGCTCATGGTATTGAAAAAGGGGCCCATGGTATTGAAAAAGGATAAACCTATATAAGGAGAAGAAATTCATTGTGCAAATCATGAGGGAGGGTGCAAGATGTCTGAGCTTGAATGAATACTTCTCTGTGAAGTATATCTGTATGGAAAGGGTAAAGGTTTGATGATAGATCTGAATCTATGATGCACCTATGAAGAAATGATGAAGCGGGATTTCTAGATCTGAAATGTATCTGTATTTGCTAGATCTATTTATGGAAGGCTTAGATCTGAAATGAGGCGAACATATGTCTGAAGTAAAAGGGTAAATCTGAACTGAATGTCTGATCTGAAGAAGTATGCTGCTCTATGATGGTTGACGATCTATATGCTACTTCGCCGAAGAGGAAGCGCGTATATACGCGGCTTCGCTGAAGAGAAAGCGCGTATGCGCAATAAAATTAGCTTTGTAATTTGTACTGAAGTATACGCCGGTTTATATGGAAGGAAGCGCGTATATACGCGACATCAGAGAAAGGAAAGCGCGTATGCAAACTAGGGTTTGCTGAAGAAAAGGGTATGAAATATCTGATCTGTTCTGCTGTGTTTCTGCTATCTGATCTGTGTTGATAAGTATCTGTTGGTGATGTATGTTTGTGCTTAAAAGTATGGAAAGGGTCCAGTTTGAAAATATGATGAAATGTGGCTTGCAAGTGTTGTTCTATTGAAGTTGTTGGATCCAGTGTGAAAATTGATGAAACGTGGTCCATAGAGGTGCTGAGGGTTGTAGCCTTCAGTCAGGGGGTCGTAGCTCCCTTCCAGGTGAGGCTGGTAAACGAGATCAGGGGGTCGTAGCTCCCTTCCAGGTGAGGCTGGTAAACGAGATCAGGGGGTCGTAGCTCCCTTCCAGGAGAGGCTGGTAAACGAGTCAGGGGGTTGGAGCTCCCTTCCAGGAGATGCTGGTAAACGAGCGCAGGTGGGTGCCTGCGTGCTGGTAGGAGTCTGCACCAGCACATATGTTGTAAGATGTTTTCTCTATAATAAAATATTGAAGGCTGAGCAACTGCAGCGGTGGTTTTCTCCCGACTTGGGTTTCCACCCAAAAATCCTGGTGTTCATGTGTGATGCTTTGTGTGATGGTTTATTCTGTTCTTACTGCACATGTTTACTGTTTATAGAACATCTAATGAATGAATGATGGAATGATATAAGTGAAGAACTAATGGCATAATTAGATCTCAGTGTATACGCGAGTTTTATGAAGGTTATCCGCGTGTATACGCTAGTTGGCTTCAGCAAAGTAGCGTATGGGTTTTAAAGGAATGAAAAAGTAAAAAGTTTGAATATGCAGTAAATACTGATTCACCCCCCCCTCTCAGTATTTTTCCCAACAATTGGTATCAGAGCAGGTTCTTCTGCAGAAGCTTGATCGCTTGAAGGAGATCCGTCGCAATGGGAAAGAAGCAAAAGAAGAAGGCCACTGAAAAGGAGATATCTCAGAAAACATGTGCCAACAGAAAATGAAGAAGATAAATCAGGTATTGATAGTTGTTCTTGTGACTCACTTTCTGGTGCATGTAATGATGAAGATAGTGTAAGTAAAGTCTTGGATCTGGAGGAAGCTATCAAGAGAATTGAAGATCAACGAAGATCAATTTCTAAAAGCGAAGCTTTGTACAAAGGGATGAAAGAACAAATGGAAACACTGAATGGACAGATAGACAAGTACCAAAGGTTTCATGCTTATGCATCCGCTCGAATTAAAAGACTAGAAGTAGAAGTCAACGATCTAAATGCAGATCTCGAAGAATCAAACAAGAAGAATGCAAGACTTGAAGCAGAAATTGTCTCTCTCAAAGAAGATCTGTAAGACTCGAATAAGAAGAATGAAGAACTTGAGGCTGAAATCATTTCTCTCAAAAGGGATCCAGAAATATCAAATAAGAAGAATGAAGGACTTGAAGCAGAAATCATCTCTCTGAAAGCAAATCTTGAAGCATTGAAGAAGAAGAATGAAGAGCTGCAACAAACATGTGAAGAAAACGAAGATTGGTTGAAAGAAGAGATTCTAAATATGAAGGATCAAGTAGAAGATGGAAGAAGGAGAGAAGAAAGCATGACAAAGCAATGCCAAGCCTTGGAGGTTGAGGTAAACATTCTCAAAGGTAAATTAGAAGAAAAGGTTAAACTTTTGAGATTTCAAGATAGTACTAATATTTTGGACAATATTCTGAGTAATCAAAGGTCTCCTGCTGTCAAACTTGGTCTTGGTTTCCATGAAACTGTTAAAGGAGAATCTAGCTCACAAGGAAGTGCCAAAAATTCAGAGAATGTCAATGCAAAACCTGAAGTGTTGAAAGAGACAAAAGATCAACCAACAATCATGAATTCACAAAGGAATTCATTCAAGAACGTTGAATGCTTTAAATGTCATAATTATGGGCATGTTGCAGCAAATTGCAGGAGCAGATCATTTCAGCCTCAAACAAACAGATTCTACTCAGAAAGGTACTCTGGTTTATTCAAGGGATATTTTTTTTCATGTAACGAGTATGTACATAAAGCAGCTGATTGTAAAAGGAGGAAGAATATAAATACTCATTATGATTCTTATGTTTATTTCTCTGGCCACATGATATGTTATGCTTGTAACAAGTATGGACATGTAGAAAAAGAATGCAGGATGAACAGATCTGGGAAAGTGGAAAATTTTCAGCACGCAGTTGGAAAACTCAAGCAAATTTGGAAAAAGAAGGAGGACCAATCAGAAACGTAGGGAATTCAGACCCTACTGCAGTCATCCGCTTCTGGAATCTTACTTCTTTGATTGACTGCAGGAATGGTGTGGGATACATTATGAGATTTAGTAATGTGTCGTCATAAGGGGAGCATTGCATGATGACTCTCATGGTTGATTTGATTATTCTGGTTATATTTATTTCTGACAGTGCATCTGATGTGAAGAAGACAGGTACAGGAGGCATAAGTTCAGGGGGAGATGAAGGAAAGTGAATTTTTTCAATGTGACACTTTCCATACGCGGGTTCGGTTAACTAAAGTCGCGTATACACACGAGTTCCAGCAGACACAGTCGCGTATGCATTGATGATAAGAGAATTTATATAATAAGCTGAAGATCTGGAGCAGAGGCTCAGGGGGAGCATCAGTCTGACTGTTAATAACTGTTGCACAAGTTAAGAATGATCACTGGTCCAGGGGGAGTAGCAGGTTGATGATTGCATTGTTGGCAATATGATTGCTTATTCTTTGGTTTTTGTGATACTCATGCTCAAATGATGATGACTTGGTACATGGATTATTTTGATGAGATTTTGAGCCCTGGTTGCTGATAAGCACCTTTTGTGTTCACACATGGATGAGTTGGATGTTGTTTGATTCAGAAATAAGAATAGATCATGCAGAGTTTGTTACTATGGTTAAGATCTTTTGCCCACATTTTTTACTTCATGTTAAATCTTGAAGATCATGGTGATGATGGACCACATGGACGATTGCTTGATACTTATGAGAAGATGATGTTCTGGTATAATAATCTCTCTTGGAAAGAATGTATTGATGTTGCACGGAATATGAAGACTTGGTTACTAATGTGCTTATGCTACCACCGTTGGATGACACTTGAAGACACAACTACACTCTTCTATCTATCTGTAGTCCAGGGAAGTAGTCAAATATCTCAGAAAGAAGCTGAACACTGTCTTTTCCTCACAGAGGATCATATCTGGTCAAAATATAGAAGATGGTAGTGGATACGCGGGTTTCCTGAAACACAGTCGCGTATATACGCGAGTTCCTGCACAGAAAACCGCGTATGTCTGATTACTGACAAATTTTTGCTTGGAGTCAGCTCTCTTCAGCACAGCTGCAGTGCTGTTTGGTATCTCTGATACTGTTTGGTATATCTGGTGGTGTTCCAGTTCTCATAATTCTTTTCTCATGTTTTGATAAAGATGCCTTGATGATTTTTTGGTGAAAGTGTTCAGGATGCACAAACTAAGGGGGAGCCTTAGTCATATGGAAAGGATGCTTGGATGCACAGATTCAGGGGGAGCATTAGCTTTGCTGAGTATAATGCATTGTTGGCATTATGGTGGTTCTGATATATGATCTCTCTTGAGGTCCTTTTGGTATTGGTTATGAAAATTCATATTTGTATTTTTGATGAAAAGGTCATGTTGAGACCCATGATGTAAAAATTGTAATATTCAGTCATGTAAGGACTTGTCAAATTTGTAAACCCACTTGGTTGGGTAGCTGAGTCAATTTTTGTAAACCCACTTGGTTGGGTAGTTGAATTGAAATGTGTAAACCCACTTGGTTGGGTACTTGAGTCTCATATGTAAATCCACTTGGTTGGATGTTTGATGTAAGTATGGGTCTTTTGGTGATAGGAAGTTCATAGAGTCATGTACTTCATTGAAAAATATGTTTGAAGATTCAGCATGAACTCAGGGGGAGCTTGGTCACTTCAGTATACATCATATCTGCAGAATGCTTCTTCTACAAGAGGAGAAAAGGGGGTGAGTGTGTTGGCTTTGATCCGCCCGTTGCCCTTGATGTCAAAGGGGGAGAGTGTGTTGGTTTTGATCCGTTGGTTTTGATCTGCCCTTTGCCCTTGATGTCAAAGGGGGAGAGTGACATGGTGTTTGAATGCAGATAATGGTGTCAAAGAATTGGGAGAGTGACATGGTGTCAATGTACCTATCTGCTGTAGTAACCAAACACCATCATGGTTGCCATCAAGTCCAAAGGGGGAGATTGTTGGAAATATGATGCAGAGTGTTGTCCTTGATGGCAACCCACTGAATGAAGATGAAGACATGAGATTGTTGGCATGTGTTGTCCTTGATGGAAATACACCTGATGAAGTTATTCTTGACTTGATGGACTTGGTAAATGATGTAAATCCGATGGTAAATGATGTTTGTTAGCAATATGATTGAATGGCAACCCTCTTGATGAAGATGGCAACTTACTTGATGAAGTTGTGCTTGATAGAATATTTTCTTGATAAAGTAAATCTGATGTATCTACAGTGAGTACAAAAGGCAATGAAGAAAGGATTTCAGCATGTGCTAAATCTATGGTGAAAAGAGTATGTCTCAAGGAATACGCGGATTTGACTAGGCGAAGTCGCGTATGCACGCGGTAAAGTACGTGCCAAGTCGCGTATGGGAAAAAGCGCTCATAAAGTACAAAACCAGGGGTAACCACCATGGTATTGACCCATTGTATTGGGTAATGATTCGTCTAAATGACCCCATCCAGGAATACTATCGGAAGTAATGTAGTTTTGGCTCATGGTATTGAAAAAGGGGTCCGTGGTATTGAAGGCTCATGGTATTGTTTTGGCTCATGGTATTGAAAAAGGGGCCCGTGGTATTGTTTTGGCTCATGGTATTGAAAAAGGGGCCCTTGGTATTGAAAAAGGATAAACCTATATAAGGAGAAGAAATTCATTGTGCAAATCATGAGTGTGGGAGCAAGATGTCTGAACTTGAATGAATACTTCTCTCTGAAGTATATCTGAATGGAAAGGGTTATAGTTGAATGATAGATCTGAATGTATGATGCTCCAATGAAGAAATAATGAAGAAGGGAATCTAGATCTGGAATATATTTTGTATCTGCTAGATCTGTTTATGGAATGCTTAGATCTGAAATGAGGCGAACATCTGTCTGAAGTAAAGGGTTGAATCTGAACTGAATATCTGATCTGAAGAAGTATGCTGCTCTATAATGATTGAAGATCTATACGCTACTTCGCCACAGAGGAAGCGCGTATATACGCGGCTTCGATGAAGTGAAAGCGTGTATGCGCAGTGAAATATGTACAAATTTATACGCTTGTTTGTGTGGATGGAAGCGCGTATATACGTGACATCAGTGAAGTGAAAGCGCGTATGCAAACTAGGGTTTGCTGAAGCATGGGGTATGAATCATCTGATCTGTTTTGCTGTATTACTGTTATCTGATCTGTGTTGTCTGAATTGATAAGTACCTGTTGGTGATGTATGTTTGAGCTTAAATGTATTGAAAGGGTCCAGTCTAAAAATATGATGAAACGTGGCCTGCAAGTTGTGTTCTATTGAAGTTGTTGGATCCAGTGTGAAAATTGATGAAACATGGTCCATATTGGTTCTGAGGGTTGTAGCCTTCAGTCAGGGGGTCGTAGCTCCCTTCCAGGTGAGGCTGGTAAACGAGATCGAGGGTCGTAGCTCCCTTCCGGAGAGAGGCATTAAGCGAGTCAGTTGCTTAGCTCCCTTCCCGGAAGTATGTGTGGCTGTAATTAGATTGGGTTGCACGTCTTGGTAAGTCTTGCACGGCACATATGTTGTAAGATGTTTTCTCTATAATAAAATATTGAAGGCTGAGCAACTGCAGTGGTGGTTTTCTCCTGACTTGGGTTTCCACCTAAAATCCTGGTGTTCATGTGTGATGCTTATGTGTGATGGTTTATTCTGTTCTTACTGCACAATTTTACTATTTATTGAACATCTAATGAATGAATGATGGAATGATATAAGTGAAGAATTAATGGCATAATTAGATCTCTATGTATACGCGAGTTTTATGAAGGATATCCGCATGTATACGCTAGTTGGCTTCATCAAAGTAGCGTATGGGTTTTAGAGAGTGAAAAAGTAAAATTTTTGAATATGCTGTAAATACTGATTCACCCCCCCCCCCCTCTCAGTATTTTTTCCCAACAAGGTAATCAGCAAAAGCGGAGGGGGCAAGGAGGAGGCCCTAAAAGTAGATCCAAACAAATCTTCAGGAGGTGATTTGAGAGGTAGAAGAGCTGATTACAATGGATCTGAAAGGGAGGTAACAGATCTGGAAAAAAGGAGGCTGAAGCTCTGAAAAACAGACGGCTGAAACAGCTAAAACTCTTCCACAGAAAGTGGAGGGTACTGAAGCCCTAGGGGGCTAGGTTCCCACTTAGATGAGTAAAAATAGATTAGAACTTGGTCAAAGCGGGCTGAGACAGAGGCTGGAAGACCCTGATAAAAGTTGCAGCAAAACCCAAAAAAATTGCAGAAAAATCACTGAAAAAATGGTAGGTCGCAGGTTCTGACCTGTTTTCAGTGTAGGTCGTAGAAAAGGGGTAGAAAAGTGCGACCTGGAGGTCCAGGTCGCAGGTTATGGGCCAAAAAGTGCGACCCCCCGTTTCGGTTGTCTCGGCGGCAGATTTTCAGAAAAGTTGTCGTCTCAGTTGCGGCTGGTGTCGCTTACCTGCGCAATAGGGCCAGAAACACACGGAAGTTAGAAATTTTAAGTTTTTAGGGTTTATGTGAGAAAAATGACATAAAAAGAGGAAAACTAAGCAGCTGAAAAGAAGCCCTAGGGCCTGAAGTAGCTGGATATGCAGGAATATGAAAAACGACAGCGGTCGTAATTTAAAACCCGTGTGGAGTCGCCATTTGTTAGTATGAATCCTTTGTCGAAGTGTACGAAAAAGGATCACTTTAGCTACGCATAACTAATAGCCCTAACAACAAAAGTGGCTGCCAATATCTTCAGATCTGCGGTTAGTTGAACATAAAAGAGCTACAAAAACCAGATCTATGCATGGAAAGACATTAAGCAGAAAAAACAAGGGTTTGCTCCATATACCAATAGACAAGACAAGAACAATTTTTGAAAGAATTTTTATATTAATTGGGCACCTGGGAGGAAAACAAGAAGGCGTATCCAATTCTCCTCGGTGGGATGGGTTCTTGGAAGTCCTCAGCACTTCAGATCTAAGATTTCTCTCTCTTGTTGGTGTAGAAAACCCACACAAAGAATAGAACTCAAAGGGAGCTCACACAGCAAATGGTAGAAAAGAGTGACCAAGTGTATAGATCCCGAGTGATCTAATAGGCAACAAAAGGTGAAGAATGGTAGGAAAAACCCTCCTATTTATAACAAAATATTGGGTCATTCTAGATCTTGGTGCATGGGTTAACCAGATCTAGATCCACTTTTTATGGAATATTTTATTATATTTGTTGGAGGAAAAGGTATTTGACTTGGGTCAAATCCCTTAATTTGTCAAAAATAAATAAATAAATGATTTATTTATCTTTTTAAGGAAGCGGTTAGAAGATAATCAAATAAATAATGATTTATTTAATTACTTAAGGAAGTGGTTGAAAGATAATTAAATAAATAGTGATTTATTTAATTATTTGTGGGTGATTTGGTCATATTTAACAAGGAATATTATCTAAATAAGGTTTAAATAATTATTCCTAGAAAATAATGAGATAAATAAAGGTTTATCTAATTAATTTCTTTGATTTTGGGCTAAACATGACTGGGAATAATAATTAAATTATGGTTTAATTAATTACTCCATGAGGAAAATCAAACAAATATAGGTTTGTTTAATATTTCCTTTTGGGGGTTTCTTGTTTTAACATAGTGAAAGCAATTTTACTTAGGGTAAAATTGGTCTTACGTGGTGTACTTGGGTCCATCTAATGATAATAGGTTAGATGACCAAAAAATGGTGTAACAGCTGTCGCCAACAGCTTCTCAAGATGTCTATTGACTCTCTCAAGCCAAATCTTCCGCTCAAAAGGTGTCATGTCACCTGGTCTCTTTCGGGCCAATTCCCGGTCTTCACGGATTTGTGGCAACTCTATGAGTGTCTGCTGATCCTCCAGTTGTTTATTCTGCTGCTCCAAGTAATTTATAACCCACTGAGCTCTCTACAAATTCACGGTCAAAGTGTCAATCTCAGCTTTTTGTTCCTGGATGGTCTCTCTCATCTTTGAGCTGGGAGAGCTCAAATCAACATCGATGAGTGTAAACTCAGTGTCTTGGCCTCCTGAAGGGCCCTCATCATGCATAGGCTTATTGCCTCTGTCCTGTACCTGTGCTGATGTCGAAGGCAAGACCCCTTCCACACCAAGTGGAGATAGTACTCGCACTGCTGATGAAGATAACGAGACCCCTTCCACCCCTGGTGGAGATAGTACTCGTCGTGCTGCTGCAAATAAGGCTCTGTGGCCTCTCTGATATGTCACGCACACAGGGGCACTGATAGGCTCAGTCTCAAACTGATGTGAAGGCTCTGCCTCATCATGAAAAATCTCGGGAGGAGGCTGGGGGGGAAGTCACGGGAAATGAACTCATCCCCTGCGATGCCCTGCAATCCAAGTTGATGTAATACAATGATTTTAATGACCGCATAATGATAAATGTTGTTATGCTGCTGCTCTGGAGTCTTCCTCTGCACCAGGGTAGTCATCTGCTCTATGTTTCGGCACATGAAGTATGGAATATTCATCAATCTCACTCTCGTGAAATGCATCAAAAGTCTGATATGGTATGCATAAAGGCGTGAGAATCTACCCTCACAGCTGAAGTATCTAATGATGAGTTTCATTAATGGCGCATAGGACTCCTTCAGAAACCAGAACGGAAACACCTTGCTGAGCTGCCTCATATAACCAGGCCTGATGTAAGGTTCATAATATGCTCTATCCAACTGCTATCTCTTATTCCACTCCTCACCTATGTTTGGTATCCCGGTTGCCTCATAAATGACCTCTGGCGTCAAAGTGAAGTTCACTCCAGCAAGGTTGACATGACCATCACACAAATGTAGGACAAATAAGCGAACCAACTCCGGATGGTGCTAAATCTGAGATATCATCTCACAAGACCGAAAACATGAATGTTGCTGAAAGCATGTCATTGCAAGCGGGCAGGCCTGCAATTGAACCAAAGAAGTGGGCTCCTCCCTGACGTGCCTGCCACTTTTATGAGACCTCCTCGGTACATTTAGCCCTGTGGTTGAGTCACTGTCTTTCTCATATCCCTACTCGTATGATGAATTTGTCTCTAACATGGTGCTGAAAACAAGGTGTTTGACAAGTATATGCTGATATATGTATGGTGAAAACAAGAGTTTGGTGTATGTTTTAATGCCAAATGTGCCACATATGAAATGAGGGACTATGAGGAAATATTACAGTGGGAAAAAGGACTGTCAAGTGAGATTTAAGTGTGAGGACAGTCACTTCTTAAGGGACTTAGGGATTTGGGGATTTATAAGTGATATGGGAATGAGTGATAGTGATGGGGGTAGTTTTTAGGAATAAGAGTAAATAAAATGGCAAAATATACCTGGGTCAAGTGAAAACAAGGATATAGAGACAGTCCTTGAATGCTTCGGAAATTAGGATTTCACCAATGATAGGAAGGGAGGGAAATGATGGTAAATGATAGGGTTTGAGGATTCAAAAACATGGGAACAAAGGGTATAGGGAATATGGGACAGTGGAAATAGGAGAAGGGATCATGACAACAATATGATCACGGTATGATAACAGTGATAACAGTGATGAGAGCAAAAATGAAAATGGGGTGGTAATTTTAAGCACCAAACACCTCTTTGCAAACCCTAGGGAACATATTTTAATATGAATATAGGGTTTATTCTTTTACCAACCAAACTCCAATGTCTTCACCTCTAAACACACCACACATGAATAAAATCACTGAACAGGCTTTGTCAACTTACTTGGAGAAAAATTGAGCTGAAACAAATTGAGTTTCTATGGAGCGGAAGTGATTTTGGCCTTGGGGGCTCTCTGCGCCGCGCACAAGCCCAATACGCCGTGTCGTGTGGGTGCACCGCGCCAGAGGAAAATAACACGGTGTGAAAACGCCCAATGCGTCGCGCAACCCCAGTGCGTCGCGTGCTTACCCAATGCGCCGCGCATCCTTAAACACAACCTTGGTTTCTCAAAATTACAAAATCGCCCTTTCACCACTGAACGTGACTTCAATCGACCTCTTTGAATGCAAATGGCATTGATAACTTGGAGAAATATCTTATATAGACATGGTTTTAATTTTTCTTCTCAATAACCCATTTTGTAATGTTTTTGACTTTGGCACTTTTTGTATTTAATACAACTTTGTCTTTTTGTTTTCTCACTGACTTTCTAAGCTTGAATGATGAAATTGGTTGATTTTTTGTAGGGATGGTGGCATTGAACCTTGGAAAAGGATGACCAGAGTCTGCATGTGAAGTACTTCATGGCGGAAAGATACATATTTATTACAAAAACAAATTTGACAATTTCTTCTTCAAAACAGAGTTTTGAAGAAGAAACAGCCTCGAGCATATTTGACGATGAAAATTTTGAATTGAAAACTTATTGAAAACATCCTCATGGCCTGCGAGCATTATTTAACATTACTGAAGACCAAACCCTAGACCTAGAAACTGAAAGACTCTTTTTGACCAAAATAACCATCTATGACTGTAAATGACATGAACTCAAGTTTGATGAATTTTGATAAATTTTGACCAACCTAGCAGGTACAAGCATGAGGGAAAATGAGAGAAAAAATCCCTTCCGTCAAATAATGGCATGCCCCTAACGAAATGCAGATAAATGAGCGGAATGAGACACCTAAAAATGAAATGCAATAAGAGAAATGATCTCTGATGGAGGGATGTAAAAATTGACTCTAACATTGGCTCCAATGGGGATGGTGGCTCCTTGGAGGTGCCAAGAATGGTAGATCTTTGGGAGAGCAGACCAGTGCCTTCGTCCATTGGGCTATGGAATCCATTATTTTGACAAAACAACTCAAGACTATTGGATAAATTTATTTGACTGAAACTTTAACTCGAACTGACTCAACCTTTAAAACAGAAATGATTGAACCAAACCGACTAAACATACTCAAACTAGAACTGAAATCCTCCTTCAGAATTATAGCCTTCACTTCGGGCCCCAAACTGAAGAAAAGACCACAATGCACACTTACGATGAAACTGAAATAAATTATATGTACAATGACAATATGATCAGCAGAAAACATCTTAGAAATGGTATCTCTTGAGCAGCTGGCCATTGACCGACCCTCCTGGACAGTCTTCACCATTCATCTCCTTCAAAAGAAAGGCGTTCTGACCTCGATATGTTGCAATCTTGAATGGACCTTTCCATAGATTTTCAAAATTACCGTGTTTACCTTTGTCCTCATTCCTAGCATCCCACTTCAGTACCACTTCCTCCAACTGGAATTTATCCGCCTTCGCTTTCCTGTCATAGATCTTCTTGATTCTCTCTTGCAATTTGAATGTGTTCTGGAAGACTTATTCTCTCGTTTGCTACAAATGAATCATCTGATTTATCCTTCTCTGCATATGGCTTTCTTCACTACCAGCTTCCTGAAGAAGCTTGACTACCAAAACAACAAGTGAGGTAGGAAAGACTGTATCTACTCCATAAACTAACTCAAAGGGGGACATACCAATGGAATTATTTTGACTCACCCGATCAGCCCATAGCACATTTACCAGCTTCTTATGCCAACTCTTCTTATTTATATCCAGCAACTTTTTAATGATATTGACTAGAGATTTATTGGAATATTCCACCAAACAGTTGCCTTGCAGATGGTAGGTGGTTGAATGTCCCAAAATAATTTTATACTTCGCACAAAACTCAATCATCTTTCTTGATTTAAAAGCCGCTGCATTATCAGTGATCAATTTACTCGGGCAACCAAAACGAGACAAAATGTTGTCCTCAAGGAAAGAAATGATTACCGAATCGGTGGCTTGCCCTGTGGGAACTACTTCGATCCATTTCGTGAAGTAATCAGTGGCTGTTAGAATCCATCTATGCTGTCCTGAGGAAGGAGGATGGATCTCCCCAATGAAATCCAAACCCCACTGTTGAAAAGGGGCGCTTACCTCAATAGGCTTGAGTGGAAATGGCTGTAATTTCTATCTTCCTTCGAAAATCTGGCACTCATGGAAGCCTTTGACTGTTTTATACACATCAGCAAACAATGTCGGCCAATAGTACCCCACTCTCAAAATCTTATTGGCTGTTGTTTTCCAAAAATGATGACCTCCGCAGTCTCCTTTATGGAAATCCTCCATTACTTTCTTTGCTTCTTCCTCCACCAAAAAATTCAATAAAACACCACCAGGATCTTTCCAATAAAGTGCAGAATTCAAAATAAAAATTTTTGCAGCCTTCAGTTTCAAAGTTCTACCTTTTTTTCTAGTAATGCCGGGCGGTGATGACAAATTTTGAAGAACATACACGATATCTGAATACCATGGGGAAGCAACAAACATTTCCGATACCTGAAGTGGCGAATTCTCCTTATCCTCATTAGACATAGTAGTAATCATATTTATGTCTAATGCGTGCAAATTCGATTCAGCCATAAGCTTCGCCAGCCCCTGTCCCTTGATAAGCTTCGTGGGCTTTATTTCCACATCATATTCCAGCAAAGCTGCAATCCACTTGCCACGTCTTCCCTCCGGATCAGTCTATACTAAAACATCTTTCATGGCAGCGTTAGGAACATAAGCCAAAATATGAGAATGAAAAATGTATACCCGAAAATCCTTCAATGCTTTTACCAATGCCAAAGCTTGTTTCTCAATTATGTTGTACTTCAAGGCTGCATCTCTAATAGTTCAACTAAAAAAAGCTATTGGCTTCTCATGCCCATCCCTTTTCTGCATTAACACAGCTGCCATGGTATGTTCCAAGGCAAAGGAAAAAAAAATAAAGTCTTGGGTGTAATCCGGGCTGATCAACACCGGAGCTGAAGATAGTGCCAACTTCACCAAATTAAAGGACTTTACCGCCTCTTTAGTCCACTTCACTTGGCTGTCCTTTTTCAGCATATTTGTTATTTCTCTTAAATTTTCAGCAAGGTTTGGGACAAAACGGCGCAAAAATTTCATCTTACCATTAAAAGATTGAATCTCTTTCTTGTTCCTGGGAGGGTCAATTTGCTGAATTGCTTCAACACGTGCTGGATCAATACGAATGCCATCTTTGGAAATAATGTGACCAAGTAATTTGCCTTCATCCATGGCAAACAAGCTCTTTTTAGGATTAAGGGAGACACCATATTTTCTACACTTTTGAAAAACAACTTTCAAGTGATACATATGTTCTTCATCTGAATTGGAAAAGACCATCAAATCATCAAGGTATATAACAAGGAGAACATCTTTTTCATTCGCAAAATCCATGTCCATTGCTCGCTGAAAAGTCGCGCCAGCATTCTTCAAACCAAATGGCATCTTGGCATAGTGGAATGTCCCCCACGGAGTGGTGAACGCTGTTTTGTCACGGTCATCCTCATGGACCAAAATTTGGTTATATCCAGAATAACCGTTGAGTAGTGACATGCGAGATGCTCCAACTACTCGCTGCAATATATGATCCATCTTAGGAAATGGATAATTGTCCTTCAATGACACCTTGTTCAGATTTCGAAAATCAATACACAACCGAATCTCACCTGTCTTTTTCCGCACTGGCACTAAATTGGAAATCCAATCAGAAAATCTAATGGGAACAGTGATTCCTTCTTTTTACAACCTGTCTACCACCTTCTTAATCGATGGCAGCAACTTCGGATTAATTCTTCTTAGCTTTTGTCTGAAAGGCTTCTGATTAGGCTTGATTGGGATAGTGTGCTGAATTATGTTAGTGTCATACGTCTTTAAATATGAATAATCCCAAGCGAAAGCATCAGCAAATGAAGACAACAAACTCACATATTTAGCCTTTACCTTTGGTGGCAATGATTTGGATAACTTCACCATCTTGGGGTCTTCAGCTGTCCCAATATTTATATCTTCAACTCCTTTTTCATTCGGCCGCAAGGTTGGTTTCTTGGCCACATCATCTTGATCGAAGAGCTCTTCTAAAGGTATCAAACCTTTAGGAATAACGTTATCTTTCAGCTGTAACATTTCCATTTGATTGACTTGAATATCATCACCATCATCATATTCTACATCGATTGAGGTATCTTTGAACTTTCCTTTACTTTGCAGAAAATCATTAATCTCATCATCATCTTGGAAAACTTGCCAACATCTTTGATTATCTGGGACGGTAGGACGGTGCTTCACATGGATTTTGAACTTATTACTTGAATTCATTGGGATTTTCAAGTTACTTGCTGCTTTAGCAAGTGCATCTGCAATTCCATTTTGAATGCAAGGAATACAAGTGAAGGTATAATCTGAGAATTGCTTCAAAATATCAAGGACAACGTTCCGGTAAGCTTGCATCCGGGGATGTTTCGTTTGATATTCACCCTTTACTTTCTTAATCACCAATTCGGAGTCGCCATAGACCGCAATTTTCTTAGCATTCAGCTTTCTAAGAATCTTTAGGGCAGCAATCAGAGCTTCATACTTAGCCTCATTGTTTGAACAATCAAATGCTAATTTGTAAGAACATACCCGTACATTGCTCGGTACCTTATTTGGAGCGGAAAAAGGACTGCGTACCCAAATACCAATTCCAACACCACCACTCTCGACTGCACCATTGAAATCCATGGTCCATAGACCCTCTTCATCATCCTCTAAGTGCTGAAATTGTGCTAGCTCTATTTTTTCTGCTTGCTGTCCACTATCTTTAGCTGATTGCTCAACTATGCTTTCCGGTTGTTGCCTTTCTTTCTGCAAAAATTCTCTGAAATTCTCGATAATCTCTGGAATATCTTCTGCTTGAACTAACTGACTATCTACATCATTGAAACTATTGGCAAACAAAACAAAAGACTCTAAATCTGTATGTACATAATTAATCGGATGATTAACCAGTTTCTCCTTGGTTGTAATCATATACTTCATTTTTTGTTCCCGGTGCAATTTTCTCATTTGGCCAAACACGGGAATCATCACATAGGAGAAATATAATTTTAATGTCCCTTTCAATTTTGCTCCACAAGATCTGGAAAGCAACATACCAAATCTCGGAGGAATGTCTGCTACAACAACGTCCATCAAAACATTCTTTGTAGGAATCTGATCCAAACTTACAACCAAGTCTTTAATGAGCCCAATACATCTCACTCTGCTAGAATCAAATGAATAAAGATCATGGTACTTCCTGGTAATGTCTAAACCCAACTTCTCCATGATTTCTTTCGGCATAAGATTATGGGAAGCACCGGAATCAAACATGGCATTATGCAATACAAACTCATGCAATCGAAGACTGATAGAAAAAGGAGGAACTTCGTTGTCCGGAGACTCACCATCTAAAGCTTGTCCAAATATCAATTCAGGTTGATCATCTTCAATATTCACCATATCAGACATGGGATCGAAATTAAAAATTCTAGAAACTTGACCCTTATAACTGTTGTTCTTCATTAGTTCAGTAAAGGGAATAGACACCTTTAATTTAGAAATCTCATTCTCCAAACTAAAGGCTGAAGTCTTCTCGATCTCTTTGACTGGAACATCTTTCTTTTCAGCCTTCTCCCTCATTGTAATTGGCTGATTTGATTTTTCCGCTAATGATGACTTGGTGGCAGCGGGATCGACTATCTCTTTTTCTTTCTTTTGTGCAACAGGTGAATCATTTTTAGGTGCTGAAACTTCCTTCCTCTTTTGGATTGGATAGACAGGTACATCTCTGTTTCTGAGAGAATATTGCTTCTGCTGGGCTGACAATGCATTCATATAGCCTCTCTGATACTGATCTGACTCTTCTTCAAGAGCTGCATCATTAGCCAAGATAAAATCCTCATCTCTTTGTACCGCTGAACTTTCTACATACTCCTCATCTTCGGTGATATAAATGGGCAAATCATCAGGAGTAAAGAAATGATTTTCCTCTCCTACTACATCATCTTCATCATCTGAATCCTGATCAACAAAATTCTGCTGAAGAGGTGTCTTTACTTGCTGTTGGACTGCTAGTTCTTGTGCTCGCTGTTCTCGCTGTTTAATCCTAAATTATGGCTGCTGCTGACCACGGAAGTTGGGATTTCGAATCTGCGGTTCGGGCCTATCAAGAGTGAACCTTTTGAACATTTTTTCCACTTTACGAAGTATCTGATCTATAGATGTAGAAGCTTCTTCCTTTATCACAACTTTCTTCTCTGCTTTCAATCTAGCTCTCTTGTCATTCAAATTTTCCTCAACACTGACGAAAATCTTCTGCATGTCCTCTAAAGTGGGAGGATCTCTGTCTCGTAATGAATAAGCCATTTCCGGATCAAAACCATCCGGGAACTTAAGAAAAGTTTACTTCTTATATGGACTCAAATCATCAGGAATAGCATTATAAACCGCATTAAATCTGATAATATAGTCTTGGACGGACTCACCAGGATTGCGCTTGATCTTGGTATACTCAGAAGTAATTTGAAGTGGATCTTTCTTCATTTCCCACCGATCTAGAAACTGTTTGTGAAGCTATTCTAATGTATTAATACTTCTGGGCTGCAAAGATCTGACCCATTTGCGTACCTCACCTCCAAACGTTTGCACAAACAATCTCATGGAGGCATTCTCTTCATCAATTTCATGGAGGTCAAAAAAGTCTGTCATTCTATCAATATGCTGCTGAGCGGGCACACTTTGAGGAGTACCATCAAACAAAAGAATTTTACTCTGGTAATCAACAGGCATAGGATCCAACTTCTGGGGCAAGACAAGAGGTGCGAATCTAGCAGCCATTGCTCTTGGTGGATTTATGATCTGTCTCGGAGAAACAGGTGGAGTAGGAGCAGTAGATGTACGAGGTGTATGTGGTGGGGATAGAGGAGGAACTACTGCAGATTGCTGATCAGAAATAGATGGTTGCACGGGAATGGTAGGAATGAAGGGAAGATTAGTGTGAGCTGATGAATCAGAAGTAACGGCTGATGGACCAAGAGTTTCAGAACCAGATTCAATAAACTGGGGAATATTCGTTGCCACAATAGAGTTTTGAATGTTCATAATGTAACTATCAATGGATCTATTAGCTTTTTTAATCTCAAGATACTTAATGAACTTGGGATTTATGATGGTAGAACTAGTAGCACTTTCAGATTTAGTTTCAAACAACGACAGCTCGAATTGATCATCAAACTCAATATCTTCAAGGAACTCAAATACAGTCGGGCATGAATGAGATTTCAACAAAGGGATCACGGGACTTTCTGACGGAGGATTATTGAAATCATATTGGAATTCTCATACACTGGAGGCGGATCAGGATCGGGATTTGATATAGTATGTCTTTTGGAAGCCAGTGTGTTGATCTATTCAAAAATCAAAGGACAAAACCGATCAATTTCAGCCTATCAAAATCTAGACTCAATCACCCAAAAGTCCAGAAAGATGTAATATACTTGGGTAATTCACAAGTCAAGTGTCACGTCCACAAGCTAAACTAGAGATTGACTGAAGCAGCGTTTATCTACTTCCACTAATGCAAAGCAAAAGCGTTTCGAAAGATACCTGGCGTAACTTCAGGCTCCGTCTGTAACTTATGAAACGAATAAGACCAACAAGCAAACCATTTTCTTCTCCAGTATGGTCGCCACTATGTTATTGCCCAAATCCACCTTAGGCTAAAAGAAGGCGGGATTCAGGGTAACACCAAACCACGCTCAGCCTTGTAGCTAGCCCTATGAGGATAGGAGAGGGCTCTCTCCAGGTCAATCTCAACGAAAGGTGTTTCAATGGGGCTTGAGATGACTGTAAAAAAAACTGATATTAGGCTAGATATACAAATAGGAGGATTTGATTTTGTTTTTCTGAGGTTTTTTTGGAAAAAAGGGAAAGGCAGTCTTGGGCCTGGGGATGAGGCCAATTTCTTGCAGAGTTCAAGTTCGGGCGAGGAAGGCAGCGACTTTGATGTCTTAGATTAATTGAACGGATTGAAAAGACTACTGAGGAGCTGAAGAGGGCAAGAGAGTGCAAGGATCCTCTTCAAACTGACGAAAACATGTAAAACTAAACAAAAGTTTAAGGAAGAGCACCAGCAAACTAATGAATTCTACCTCAATTACTCATTTGCTTAATTCATAAGTAAAGAGAAGGGAAATGGCATACAAATAATATTAATGAAACTTAAAATAACATGAGAAGAACATCATCAAAACTTAGAAGCCACAAGGACCCCAACAAGTGCTGCAAAACTCTAGTCTTTCCTTTGCCAAAAACTGAAAATGGATATACAATGGAGTGCCAAACTTTTCCCAAGAGTCCAACTAGTTCCACCCTTGAAAATGACTCAGAAAATACATGATATAGACCAGCCCAACCCATTCCCATGCCTCTAGGGGTCGATCTCATCCTTCTAGGAGCTGTTTCAGCCAATTCTAAACATGGAACTGAAATCTAAGCAGCCAAACAACTTGCCTCTGTAAGGAAGGATACTGATTCATTCATTTAATTTCCACTTTTTAGTGAATGAATCCTCTAGAACAAGTAAATATATGCCAAAATTACATCATGGTTACAAAATTACATCATGATAGATCAATCATCACATGAAAAAGTAAAACTAGTCAAAACTGGGCGAATTTCTGAGTTGAAGAGTGAAAATGAGGCAAAATTTCTCTATGCGCCGCGCTCAAAAACTCAATGCGTCGCGCCACTTTGAGCCTATTTTTGGGGCACTTCTAGACGTCCAAATGGAGCTCATGATAGCTCGTTGGAAATCCCTGTCTGTCTACTATCCAACCCAAGTAGAATATTTGGATTTGGATGTCATTTGCCCCTCCAAAACTTCAATCTCCCAAGACTGGTTCCTGCTGGTGCAAAAAGTGGCAGAAAGGCCATTTTCAAGGTGTTTTTGGCCCTTTAGGCAGCCAAGAATTTGATGAAATCTCTTAGCCATTCCTGAGCATGCATAATTTATCATAAAAAACCCAAAAATGAAAATTTTTCCTCCAGAAGATGTCCCAATCATAAGCGCGCGTTGGGTGGCGCGACGCGTCGGGCAGAAAAACCTGTTTTGCAACCAAAATTTTCAAAAATGACAAAATTTTCTCCAAATTTGCTGAAATTTGGAGTGAAGGTTTCCCATCATGTCTCATGCTCAGCCAAGGAAGCTTCGGCCAAGATTTGGAGTGGATCCAGCCTTTTGCGACGTTTCAGTGCCCTCCTCAACCTCGCCTTCAGGTTCTTCATCCTAGCTCTGCAAACGTGTGTGCGGGCCCAATAGTGATTCTTCATGTGCCTGAGAAAGTCTTTGTCCATATTTTCCTTTGCCAACAGCTTCTCAAGATGTCTTTTGACTCTCTCAAGCCAAATCTTCCACTCAAAAGGTGTCATGTCACCTGGTCTCTTTTGGGCCAATTCCCGGTCTTCACGGATTTGCTGCAAATCTATGAGTGTCTGTTGATCCTCCAGTTGTTTATTCCGCTACTCCAAGTAATTTATAACCCACTGAGCTCTCTGTAACTTCAAGGTCAAAGTGTCAATCTCAGATTTTTGTTCCTGGATGGTCTCTCTCATCTTTGAGCTGGGAGAGCTCAAATCAACATCGATGAGTGTAAACTCAGTGTCTTGGCTTCCTAAAGGGCCCTCATCGTGCATAGACTTCTTGCATCTGTCCTGTACCTGTGCTGATGTCAAAGGATAGACCCCTTCCACACCAAGTGGAGATAGTACTCGCGCTGCTGATGAAGATAACGAGACCCCTTCCACCCCTGGTGGAGATAGTAGTCATCGTGCTGCTGCAAATAAGGCTCTGTGGCCTCTCTGATATGTCACACACACTGGGGCACTGATAGGCTCAGTCTCAAACTGATGTGAAGGCTCTACCTCATCATGAACAATCTCGGGAGGAGGTTGGGGGGCTGCAAAGAAGTCACGGGAAATGAACTCATCCCATGCGATGCCCTGCAATCCAAGCTGATGTACTACAATGATTTTAATGACCGCATAATGATAAATGTTGTTATGCTGCTGCTCTGGAGTATTCCTCTGCACCAGGGTAGTCATCCGATCTATGTTTCGGCACATGAAGTATGGAATATTCATCAATCTCACTCTCGTGAAATGCATCAAAAGTCTGATATGGTATGCATAAAGGCGTGAGAATCTACCCTCACAACTGAAGTATCTAATGATGAGTTTCATTAATGGTGCATAGGACTCCTTCAGAAACCGGAATGGAAACACCCTGCTGAGTTGCATCATATAACTAGGCCTGATGTAAGGTTCATAATATGCTCTATCCAACTGCTGTCTCTTATTCCACTCCTCATCTATGTTTGGTATCCCGGTTGCCTCATAAATGACCTCTGGCGTCAAAGTGAAGTTCACTCCAGCAAGGTTGACATGACCATCACGCAAATTTAGGACAAATAAGCGAACCAACTCCAGATGGTGCTGAATCTGAGATATCATCTCACAAGACCAAAAACATGAATGTTGCTGAAAGCATGTCATTGCAAGCGGGCAGGCCTGCAATTGAACCAAAGAAGTGGGCTCCTCCCTGACGTGCCTGCCACTTTTATGAGACCTCCTTGGTACATTTAGCCCTGTGGTTGAGTCACTGTCTTGCTCATATCCCTGCTCGTATGATGAATTTGTCTCTGACATGGTGCTGAAAACAAGGTGTTTGACAAGTATATGCTGATATATGTATGGTGAAAACAAGAGTTTGGTGTATGTTTTAATGCCAAATGTGCCACATATGAAATGAGGGACTGTGAGGAAATATTACAGTGGGAAAAAGGATTGTCAAGTGAGATTTAAGTGTGAGGATAGTCACTGCTTGAGGGACTTAGGGATTTGGGGATTTATAAGTGATATGGGAATGAGTGATAGTGATGGCGGTAGTTTTTAGGAATAAGAGTAAATAAAATGGCAAAATATACCTGGGTCATGTGAAAACAAGGATATAGAGACAGTCCTTGAATGCTTCGGAAATTAGGATTTCACCAATGATAGGAAGGGAGGGAAATGATGGTAAATGATAGGGTTTGAGGATTCAAAAACATGGGAGCAAAGGGTATAGGGAATATGGGATAGTGGAAATAGGAGAAGGGATCATGAAAACAATATGATCACGGTATGATAACAGTGATAACAGTGATGAGAGCACAAATGAAAATGGGGTGGTAATTTTAAGCACCAAACACCTCTTTGCAAACCCTAGGGAACATATTTTAATATGAATATAGGGTTTATTATTTTACCAACCAAACTCCAATGTCTTCGCCTCTAAACACACCACACATGAATAAAATCACTGAACAGGCTTTGTCAACTTACTTGGAGAAAAATTGAGCTGAAACAAATTGAGTTTTTATGGAGCGGAAGTGATTTTGGCCTTGGGGGCTCTGTGTGCTGCGCACAAGCCCAATGCACCATGTCGTGTGGGTGCACCGCGCTAGAGGGAAATAAGACGGTGTGAAAACGCCCAATGCGTTGCGCAGCCCCAGTGCATCACGCGCTTACCCAATGCGCCGCGTAGCCTTAAACACAGCCTTGGTTTCTCAAAATTACAAAATCGCCCTTTCACCACTGAACTTGACTTAAATCGACCTCTTTGAATGCAAATGGCATTGATAACTTGGAGAAATATCTTATATAGACATGGTTTTAATTTTTTCTTCTCAATAACCCATTTTGTAATGTTTTTGACTTTGGCACTTTTTGTATTTAATACAACTCCGTCTTTTTGTTTCCTCACTGACTTTCTGAGCTTGAATGATGAAATTGGTTGATTTTTTGCAGGGATGGTGGCATTGAACCTTGGAAAAGGATGACCAGAGTCTGCATGTGAAGTACTTCATGGCGGAAAGATACATATTTATTACAAAAACAAATTTGACAATTTCTTCTTCAAAACAGAGTTTTGAAGAAGAAACAGCCTCGAGCATATTTGACGATGAAAATTTTGAACTGAAAACTTATTGAAAACCTCCTCATGGCCTGCGGGAATTATTTAACATTACTGAAGACCAAACCCTAGACCTAGAAACTGAAAGACTCTTTTGACCAAAATAACCATCTATGACTGTAAATGACATGAACTCAACTTTGATGAATTTTGATAAATTTTGACCAACCCAGTAGGTACAAGCATGAGGGAAAATGAGAGAACATAGCCCTTCCATCAAATAATGGCATGCCCCTAACGGAATGTAGATAAATGAGCAGAATGAGACACCTAAAAATGAAATGCAATAAGAGAAATGATCTCTGACGGAGGGATGTAAAAACCGACTCTAACACCACCAAGTCGCATCGACGACAAGATAAGTTTCGGTAAGTCTTAAGACATAAATATTAAAACTTGCGGGGAGCGGTGTTGGCAATGAAGAAATGCAACGTGGGACTTTAGAAAAGGGACAGTGAAGGGTAAGAGAGGGTAAATGAAGGTAAAGAGGATAAATGAGATGAAGGATGGCGGAAATGAAGTTTGCTCACCATTAAACCTTATCAGCTACATTTTACCATTTCTACTGAACTAGGATGCAAATTGATTCCTTTGAAGCTCTTTGACGGTCAGGACTTGCCTTCCTTTCTCCTTCTCCCCTTTGTGTGTGGTCACAGGCCAACATTAGCTCCATTTTGGGACAACGTGCTGTTCTTCGGTGCGTTGAGAACCTAAAGACTTGAAATCGTGTAATTTTATTAGGTACATGGAGTCACACATGCACACTGATTAGACAAAGTTTTATACCAACGGTCAAGTGAACGCAAAATGGAAGATTAAATGGGGGATGATATGGAAGATGGAATGGAAAATGCAAATAGTGGATGAAACAAAATGGGAACAATGGAATATGATATGGAAGGCGAAATGGGAGAAATGCAAACAAAATGGAGTACAGTGGAAAGATATATACAATCTGCTAGATTAGCCCTCATCAGTGATGAAAGTAAAACTTGAGGAACTTCCCATTTACGGGCGCCTCAAGTATGTCTCCTTCTAAGTTCTCTAGCGCAAAAGTATTGTTGCCTTTGTCCTCTACCACCCTGAATGGACCAAACCAGAGGGGGTCTAACTTCCCATGTTTCCCTTTGTCTACTCACCTCATATTCCATCGAAACACTAAATACCCAACTTGGATTTCTCTATCTTTATCTCTTTGGTCAAATAAGCCTTTCATTTTTTCTTGATACTCCACTAGTTTGAGGCTTACCTGTTCCCTGGTTTCATTCAACTCCACCAACTGATTCATTCTTTAGATAAGGTCATCTGGATCCTCCTTGCTTTCTTGTAAGAATTGAGCCATAGGTAATGCAGGATGAATTGGGAAGACTGTGGCTCTGCCATACACCAACTCATAAGGGGACTTTCTTGTGGATCTTTTAGTGGTGATGTGATTTTCCTAGAGTGCGAACTTGAGCTGAGAATCCTAGTCCTTTTGATTTTCATCGATGGTCTTCTTCAAAATCCTCACCAGTGTCTTGTTAGATGATTCAAATAGACCATTGCCCTGTGGGTAGTATGCAGTGGAGTGTCCCAACAAGATGTTGTAACGCTGACAAAAATTTACAAATTTAACCGACTTGAAAGCCTGGGCATTATCTGTAATAATTTTAGCTAGGCAACCAAACCTAGAAATTATTTTCTCCTCCAGGAACTTGATCACCACAAAATATATAGCTTTTCTCTTGGGCATTGCTTCTACTAACTTGGTGAAGTAATCTGTAGTAGTAGAAAATCACCAATATGCCAGTTGAATTTTCTTTGTAGAATGGATCCTCACATACAGATTAATTCACAGATTCTAGAAAATCACCAATATGCCAGGATCCATTCTACTAACTTGGTGAAGTAATTTGATGCCAGTTGAATTTTCTTTGTCTCTCTTATTCTTTTTCTTGTTTTCTTCATGCTCAACTCCTTTATTGTCTTTGCTAAAATTGGAATTTCCTTGATAGCTTGTAATAATGGAATATTAATGAAAACATTTCTCAGCTCATCTAGGAAATCATAATTAGGCACCATAATTTGTTTTTCTACACCCCTATCAATTTGTAATCTTTCTGAAAAGGGAGGTGTAGAAGTGGATGTTGATGGTGGCTCTAATACAGGAGTTGAAATGCTTGGTTCTTTTTGTTTTGATTTTTCAATTTTTGGGTCCTCAAAAGATGTGTCTTCTTCAAGACTTTTATTTTCCCCTAGAGAATCTTCCTCAGAGTTGTCTTGTTCTTGTATGATCACAAAAGGTTTCCTCTTTTCAAGTATTCTTCCAGACCTAAGTTGAACATCACTAAGGTCTAGAGGAGTAATTAAATAAGTTGGAAACTGTTGGCCTTCTATCATGTATGTATTCTGAGGATTTTTATTGTTGGGGTTTGGTATGGGTTGAGTAGAAAACTGATTTGATTTATGAGGAAATGGTAATGGAAGTGGTTTATTTTGATGTTGTGGGTTCTGAGGACTCTGTTGAGGATTTTGTTGAAGACTTTGAGGAGAAAAATGTGGGTATGGTGGATAGGATGGTGGATACTGATAGTATTGAGAGTATCTTCCACAGGGATTTTGTGCTCCTTGTGCCCAAGCTTGAGATTGATTTTGAAATTGGGGCCAAGGTTGCTGCCAAGAATTCCAATTTGGTGGAGGTTGGTTATACATTTGATCATGGAATCCTTGTGTTTGAGGTCCTTTCCAAGGCCTTCTAGAGACAAAATTGAGAGATTCTGTGGAATTTGTAGGAGTTTCCTCTTGAAAGACAGCCTTAAGACCAGGAAGTGAAGGACATCTCTTGGTATCATGTTTTTCTGAAAAAATTACACAAGTCTCTACAACTTTTTCATCCAAAGGACTTTCTCTCAAGGCATGCTTTCTTCTACATTTGGGACAAAAGATTGCTAAGGCATCAGATTCAGATTTTTGCTTGTTTTGTAACTTAAGGGTGTCTATTTGTTCACTAAGACTCCCTAAGATGTCAGATTTGAATTCATCAAGAATATGCCCTATCTCTGCCCTACTCACTATCCCAGAAGCAGACTTACTTGCCCTTGCAAGAGCAGGGTCTCTTGGACCTTTTACAGTTTTGGATTTCCCTCTTGAAATGTTGATACATAACTTAGATATTTCAGGTAATGTGAGCTGAGATATATCCCCTTTTCCCATCATGTTAAGGATATCCAACCATTCATCCATAATTGTCTTCAACAAGAGAGCTTTTAAGGTGTCTTGGTCTAAGTTCTCCATTTTTTCTCTTTTGATGTTGTAATGAAATATCTCCAAAAAATCTTCCAGGTTTTCATCTTCTTTTTGTATCATCTTAAACACTTCCTCCTTATGATTGACTGACATAAAATAATCCAAATACCTCTCTAGAAATGCTTGTTTCATGTCTTCCCATGTCCTAATAGAACTGTTGATAAAACTCATAAACCACTTCAATGCTCCTCCTTTCAATGTTGAAGGAAATAGTTTAAGTTTTTGAGCATCTTGTAAGTAGTCATAAGTTCTACATAGAACTTCAAATTCAAATAGGAAGGTTTCAGGATTTTCAGTTTTAAGTCCATAGAAGTTTGGAAGGACAAAGGGTGAAATGTTTTTCATAGCTGTATTGGTTTCTTCATCTACTATAGGAAACCCAAAAGAGTTTCCCATTTCTCTTCTACCTTTTCCTCTACTTCCTTCTCCTTCTGCACCTCTACCTCCTTCTCCTTTACCTCTACCTCTACCCCCTCCAAATAATGTGTGTTCTCCATTAAAGACTCCTCCTCCCCCTTCTTTTGCCATAGTTGATTCTTCTGTGGAGGTGGAAAATTTTGTATCTCTAGAAAGGGTCCTTGAATATTCTCCTAAGACAGGTTCAATGGATGAAGTGGAAGGTCTTTCTAATGGAATATCTGATCTTAAGTCTTCTGGAAGTCTAGGATCAGTAAAGGATGGAATGTGGGTCTGAGTTGGAGGTGTACTGGCTCTTGGTCTAGGTGAAACAAGTGATGTTCTAGGAATCAAACTTCTACTTCTTATGAATCTACCCCTTGAATATCTCTCTCTACGCATATCATTGTTTTTGGAAGTTAAGAAACAAGGCTACCTAGTTACACTTCCTCGGCAACGACACCAAAATGTTTGTGCTCAACCTAGTGTTCCTAAATTGAGTTCATTAATTGTCAACCAGGGTTGGTAAACTTCTGAAGTGTGGTGCACTATATGTGCCTAGGTATTTGTTTCTCACTACGTTGTGTTTAGTGTTTTATGATGTTTTTGTTTTTATGGTTTTATGTTTGAAAAGGGAAAGAACTAAGTGCTGGTGAAAAGAAGCTATTGGTTATTTAAAACAGAACAAAGTCTAAACTATGGATGACAAACAACAAATGCAAAGCTTGATAATCAATTCATTGCAAGAAAATAAATCACAACATGAGCTTGAACTTATCCAATTCATTCATTAAAGGTGTGTTGGAAGAGCTTGAGAAATGGACAAGTTAAGTGTAAATGAAGTTCTCCTAGATAAACAATCAACTCACAATATTACAAAATGATTATTTGTAACACAGTAAGGTTTCTATTCTAGATTAACCTATGATGCTGAAGTTACCCTATTCTGCAACTTGACTTATCACTTCTAGGCCTTATTCATAAGTTTGATATTTTCTAAAATAATGCTTGGGAAAAAGGCTATAGGTGAGTCTGTAAAAGATTTGTAGAGTGATCAAAGCCTTAAACTGATATTACTGACCCCTGTTCATGTGATGATGTATCAATAGAAATTCAGAGCAAAAGTAAGTTTGTAAATAATGAAGGCCGAAAGAATAATTTTTACAACTAATACTACTTGAAATATAATGGATAACCTAGGCTAGAAAGAGGTCTATCAATCTTAAAAGACAGTGACTACAACTTAAACTAGAATGCCATTAATATTTTCTTGAAACAAAATGAACTGAGACTGAACTAGAGTGCTTCTAATCTACTTGAAGTACAGTGAACAGAGTTAAACTAGGATTCCATTATCAAACTGGGAATGTAGTCACAGAGCTGAACTAAATGCAATCAACCTCCGGAGTGCTATAACTAAATTAACATGCAACTATTCTATGGAATTCTACAGCCCATCTCGTTCAATAGGAATGATATTTTGGAAGAGTTTGTAAAACAAGTCTGGCTGTATTATTCAATGCAATTGAACATAAACATAAGATTGAAAGCAAAGACAACTAGAATCTAAGACACCACAGCTATTTCTTATTCGTTGTTAATGATGTTTTGGAAGAGTTTGTAAGAGTAACACCGGCTGTGACACTTAGTGTAAACAAGCATAAATCATAAAATTCGAAAGGAAATGCAACTAGAACCTACAATACCACAACTATGCCTTATTCATCGTGATGATATTTTGGAAGAGTTTATAAGAGTAAGTCTAGCTGTGATAATTAATGTAAACAAGTATGAACATAAACTTCAGAAACTTGCCTAAGCTAGAAATGAAAACGAGACTAAAATACTTATCTAAACCGTATAAACAAGGCTGCTCAGGTAGCAGGGGCCCTCTACCACTGGAGTAGCATGAAATATACTTCAAAATTGACTCAATTATTTCAAGGAAATGATGCTTCTTTCATTAAAGAGAAATTACTTCAAAAAAAGAGTGTTTTCGGACTTCTGAAATCTAGCAATCAACCACAAAATCTAACCTTGTCCCTCGATTTCCCGAGCCATATTTGTAACAAATTTACATAACTGTCTTGAGATAGCCTAGGGATAATTGTATTTCCAAATAAAAACCAAACTAGGACGCTGATGGTGGTCACGTAATATAATTAAGGACATCTGGAATGTCCTTGTCCTATTAGGAGTCTCTATCCTAGTTTGAGTTCCCACGTACACAACCGCCTACATAATTCTGTTCAAAGTTCATGGAGAGCAAAAAATGATGAGGGAATGATGTGGAATACGACCATATGTGTTTTCCTCTGAGATGACACCTGGAACCTGCGTATACATGAATACAGCTGCAAAATCGGCAACTAGCTACAAAATGTCTGCATTCTGTAGCTAGATCTAGTTCAAAAAGTACTACAATGAAAAAATCATAAAAACATAGCAAGTTAGTCATGATATATATTCTTAAAGAAATTTTAAGTAATTCTACTGATCATTTGAGCCTGTGATTAATAATGGACAAAGGAAATGGAGTGGAATGTGGTGGAAGAAAGAACATATTTGGAGCTCAACATACCCCCACTGCTAGATTCTTGCATGTCCTCATGCAACTATTCCATGAACTCTGAAACCTCTGCAAGGACATCCAACCCTCTTCTTCTGCTTTGCGTGGTAGTCAAAGGCCTTCTGGGCTTCCTTATGACTAACTTGAATCTCAAATTTGTGAGTGCCCTGGTTAACTTTTTATTTCTCTTCTTCAATTTTTCATTGGCCTTGTGTAACTTTTGCATTTGTAGAGACAGAGTTGAATTCATATTAGTTTTCAGTTTAACTTGCTCTCTCAGAATTTCATTCTCATTCTTGATATGTCTGTTGAGTATTTCTAACTCATATTTATCCCTCCTTAGGATATCAACTGCAGATTTTGGTGGACTAGGAGTTCTATCTCTTCCTTCTGGAGCTCTTTTCTCTAATGTCTCAACATAGTTGTAAATTTCTTGTTGTGCTGGGTCTATTTCAGGAGCTCCTTCATCAAAATCATCCTCAGTAGGTGTTTCTTCATCCTCTGTTTATGACTCCAGTTTGTTTAACCTTTGTTTTCTTTAGTATCCCTCTAAGTCTGTGGCTCCTTCTCGGTTGAGATGGACCTTCTCCTTTCTCTTTGGAAAATTTTCTTATTATCCTCTCTTTCTTAAGCTGCTTCTTAATCTGAGTCAATTTCTCAGAAATCATTTCTTCACTGATTTCTTGTATTGTTTTACCAGTTTTAGTTTTGGAGGTTTTCCATTTTCTGCTTCTTTTTGTAGGTTTGTCTTCAGGTGGAGGTTCCTTGGGTTCTTCAAAGTGATTTCTCACTAAGAAATCTTCCCAATTATCTCCCATTTTGCTCAAATGATGTTCAATCAAAATTTTGACTAAACCATGGTGGTATAAGGTTGTTTCCAGAAATTGAATTCTCTTTTGAACACTTGAGGCCATTTTCTTTAAACTATGAAGCAAGAAAAATGGCAAATTGAGTTCTTCTTTTAGGAAATTCATTATCAACCGAATATGATAGACATAGAAAGTACCATATCTTCCTTCACAAGTGATGAATTTTTTCAAAATAAGCAAAATTTTCCTCCATTTTTTCTTTAGTGCAGAGCTAGGGATACCCTTTTTAAAAATGGTAACATCCATACCTAGTGACTTGAGTATCTTCTTCCATGCTTCGTTATGAAATTCTCTATTCTTGAACCACCTTTCTCCTTGTCTGGGAAATTTAGTTGCTTCTGCAATGGAAGCTTCTGTAATGGTGAATTTAATATCTCCTATCTCGACCTCAGCTCCGTTGAAGGATCTTGCAAACGTTTTGGTCACCTCTTTGTGAAACCCACTGAATTTTTGAAAGAATTGCAACCACCCGGCTTGTTGTAACATTTATCTGACTTAAGGATAACCCTCCAAGTACTTAGTTCCCACCGGTTCTGTCCTCACTATGAGACCCATCACTTCTCTTTCCAACCTTCAAATTGTTGCTCCTCTGTTCACGGTGACAATGGCTGTTACAGGGATGTTTTTGCCCCATAGATGTTTCCTCTGTTTTACAGACTGAAATGGTTAAGAGTTGGCTACGGGAAAGAATGATATGGAGTGATTGCGGAATGAATATAATGAGGTGAGGATGATGTATATGAGTTGAAAGATATCATAGAAGAAAAGACCGCGGAGATATTTTGTAACGAATTTAAAATCATCATTAAATGCTTTGGCCTAGTGACGTGACTAATCCAATCACTTCAGCACTTTAACTTTTTAGATTTTTAAATGATGATCAGATATGGGATTTGAAATGGTGGAATAGAAGGAGTTTTATCCAAAGTTTTTGCGGGAGGTTTGTTATGCATGATAAACAAAATTAATTAAAACAACTTTTTGAATTATTCATAACTTAATTATACTAAAATATTTCATGATATGTCATTATAATCAGAACTTTTACCCTTGCCTTTCCTCTGATTTTTTTTTTTGTGTTCTTCATATTCTTTGTTCTCTCCTGGAAATCATTAATTTTTGAGTCTTCATAACCTTCTTGATTTTGCTTGTTGTCATGAATATGCAGGATCATTTTATTTCATATCAGGTGATTACTAGACAGTGCCTTCAGGATCTCTGGCTGCAGAATGTCTGTCTGGTTGCAGAATGTCTAACTGGCTGCAAAATTTCTGATTGATTGCAGAATGTACTTGTAGAGAACTTGAAACATGAAATGGAATGGTTTGGAGCATGAGTGGAATGATGTATGGAATGAGTGAAGATGGATAATGAAATATGATGTAATGGAATATGAATGAAGTAAATAATGGAGTGGAATGGATCACAACTTATGAAATGGAGTGAAGTATGAAAAGTGGCCTGCAATTGATGATATGTATTATTCAATTGCAGAAAGACATCAAACTTTAAAAAAAAAAATCTGGAATGGAAATGAGGTGGACCATGGAGTGAAATGAATGAAGTGTGGATGAATGAATGAAATGGAGTATGGATGAATGAATGAAATGAAGCATGGATGAATGAAATGAAATGGACCATAAGTGAAATGGATCTGCACTTATGATTTTGTAACAAATGCTTGCAGAAAAACAAATTTGAAAAGCTAAAGTGTCAGAAAGATTTTGATTTCACTCTACCTTTCTGTATAAACATGCTAATCAGTGATTAGTTTTCATGTTTATACTTATTTTATTTTATTTTTATCTTTTTCAATAAAAAGACTTCAGAAAATTCAATTAAGTTGATGAAGAAGAAAGATTCTTCTTCATTAACTTCACATCACTGTTTTTCTGGAACTTCTTGACAAATTCTTCTCTTGAAAGTGGTTTATGATACAGCTTCAATATATGACCATTCACAAGAAAAGTGACCTCTTCTTCATCTATTGTCCTAATTTTTATTGCTCCATTGTCAAAAATTTTCACAATTTCATATGGCCCAAGCCAATGTGTTTGGAATTTACCTTGAAAATCTTTGAAATTTGAATCAAACAAGAGAGCCCAGTCACCTTCTTTGAACTTATTTTCTTTGATGTACTTATCATGCCATATATTCCTTTTCTGTTGGACTATACTTGTTTTCTGAACTACATCTTGTCTAATCTCATCCAATTCATTAATCTACTCCAATCTATGCTTTTGTGCCTCTGTTAGATCAAGTCCTAACTGAATTGCCATTTTGAAAGTTTGAATCTGGAACTCTATGGGAAACAAAAATTGCTTTCCATAAACAAGTTAATAAGGAGTATGGCCTGTTGTGCTTCTCCATGTAGTTCTATAGGCCCACAAGGCTTCAAGAAGCCTATCTGCCCAATCACTTCTATGTAAATGAACAATCTTTGTTAGGATCCCTTCAATGACCTTATTAGTAGATTCCACTTGACCATTTGCTTGTGGATGATAGGGAGTAGATTTTATGTGTCTGATTTTGTACCTTTCCATCATTTGTTCCACTAGCCTTGATGTGAATTGAGCTCCTTGATCTGTAACAATTTCCCTTGGGACACCAAAACGAGTAAAAATATCCTCAAAAAGAAAATTAACTACAGATGCTTCAGTAGCAAAAAGTAATGGCTTGGCCTCTACCCATTTGGTAGCATAATTAGTGCAAACTAATATATATTTCTTTTGTCTTAATGGAGGACTAATAGGTCCTACAAAATCCAAAGCCCATTTTTCAAAAGGTTCAATATGTACCTGAGGCTGCAATGGCATCTCACCTGAAGGAGAAGGTTTCCCTACCCTTTGGCAACTGTCACACCTTTTGACATACTCTTTAGCATCTTTAAAAAGGGATTGCCAATAATATCCTAAATGAAGGACCTTATATGCTGTCCTCTTATCAGCAAAGTGTCTGCCACAAGGTTCATCATGACATGCTTTGAGAATATCAGGCATCTCATCTTCCCGAACACATCTCCTAATGATAAAATCTGGACCTGTCTTGTACAACTCATTAGCAACCCATGAATATTTTGCACTGTCATAAATGATTTTTGTTTTATATCTTGCATTCATTATTGAAGGAAATTTTCCTAAAACTAAATAATTAGCAATGTCAGCAAACCAAGGAGTTTGGGTAGAAATTGCAAAAAGATATTCATCAGGAAATTGATCTTCAACTGGAGTGTCATCTTTGATGTTTTGGAGTCTAGATAGGAAATCAGCTACTGTGTTTTGTTTACCTGGCCTATCTAGAATAGTAATGTTGAATTCTTGTAAAAGCAATAACCACCTTATGACTCTGCCATTAGTAATTGATTTGTTCATTAAATATCTAATTGCAGAGTGATCTGTGTGAACAAAAGTTTCATAACCTGTTATATAGTGTCTGAATTTGTTTATGGCATGAACAACAGCTAAAAACTCTTTTTCGGTTACAGTATAGTTTAACTCTGAAGGAGTCAAATTTTCACTGGTATAGTAGATGGCATAAGGAATCAGGTCTTTTTGTCCCAATACTGCTCCTAGAGTTGTATCTAAGGCATCTGTTGAAATATGAAAAAGTAACTTCCAGTTACGTCCCCTTAAAATAGGTGCTTCAGAAATTTTTGTTTTCAGGGTCTCAAAGGCTAACTGGCAGTCAGAACTCCATTTGAATTCACAGTCTTTGGTAAGTAATTTGAAGAGTGGAGATGCTATCTTGGTGAAGTTTTCTATAAATCTTCGATAATAGCCTGTAAATCCTAGAAAACTCCTAAAATATTTTTGACAACTTGGAATAGATAAGTTAGAGATGACTTCAACTTTTGACTCATCAACTCTAATCCCATCCCCTGAAATGTGATGTCCTAAAACAATTCCTTTAGTAAACATCATAAAACACTTCTCATGACTAAGTGAAAGATTTGCTTCTTTACATCTTTTTAAAACTTTTTCCAAGTTTGCTAAGGCTTCTTCAAATGTGTTTCCATAAACCGTGAAATCATCCATATATACCTCTACACAATCATGTATTAGATCTGAAAAGATTCCTAATACTGCCCTTTGAAATGTTGCAGGTGCATTGCATAATCCAAATGGCAATACTCGGTAAGCATAGGTACCCCAAGGACAGGTAAATGCGGTTTTGTCTTGATCCTCAAGTGTTACTTGAATTTGATTATAACCACTAAACCCATCTAGAAATGAGAAGTAATTTTTTCCAGCTAAGGTATCTAACACCTGATCTATGAAAGGTAGGGGAAAATGATCTTTAAGAGTAGCTTTGTTTAATTCTCGGTAGTCAATACATACCCTCCATTTACCATTTTTATGTGGCACAATTACCAAAGGAGAAACCCACTGACTATCTGAAATAGGATAGATAAAGTTGACATTCAACAATTTCTGCAATTATTCTTTAACAATCTCCCTAATATTTGGATTCATCCGTCTTTGAGGTTGTCTGATTGGTTTACAATTTTCCTCTATGTAGATGTGATGAGTGCAAGTCTTGGGGCTTATCCCTTTCATGTCAGTGTACTCCCGTGCATATGCAGAAGAATGTCTCTGTAAGATCTTGACTAGCTCTTCTTGTTGAGATTTTTCTAGGTTCTTGTTTATGTTTAAAGTTTTTCCTGGAAATATCTCAATTATAGAGCTGCCAAATTTATCCATAGAATAAAGAGACATCTGCCTTGATGACAAAAACTCAATGTTGGATTCTTCTTGAAATTTTTCATGTTTGTATTCCGAAGAGGATTCAAAGTTTTCTAAAGTATTTAGAATTTGACTATCTTCACTCATTTTTGAAATTGTGAAGAGAGGTTGTAAGTCTTCTTCATCCTCTATCCATTGAGTATCATCTAAATCTGTAATTGTCCTTGCTGGAGGATGCAAAGTGAATTTATTAGTTGAACTACCATCAGAGATGTACATATCACCGGATCTACAACTAATGAAAGCATCAACTGTAGCTAACCAAGGTCTTCCTAATATAATAGGATGCCCTCCTAGATTATTCTTAGGAGTTAGGATCATGAAATCCACAGGGTACTCCCAGGAATCTAGGGACACTGGAATGTCTTCTATTACCCCATCAGGTTTGATCACAGATCTGTCTGCTAATTGTAATAATGTGGGTGTAAAGAGAAGATTAGGAAGTTTCATTTTATCCATGATTTGTCTACTCATGATATTGATTGTTGCTCCTAAATCAATGAGTGTATTTTGGATCTCAATTCCATTGATGTGAATTTTGACAACTGGATTTTCTGGGTCTAGATACTTTGGAATAGCAATCTTACCCATCATGATATCTGCTATTTTTCCTGCCAGTTGAATTTTCTTTGTCTCTCTTATTCTTTTTCTTGTTTTCTTCATGCTCAACTCCTTTATTGTCTTTGCTAAAATTGGAATTTCCTTGATATCTTGTAATAATGGAATCTTAATGCAAACATTTCTCAGCTCATCTAAGAAATCATAATTAGGCACCATAATTTGTTTTTCTACACCCCTATCAATTTGTAATATTTCTGGAAAGGGAGGTGTAGAAGTGGATGTTGATGGCTGCTCTAATACAGGAGTTGAAATGATTGGTTCTTTTTGTTTTGATTTTTCAATGTTTGGGTCCTGAAAAGATGTGTCTTCTTCAAGAATTTTATTTTCCCGTAGAGAATCTTCCTCAGAGTTGTCTTGTTCTTGTACGATCACAAAAGGTTTCCTCTTTTCAAATATTCTTCCAGACCTAAGTTGAACATCACTAAGGTCTAGAGGAGTAATTAAATAAGTTGGAAACTATTGGCCTTCTATCATGTATGTATTATGAGGATTTTTATTGTTGGGGTTTGGTATGGGTTGAGCAGGCAACTGATTTGATTTCTGAGGAAATGGTAATAGAAGTGGTTGATTTTGATGTTGTGGGTTCTGAGGATTCTTTTGAGGATTTTGTTGAGGACTTTGAGGAGAAAAATGTGGGTATGGTGGATAGGATGGTGGATAATGATAGTATTGAGAGTATCTTCCATAGGGATTTTGTGCTCCTTGTGCCCAAGCTTGAGATTGATTTTGAAATTGGGGCCAAGGTTGTTGCCAAGAATTCCAATTTGGTGGAGGTTGGTTATACATTTGATCATGGAATCCTTGTGTTTGAGGTCCTTTCTAAGGCCTTATAGAGACACAATTGAGAGATTCTGTGGAATTTGTAGGAGTTTCCTCTTGAAAGATAACCTTAAGACTAGGAAGTGAAGGACATATCTTGGTCTCATGTTTTTCTGAACAAATTACACAAGTCTCTACAAATTTTGCATCTAAAGGACATTCTCTCAAGGCATGCTTTCTTCTACATTTGGGACAAAAGATTGCTAAGGCATCAGATTCAACTTTTTTCTTGTTTTGTAACTTAAGGGTGTCTATTTGTTCACTAAGAGTCCCTAATATGTCAGATTTGAATTCATCAAGAATATGCCCTATCTCTGCCCTACTCACTGTCCCAGAAGCAGACTTACTTGCCCTTGCAAGAGCAGGGTCTCTTGGACCTTTTACAGTTTTGGATTTCCCTCTTGAAAGGTTGATACATAACTCAGATATTTCAGGTAATGTGAGCTCAGATATATCCCCTTTTCCCATCATGTTAAGGATATCCAACCATTCATCCCTAATTGTCTTCAACAAGAGATCTTTTAAAGTGTCTTGATCTAAGTTCTCCATTTTTTCTCTTTTGATGTTGTAATGAAATCTCTCCAACAAATATTCCAGGTTTTCATCTTCTTTTTGTAACATCTTAAACACGTCCTCCTTATGATTGATTGGCATACAATAATCCAAATAACTCTCTAGAAATGCTTCTTTCATGTCTTCCCATGTCCTAATAGAACTGTTAATCAAACTCATAAACCACTTCAACGCTGCTCCTTTCAATGTTGAAGGAAATAGTTTAAGTTTTTGAGCATTTTGTAAGTAGTCATAAGTTATGCATAGGACTTCAAATTCAAATAGGAAAGTTTCAGGATCTTCAGTTTTAAGTCCATAAAACTTTAGAAGGACAGAGGGTGAAATATTTTTCATAGTTGTATTGGTTTCTTCATCTACTATAGGAAACCCAAAAAAGCTTCCCATTTCTCTTCTACCTCTTCCTCTACCTCCTTCACCTTCTTCACCTCTACCTCCTTCTCCTCTACCTCTACCTCTACCCCCTCCAAATAATGTGTGTTCTCCATTAAAGACTCCTCCTCCCCCTTCTTCTGCCATATTTGATTCTTCTGTGGAGGTGGAAAAGTTTGTATCTCTAGCAAAGGTCCTTGAATATTCTCCTAAGACAAGTTCAGTGGATGAAGTGGAAGGTCTTTCTAATGGAATATCTGATCTTAAGTCTTCTGGAAGTCTAGGATCAGTAAAGGATGGAATGTGGGTCTGAGTTGGAGGTGTACTGGCTCTTGGTCTAGGTGAAACAAGTGATGTTCTAGGAATCAAACTTCTACTTCTTATGAATCTACCCCTTGAATCTCTCTCTCTATGCATATCATTGTTTTTGGAAGTTAATAAACAAGGCTACCTAGTTACACTTCCCTGGAAACGGCACCAAAATTTTTGTGCTCAACCTAGTGTTCCTAAATTGAGTTCATTAATTGTCAACCAGGGTTGGTAAACTGCTGAAGTGTGGTGCACTATATGTGCCTAGGTATTTTTTCTCACTACGTTGTGTTTAGTGTTTTATGATGTTTTTGGTTTTATGGTTTTATGTTTGAAAAGGGAAAGAACTAAGTGCTGGTGAAAATAAGCTATTGGTTATTTAAAATAGAACAAAGCCTAAACTATGGATGACAAACAACAAATGCAAAGCTTGATAATGAATTCATTGCAAGAAAATAAATCACAACATGAGCTTGAACTTATCCAATTCGTTCATTAAAGGTGTGTTGGAAGAGCTTGAGAAATGGACAAGTTAAGTGTAAATGAAGTTCTCCTAGATAAACAATCAACTCACAATATTACAAAATGATTATTTGTAACAGAATAAGGTTTCTATTCTAGATTAACCTATGATGCTGAAGTTGCCCTATTCTGCAACTTGACTTATCACTTCTAGGCCTTATTCATAAGTTTGAGATTTTCTAAAATAATGCTTGGGGAAAAGGCTATAGGTGAGTTTGTAAAATATTTGTAGAGTGATCAAAGCCTTAAACTGATATTACTGACCCCTGTTCATATAATGATGTATCAATATAAATTCAGAACAAAAGTAAGTTTGTAAATAATGAAGGCGGAAAGAATAATTTTGACAACTAATACTACTTGAAATATAATGGATAACCTAGGCTAGAAAGCGGTCTATCAATCTTAAAAGACAGTGACTACAACTTAAACTAGAATGCCATTAATCTTTTCTTGAAACAAAATGAACTGAGACTGAACTAGAGTGCTTATAATCTACTTGAAGTACAGTGAACAGAGTTAAACTAAATGCCATTATCAAATTGGGAATGTAGTCACAGAGCTGAACTAAATGCAATCAACCTCCGGAGTGCTATAACTAAATTAACATGCAACTAGTCTATGGAATTCTACAACCCATCTCGTTCAATAGGAATGATATTTTGGAAGAGTTTGTAAAACAAGTCTGGCTGTATTATTCAATGCAATTGAACATAAACATAAGATTGAAAGCAAAGACAACTAGAATCTAAGACACCACAGCTGTTTCTTATTCATTGTTAATGATGTTTTGGAAGAGTTTGTAAGAGTAAGACCGGCTGTGACACTTAGTGTAAACAAGCATAAATCATAAAATTCGAAAGGAAATGCAACTAAAACCTACAATACCACAACTATGCCTTATTCATCATGATGATATTTTGGAAGAGTTTATAAGAGTAAGTCTAGCTGTGATAATTAATGTAAACAAGTATGAACATAAACTTCAGAAACTTGCCTAAGCTAGAAATGAAAATGAGACTAAAATACTTATCTAAACCGTATAAACAAGGCTGCTCAGGTAGCAGGGGCCCTCTACCACCGGAGTAGCACGAAATCTACTTCAAAATTGACTCAACGCTTTCAAGGAAATGATGTTTCTTTCATTAAAGAGAAATTACTTCAAAAACATAGTGTTTTCGGACTTCTGAAATCTAGCAATCAACCACAAAATATAACCTTGTCCCTCGGTTTCCCGAGCCATATTTGTAACAAATTTACATAACTGTCTTGAGATAACCTAGGGATAATTTTCTTTCCAAATAAAAACCAAACTAGGACTCTGATGGTGGTCACGTAATATAATTAAGGACACCTGGACTGTCCTTGTCCTATTAGGAGTCTCTCTCCTAGTTTGAGTTCCCACGTACACAACCGCCTACAGAATTCCGTTCAAACTTCGTGGAGAGCAACAAATGATGAGGGAATGATGTGGAATACGACCATATGTGTTTTCCTCTGAGATGACACCTGGAACCTGCGTAGACATGAAGACAGCTGCAGAATCGGCAACTAGCTACAGAATGTCTGCATTCTGTAGCTAGATCTAGTTCAAAAAGTACTACAATGACAAAATCATAAAAACATAGCAAGCTAGTCATGATATATATTCTTAAAGCAATTTTAACTAATTCTACTAATCATTTGAGCCTGTGACCAATAATGGAAAAAGGAAATGGAGTGGAATGTGGTGGAAGAAAGAACATCTTTGGAGCTCAACAATAGTCACCCATTTGCCACAATGTACTTTTGAGACCTCAATTTCAAAGTGCGATGATTGGTCTTATCATAGTGAGGGGGACACTGCAAAATTAAAATATATTCTACTATATCTTTATACCATGGGGATAGGAGGTACTTGACATGTGTTTTATGAGTGGAATATTCTACGCTTTGGTGTGTGCCTTTTGTTTATTTTTGTAGCATCTGGAAGTGTTCCAAGTCTCAAACTTTGCAGGGAGGCTTGGACAACAACATTCCAAAGAACCCAAAAATAGTTTGTGGAAATTCCACTCGGTTCAAGAATTATTAAAATAATTATTTATTTTAATGGAGACCCTAAGTCCAAACTTAGGAAAAGGAAATAATTAAATAGCATTAATAATTCAGAGTGTGAATCTTCTAGAAAACATGGATCAAGTCAAGATTTAATATTAGCCATTGATTAATATTTTAATATGGGAAGTTGGTTCTCCAACAGGAAGATTATAAAAGAAGGCTTGAGGGTCACTTGGAAGATAAGCGAGGCACATACTAAGTACCTGAAGGAGACCCATTATGATGTAGAATTCGATCTCAGCGGGAGAGTTGCAGGGCGAGAAGTTGTAGAAGCAAAAGGAGGTCAGGGGTCATCAAGATCAGGGTTAGAGAGCAGCAGTGGGTCACTGAAGATAGCTTGAGGCTACAACACAGAGACACCATGCAATATCCATGCAGATTCACGCAGTCCAGCTCTGGGACTACGCAGAGAATCACGCAGACTGATGCAAGGGCTTATAGGGGTTGTTTTGGGTGTCATAAATTTGTCCAAGAGATCAGGGCATTCATTGTCAGGTGGTGTTGGAACAAGGTCTCCTACAAGTTGTGAAACTGGTCCATTTTGGACACTTTTGATTAGATTTAATCTAGTGGAGGGGTTTTGGGGTGGGTCAAAGCCCCAAAAGCATTGTAATGGGTATAAGGGTAAACCAGGGGTCCGAAAACTATGGTTTGTGGACCATAGGAAAGTCTAGGCTAGATTGCTATAAATAGAGGAACATTTTGTATTGTAGAAGATAGGAAATGAGGAGCTATTGATGCGAATTGTGGTATAAGATATCTATTTGGGTTTTGGGAAAAGGAATCCTATTGGCTATGTGCACGGAGATCCAAGTCCAGCTGTGTGCGGACCCTACTGTTGTGTGCGCAGGTTGGGAAGGGAATTGGAAGGAAGGATTGATGAATGAATGAATAAAGAAAGGTTGATAGAGAACTGAATCTGTGAGTAATTTTGTACAAATCATTTTTAATTGCTGCACTGTGTATTTTCTATGTTTAAGTTGCGAATATTTGTGTAAGTGTGTTTTTCTCTCTGGACTGGTTCCTTTATATTCTGTTCTGTTTATGTACTGGTGTGTTACTATCATAAAGGCCTATAATTATAGATCTAACGCACGTGGATGTGAATAGAGACCTAATTAACCCTGCGCAGAGTGGAGTAATCTAGGAACTACAAGGCTTAGCGCAGCTCTGTGTGCCTTACCTATCCTTTCTCAGGGTGCGGAAACTTGGTTGCAGCACCCACACATACTACTTCAGGTGAGACTTTGACCTGCGCAAGCAGGTCACTGCCAAAAGGGCAAGTAGTATAGGGGTTTGTTGGCAAATCTTGCACTCTGAACCTAGGTCAAGAATCCTCGAGCCAACAAATGGTTCCATTACCGGGACCTGTAGCATTTTGAGGAAGTGATCAGGTACTGAAAAGAAGATACTGAATGGGAGTGAATGAGCAGTATGAACGATCGAACCGAGCAAGAAAATTATCACTCAGCTTATAGCCTGCTGAGAAGAACAACGATGCAAGACTCACGGGATCACAAACGCTCAACCAAAACATCAGTAGAAGGAGACATGGTAGTACACTTGAAGTTACCCACCTTTTAAGGTGTGGCCGATGAAGACATGGATTGGTTTTCGTTCATAGCTGAATAGGTATGGACGACACAGGGGGTGGTGAGCGATACTATGAAGAAAGCACAGTTGTCCCTGGCCTTCGAGGACAGAGCGCTGGACTGGTACATGCGATACATATCTCAAAATGGGAATGCATGTCTTCGAGATATCAAGGATGCCCTAAAACAACAGTTTCGAAAGCCCAGGTCATACTTGCAGCTGGTAGCAGAAGTAAAAGAATTTAAGCAGGGTGCATTTGAGTCGGTGTGGGAGGCCAATCAGCGATTGAAGAGGGCCATCAGGGAAGGAGGGTTCAAGTACGACGACGGGCAGCACACGAAATGGTTCATCGCTATGATTCTACCTCACTCACATATACCCATGTGCCAACAGACTTTCGAGTCACAGGAAAAATCCTTGGAAGCTTCCATGAAGCTCAAAGCCACGCCCAAGGATGATGTGTTAGGGGGGGTATAGAAAATTCAAGAGCAGCTCGGAGCCATGCACATGGAAATTCAGAGCTTATGGACGGAACGGGGAAAAGGAGCTAGCACTGACCTCTGGTGTATACGATTTCAGGTGTCTAGCCATACAAGGGACCAATGTCCTATATTGACATATTATGTACCAGCAGGAGGACCTAGTCCACTACGATATGGCTCCAGTGGATCGACACTATGGTGTGATTATTGCTGGGTAGTTAGACTGCATGATATAACCTAGTGTCCTCGGTTAAGTATGGGCGAGATAAAGCAGCAGTGGTGCAGGTTCTGCTAATCGGTAGGGCATGACGAATATAACTGTCGAACATATGACTTGATTGCAGATCGAGGGGACCTCTATAGGGTACAGTCAGACCCTGCATCACCAAGATCCCCCATGAGCTTTGGGGGCTCCCCAGCAAGGGAAAGAGGAGGTCACGGAGGAAGCGTAGGATGAGGTCGAGGGCAGCTGATCTACTATAACTATGGAGAGATAGGGCACTTCGCAAGGGACTGCCCAAATCCCACCAAGAAATCCTGAAAATATTGCTGGTAGCTGGACCATGAGATTGAAGAATGCTCGATACTGATAGCCAAAATGCAGTAAAAACAACCCACCCCTACGCAGAATGTGAAAAGGGTTAAAACTGAGCTACGCAGCAGGATGATCACCCAGGGAGCAAGGGAGGAAATTTCCTCTTGGAAAGAAGTGCACCTCACATAACAAACACCATGGGCAGGCCCTGCGCAAATTCTGGTGCACCTCAAGAGAGAGGAAGAGGTTGAGCCCTTTCTAAAAGCATGCTTGAAATTGCTACGTAACCAATCGGCAGTAGAAAATATTCAAGTATTACTGCATAGCTATGCAGCCTGACCCAACACAATTCTTGAGACCAGAGGTTTCCACCGGTTATATGGCTACAAGAAACGCATAGGAAGAGAAATGTGGTTGACTGCGTAGATTGGCGACTACGAGACAGACCAAGTTATTCTCGATCTAGGGTCGGATGCGAATGTACTACCAAAGCAGACATGGCAACGAATGGGCGAACCTAAGTTGGAATAGTCCACTATCCAGCTACGCATGGTGAATCTATAAAATATCATCCCGCTAGGACGGTTGCCAAGAGTCATGGTAGATATCGTAGGAGTAAAATTCCTAGCTGACTTGGAGGTCATAGAAATCATGGAAGATGCGAATCCGTACCCTGCACTACTCGGGCTAGACTGGGCTATAGACATGCGGGGTGTCACCGATCTCAAAAAGCACAATATGGTGTTTGAAAACAATGGTACATGTGTAATAGTACCACTAGATCCAGCAGAAGGTGCACGGTATACAGAGCCAGCCTACGAACGAGAAGAATTAGACCATATTTATAGATTGACTACGCAGGACGAAGAAAATATTAAACCCACAGCAGATGGGATATTCTAGAGAGATAGTGAATGTTGTTTTGACGCTAATGAGGAACTAGAGAATTGGAAAAACCAGTTACATGAGGTTTCAATGCTGCACTGCCCTCGGGTTGCAAGAACCCTCTACTGCATTTCCTCTGAGGTAAGAGATCTACCCCACTTTGATGAGGCTAGTAGTGTCCAGGAATTCCTAAGGAAACTAGAAGCTAGGGTGCCAAGATAAATACAGCTCTGGACACTTAATTTGGCTATATGTGGGACACCTGTGCATTGGTGGGACACCCACAAGAAAGCATTCCTAGATTGGGAAACGTGTCAAGAAAGGATGCTTCTACGGTTCGCCCCTCCAGCTGACATACGCACCAGGATGTTCCTCGGACCCAGGGACCCCACCACACATCTGCGTGTTTAGATAACCAAATGGTTCGATCGAACTACAGAAGAATGGGTCCATCTATTTGTTCATGCCTTGGGTCCTATCCTGGCCGCTTGGTACTTAGATGCGGAATTGCACCAGCGCACCCGCCACTGGGAAGTGCTAAAGGAGGACTTTGTCGGAACATTTGGATTGATTGGGGGGACAAAGATGCTCGAAGAAGCTCTGCAGGACATTGATGCATTTGTATTTAAGAACTCTCACCATCGAACCGCACCAACGGTCCTGACATGGGAAGCACAGATGCAAGACATAGCCAATTGCCGGAGCTTGGTAATTGATGAGGAAGAAGATAATCCTCAAAACATTTCCGTCTCGAAATTTGAAGGAGAATGTGCTGTTGTGGGGCCATCATTGCAAAATATTGATGTAACGCAGCCTCTTAAGCTGTGTGATGTTAATATTGGGATGGAGGAACACCCCAAGCTGGCTAATATTGGGGAATATTGGGATGAAGGGACTGTGGGAAAAATCGCAGAATTACTCACGAAGTATCAGGACCTATTTCCAACAAAGTTCTCTGAGCTCAAGGGCATCACTGGGGACCTCGGTATTATGCAAATCACTCTGAAACTTGAGGCGTGCCCCGTCAAGCAGCGGCCTTACCGAATGAATCCTAAATACAAGAAAAAGGTCAAGGAAGAGCTGGATAAAATGCTTGCCGCAGGTATCATTGAACCAGTTGAGCAGTCGGATTGGGTAAGTCCAATGGTCATCAAGGAAAAGAAGACCAAGGGGGAAATATGCATCTTTGTAGATATATGCAAGTTAAATGATGCCTGTGTCCATGACCCCTTCCCCACACCCTTTTCCGATGAAATCCTTGATAGTGTGGGTGGACAGGAGGCCTATTCCTTCACCGATGGGTTCTCCGGATACCACCAGATCTGAATTACACCTGAAGATTGCAGTAAGACGACCTTTGCGACTGAATGGGGGTCCTTCCAGTATATGGTCATTCTCTTTGGTCTCAAGAATGCACCTGTTATTTTTTCTCGGGTCGTAGTTGCAGTATTCAAGGAGTTTATTCATAAATTCCTAGAGGTTTATTTCGATGACTGGACGGTCTTCGGCCTGGTAAAGGAGCATGTCTCTAACCTGCGATTAATGTTGGATGCATGCCGAAGGCACCAGATTTCTTTGAATATTAAGAAATTCATCTTCCGTGTAACATTTGGAATCTTTCTCGAGCACATAGTCTACCGGCAAGGGCTGATGGTTGATCCTGCAAAGGGAGCTGTAATTATAAACCTGGCAGTCCCAACAATGGAAAAAAAATTGTGTTCTATTCTTGAACACATGGGCTATTACAGGAAATTTATTCAAGGGTATGCCTTGATCACGGTGCCTATGGAAAATCTACTCCTTTTTTTGGGATGATGAGTGTTAGAATAGATTCAAACTACTCAAAGAGAAGATGATTTCTGCACCAATCCTCATATTTCCTGATTGGTCGAAGGAATTTCATGTACATGTGGATGCATCTGGAATCACGTTGGGCACTGTCCTCACGCAGCCTAGTGAAGGAGATATTGATCACCCAGTTGCCTTTGCGAGTCGAAAAATCTCGGGTGCAGAACAAAACTATTCTACCACTGAGCGCAAAGGATGGGCTATGATCTATGCATTACAGAAATATCGACACTATCTACTGGGTGGACACTTTAAAATGTTCATAGATCATTCAACTTTGAAATACCTAGTCAACAAGCCTATGTTGGGGGGGAATATTTGTCGTTGGCTGTTGCTATTCCAAGAATATGATTTTTAGATCATCGTCAAGCCTGGAAGGTTGAATGCAGGATTGGATCATCTGTCTCGCATTGAAATAGGGGAAGAACCTACTAGCTTGGAAGAGGTTTTACCAGATGTGAAAATGTTTACTATTAAGGTGGTTGATGCACACTTTGCTGATATAATTGAGTTCCTTACTATAGGAGTGGCCCCTGCAGAATATTCAATACAACAAAAGAAGGAGTTGGTTACTCGGGCAACATAATTTACTATCATCGCTGGTTAGTTATACAAGCTAGGCACAGATGAAATACTACGCAGATATGTCTTGGAGCATGAGCAAACTGCCGTATTAACAGAAGCACACGAAGGAGTCGCTGGAGGCCACTATGCAGGATGGGAAACAACACAAAATATTTTGAGGGCTGAGTTATGGTGGCCTACCTTGCATCAGGATTCGTACACCTATTTCAGATCATGCGACACATGCCAGCGAACAGGACGGCCCTCGCACCAAGATGAGATGCCACTATAGCCTCAAGTAGCTTTACAGGATTTTAACAAGTGGGCCATCGATTTTATAGGACCCATCAATCTGCTGGGCAAGAAAACAAGTGCGCGCTACATTATCACCACCACTGACTATGTCACTCGATGGGCTAAGGCACAAGTGATGAAGGATTGCACTGTGGATACTGCTGCACACTTCATCTTTGAACAAATTCTGACCATGTTTGGCTGCCCAAAGATCTTGATGAGTGACAAAGTTACACACTTTTTTAATAAAACAATTCAAGCTTTGAATGAATAATTCCGGATCCACCATGTGAAGAGTACGCCATACCATACTCAAGAAAATGGAGCAGTTGAAGCTTTTAACAAAATTTTGGAATAGGCATTAACTAAGGTTTGCAATGCCAATCGTAGTGACTAGGATGTTCGCATTCCCTCTATTCTGTGGGCCTACTGAACGACCTGCAAGAAGCTAACTAGCAGAACCCCCTTCCGGATGGTCTATGGAAAAAAGGCCATTATGCCCATAGAATATGTTGTTCCTACACTACGCATCGCAGAATTTACAAATATGGCAGACCCCGATATCATAGAGGAGCATCTTGCATAACTTGTGGCTCTAGAGGAAGATTGGTTTATTGATAATTTCCATCAACAGGTTCAGAAGGCTCGTGACAAAGCATGACATGATCGACATATTAGCCAAAAGACATTCGTCACAGGTGAACTTGTCCTTTTATATGATAGCCAATTTGCGAAACAACCAGGAAAATTCTGACAACACTGGCTTGGTCCCTACACAGTTAAGGAAATCACGAATGGCGGAGCAGTCCAACTAGCTACCCTGCACGGAGACATCTTACCGGGCTTTGTCAATGGTAGTCAACTCAAGCCTTACCGGGCTCAATGAATATATGGCAACTACAGTGACTCAGGACGAGTCACAAGATTGTGTTGGGGGATTGTTGGAACAGGGTCTCCTACAAGCTATGAAACTGGTCCATTTTGGATACTTATGATTAGATTTAATCTAGCGGAGGGGTTTTGGGGTGGGTCAAAGCCCCGAAAGAATTTTAATGGGTAGAAGGGTAAACCAGGGGTCCGAAAACCATGGTTTGCGAACCATAGGAAAGTATAGGCTAGATTGCTATAAATAGAGGAAAATTTTGTATTGTAGAAGATAGGAAATGAGGAGTTATTGATGCAAATTGTGGTTTAAGATATCTGTTTTGGTTTTGGGGAAAGGACTCCTGCTAGCTGTGTGTGCAGAGATCCAAGTCCAGTTATGTGTAGACCCTGCTGCTGTGTGCGTAGGTTGGGAAGGGAATTGGAAGGAAGGATTGATGAATGAATGAATAAAGAAAGGTTGATAGAGAACTAAATTTGTGAGTACCCTTTTACGAATCATTGGTAATTGCTGCATTCTGTATTTTTTGTGTTTAAGCTGTGAAGATCTGTGTAAGTGTGTTTCGCTCTCTGGACTAGTTCTGTTATATTCTGTTCTGTTTATGTAATGGTGTGTTACTATCATAAAGGACTATAATTATAGATCTAATGCACGTGGATGCGAATAGAGACCTAATTAACCCTACGCAGAGTGGAGTAATCTGGGAACTACAGGGCTTAGCACAGCTCTACTTGCCTTACCTATCCTTTCTCAGGGTGCAGAAATATGGTTCCAGCAGCCAACCATACTACTTCAGGTGAGACTTTGACCTGCGCAAGCAGGTCACTGCCGAAATGGCCAGTAGTAAAGGGGTTTGTTGGCAAACGTTGTGCTCTGAACCTGGGTCAGGACCCCTCGAGCCAACAGGTGGTTCAGAATTTATCTGCCGAATATTTCTCTGTAAAGATATCATTTTCTGAAGAATTAATAAAACCCTCATCTGCTGCACCAGTTTTCCCACATTGGGTTTTTCTGGGGACATTTGTTGTAATATTCCAAAATGGAAAAGACAGGAATATAGAACATATGCAACATTCCAAATAAATCAAAACAGGAACATAGCACTAAAATGTGGAAAATGCTCGAAATATGATCCAACTGAAAATTACATTAAGACGTCATAATCTATAAGTAGGAAAAACTGAGCCATATCATTATAATCAACAACAAAATAAAGTACATAGTGCTCCAAAAATGAATTCACTAAAGCCACAAGATGGATGAAATACACTAAAGGAAACTAGCACTGGAAATGTGTGCTGCTACTGCTGCTGCTGCAGGTAACTACTGCTACTAGGAAGAAGAACCATGTGTGGAAGGTTGTTTTAGTGCTCAGAATGATCCAGAATTTTAACCACAGATTTTACTAAAAAAACCCCAAAAACCTAGAAATGGTTTGGCCAGATTTTAACTTTGGATTTTCAGCCCTTTTTGGGTTGCACACTGCACCCCTGCTGGCTAAGTTATGGACTCCCTGAAGACAAATTATGATATGGGGATGAAATATTGATCTATCAGCTGCAAAGGCACCCAATCAACTCAATAGGTGAAGGGCTAGTCCGCTCACTGGAAAACAAGCTCAGAAATTGGAGATCTCTCTCCTCCACTACTACACCCCTGCAACACAACACAACTCTAAACAAAACTACGTTGTATATGAGACTGAAGCTTGGCCAAATGCCAGATAGTGGTAATGTAGCTCAAGATAACCTCTCTTGAGTAGGTAATCTAAGTCCCCCAAGGATGAGGGTGGTATTTCCGCTCGGAAACACCCTTGTGCTAAATAGCACAACAAACCCTGCTAAACAACAAAAGCATGCACATAAATGTCACATGACAAATCCAGATCTAAAAAGATCAAATTCAATAATACAAATCCATGTATTATAATTATGTCATCCTCTTCCTTTTATGCTTGGTGAGCTTCCTCACCCTGGGTCCCACTCAATAATGGAGCTACTCTCATGCATACACTCCTCCTAAATGACTACACTGTCCTCCATTAATCCTCCATGATATCCATAACATCACTATTGATTTGGCCAACATTGACCCAGTCCACATGCTCTAGCCCCTGTTCACACCTTAGGGTGCTGTTTTAAGATTAAATAATGATCCACTTTCACATGAGAAGTGGTTTTATTCTTCATAAAGAGATTTATGGGTCTCCCTACCCACTTATTCACCTATCTAAGTGACAAAACATAACTTTAATATTCCAATAAATTTGGAATATTATAGTCCTCCCCTTCACAATGTTGCTTGTCCTCAAGCAACTGCAAGGATACTCAAAAATATCCAATGGATATGTCTCCTCCCAAGTATAAAAGTTAGCCTTTGGTAGATAAACCAAATAGCTATCATCATGAAGAAGTGGCAGATACATGGAAATAGTTATATGTTGTCCATTGGCCTCCTCAAGGCATGAGAGATGGTAGATGGTGGGTGCCTCAATCCCAATGAGAAACTCCAATCTCCATGCTATCATCCAAGGAAACTGAGCCATATTTGGTAGCTCATAGAAACAATCACCAATCCCATGCTTCTGCAATGTATAGGGGCTACATGGCTGAAAATGGGAGATACAATTGTTCAACTTACATTGTCTCTCTCTCCATTTATGATAGATGTGGAAGTGTTGATCTTGGGCTACAATAATATGGTCATTAGGAAGACAAAAGGTACTTGGAATCTAATGATCCCTCTCTTTGGTTCCAAGAATCACTCTTGCCCAATCCATCCTACATATAGTCAATAGAATGTCATCACCATATGGGATCCAAAATAAAAATGGACTATGTACCATATAGCATGTTGGATAGTGATAATAGTCCCTCAAGTTAAACTAGCATTTTTCTACCTCTAGCTGTCTCAAAATATGATATGATAAGTGGTCATCCAACTCCTTGCTTGCTACCATAAGCTTCTCAAAAGCTTTAAAATAGTATAGGATATTAGGTGTTGGCTGAATATGAACCAAGCAAAACAAGTCTTGCCCACAGTCCTCTAGAAAGTGCTCAATGCCATCACTGAATGTAGTCCAAAAAGGACCATGAAATCCAAAGAGAGGTTGCTCTCTTGTGGAGCATTGTGACGCAAATGTATGGTAAAGGAATGATAAGACATGGTTAGTTGAACAATAAGCATCAAATCACAATCCTGACCATATATTGTAGGCAAGTTGGTGAAGAGGTCCATAGATGAACCTTCCCATCTCTCCATCAGAAGGGAAAGTGGCTGTAACAACCTTGAAAGGTGGTTTCTTTCCCCCTCATACATCAAACAAGCTACATATCTCTTGATATGTTGGTGCACATCTTATTTGAGGTCCTCCCAATAGAATCCCTCCATGATGGTGTGATAAGTCTCAATGAAGTCTACATGTCCTGAAGAGAGTGCCTCATGTGCTACATATAGAATCTCCTCCTTGAGCTTGGAGTCTCTAGTCAAGTAAACCTGATAATGGAAATAAATGATTCCATAAACCACTCTATACCTCCCATCTATCACTTTTCCATCAAGAACCTTACATGTGAAGAGGTTATTGGAATATTCCACCAATGGTTGGGACTCCCAATATGGATCTATGATTCCCAACAATGACAGTGTTGTAGAAATATGAAATGAAGCACTTTCCACATCATAGCTCTCCTCTTTGACATGCTTAATGCCAAATCCACATGTTGGATTACTGCTACCCCACCTTTGTTTCCTCCCTTGCAGCTGATCTTGCTCAAGACAATGTTGAATTATATGGAGGTCAACCTCCTCTTCGAAGGTATTGCCCATCCAAAAATTCCATAGGTTGGGCAATGCATACAAGAGTTTCAATAACATCTTGTCATATTCAGGAATCTTCCTCATGTGTGGAAGTATCATTTGCTTCTCCAAGGCTATGGAGTAGCCCTTTGACACCATGCTCATGCCATAACAGATTCCAGAATCATCATCTTTCAGCGCAAATAGTTGAGTGGGAGATGGCAATGTCCATATTAGAAAATTTCTCATCCCTTCCTTGAACCCATCAAAGGTTCTCTGCGTTGTGCTAGCTCCTCCCAAGGCTCCTTCCTTAGCCAAATATATCAATGCTGCACCATGTTGAGAGAAATCTTTGTTCATCTTCCAATCAGGGGTTCATGTGTCTTTATCCAATGTAATCAACTCATGCACACCCAAGGTAATATTGGTGTCAATAGTTTTAATCACACAGAAGTTATCTATCATGGTGTATGTCCCCAAAACTATGGTTATTGTTGGAACACACTTCCTCCATTGTTTTGTCTCATTGCCTATCAACATAGACACATGCTGCTCCTGATCTTCATATGTAAGATTCTTTGGAACTTCTTGCAAAGATACAAGAGCTCCTTTAGTTGAAGCAATTGCTTCATACCCATCTCTAAATGGTGGTAAATTTCCTCGATTTTCCCCCCCCCCCCCCGTCTGAATCCTTGAAGGATGAATCCTCATATCTTCTTCTTGAGAAGCAAGTTCTTGCTGAAGTGGGGTTTTTTCCCTTGGAAAAGAAGTTTGAAAATCTTTAACCCCCTCAACAATGTTCCGAAATGGATTTGGTTTCATGGATCCTTCAAACTCATGCAAAGGTTTTGATTTCTTGGGCTTGGTTAGCTCACCCAAGGAAGTTTCAGAATGTCTTAGATCAAATATTTTTACTAACCTCCTAGTGAAATTTACATAAGTAAATATATTTGCATTATTTAATGAAGAAGATTCATAAAACCACTAGGAATAAGCCTTACCTTCAAGATGCAACGCTGGCACTGTTAGCCATCAATAAAAATTTTTCATAACTGATGATGGCTAAAACAAGTCTTTCAGTCTTCAAGAAACAAATTTCATGCAAAATTTGTGACTTCTTGAAGCCTCTCTGTGTTCTTTATCCTCAAAGAAATCCAATCCATTGATAGTCTTCATTCAAAAATTCCTCTAAGAAGCCCTGTTGTTATAACAAGGACTATTTCAAAAAAACCTCTTCTCCATCATTTCCCTCCTAAAATTCACTTTTTCCCATTATTATTCCTTCACTTCCTCAAAACCCCCTTTTAAACCTTATAAATCCCATTTATTTGGTTTAAAATCACCTTTTTTAACTCTATTAGAACTCCTCAAAAAATGTTAAAAAAACCCCATTTTGGCCTATTTTTCTGACCTTTTAAATATGGGCCTTAAGCGCTTTTTTTCTTAAGCCCCTAGCCCCTTTCTCCATTGTAAGACCACACCCTGCGACCAAAGTGCTAGGCCCATCATCTATCGGCCATCGCAGATTCCAAATTTCTCGTTCCCATTCCTTTCTTTTGGTCAATATGTGAAACACCGATGTGCTTTCCCGCTTTATATCCCCACCATTGATCTTGCTTCTGATCTAACAATCCTCGCTCCTTCGGCGATTCCAAATTCTTCATTCCCAAACATTTTTCACCAATGGAGTCCCCCATTGATAAGATCCCAACCGTTGATCTCTCTCAGATTGGACGGTCTACGCTCTTTCCCATCGGCCATCGCACATCGGCAATCCCCGTTTCCCCGTTCCTCACCCCTTATGCCTGCGACACTCCGATTTCACCTGGACCGTCGATCCCCCTGATCGGATGGTCATCAATTCATTGCCGCATCGCGATTCACCCCACCCCTCACACCATTCATGCCCTTGTGCGATTCTGCGATGCATCCTCCACCATTGATCATCTTGATCCAACGGCTAGCACGCCTCTGATTTTACCCTGCTCCCTTTCCTCCAATTTAATCTCCACCGTTGATCCTCAAGATCTAATGGCCTTCACTTCATCGCAACTTCGCCATCCCTCTGACCCCTCACCCACCATATTTAATCTCCGATCTCCTGATTCAATTTGGACCATCCATTCCTCCTAGATCAACGACTTAGGTTCACTGCGGGGACATCTGACCAAAGTGGCCCGTACTCCCCAGTGCCCCCGCAGTTGAATCTTTTTACTATAGAAGACCTTAGATCTACGGCTAAGGGTTTCTACGGAGGCACACCCCAAGATTTTCGTCCGTACCCCTAGTCCCCCTGCTATGATGTCATCCCATGGTCCCACTGCTGAGCACGTTGTGCCATCGCGCTCCCTCTCCACCGTTGATCTATATCCCCCAGATCTAACGACCCACGTTCATTTTCGTGCCCGTTTCTCCATAATTGTCAAAAACCCATTTTAAACATGAAAATGGTGGTTTTTAATGAAACACGTGGCACCCTCCAAACCATATCGCGTCCACCCTGCGTAAAACCGCTTACCGCCCAGACCCTATGCGAAAACCATCTCCAATTTTCCAAAACCGCCTATCCATATTTTTGCGCCACAAGAAAATTTAAACCCTTGTTCTTTGCTTTTCTATCATGAAACTCTCCTCTGCACATTTATCCCCTCTGCATTGCTCCACCCCTCGCCGAGCCCTCTTAAGCAGTTTTACCATATAATGCAGGTTTTATATGATAGGTTTGTTGTTTTGTTGTAGGTTTCATGGCAGTAGTCATAAAAGCCGTCCCACAGTCAAGGAACAATGACAAAGGCCGAGGGTGATGATCCTCAAAGGCCTGATCAAAGGCAAAAAGGGACATAAAGGGTTAGTTTCCATGTTTTAACCAAGTGTTTTTATAAGAATTGGTTACACAGTAAAGCCCTCCAGCGCAAGCCACCTGTACATTAAATCAAACAAAGCAGTGAAGATCAGAAGAGAATCAAAGATTAAAGATAAAGGATTAAAATCTAAAGCCTGAAGATTTTAAGGCTTAATCCGAATATTAAAGGTTAAAGATGTAGTTGGAAACAAATTGATTAAAGCTAAATCAGTCAGCACAATGATGAAGACCAAAGATGATTAAAGAAGGCCTAAAATCATATCAAAGGCCTAATTCAAGTTTAAAGTGAAAAATCAAGATAGATCAGCAAAAGACAGCCTTAATTTCCAGATCATCAAGGTTATTTACTCCCTCCAAAGACCAAAAATGACACCTACAGTCCTATTTTGCCTCAAAAGAATACAAATTGAATGCACAGTCAGAGATATTTTGCCAAAGACGGCTCATAAGTAATTTCCAGCTATCAAAAGCCTCAAAAGTCAACAAAAGTGACTAAAGTAGATGAAAGTTGATGTAAAAATCAATTAACAGAGTTAAGACATTAGATATCTTCTCCATTAGGCCTCCCAAAGGCCGAGAAACATTTACTCTGTATTAATTGAACAAATGAACCCTCTCTTTCACTCCACCTCCTCATTCTTCTATAAAGACTCCATGAGGAGCTCATTGTAAAGGGTTGGAAAGTTATTGATTGTTTGAACTGTTATTGAGTGGAAGTTGCTGAGTAGTTGTAATATAGTAGGCTGGGAAGAGAAGTATTGGACTGTAGAAAGCCATTATACTCAAAGTATGTGACTGGTTTTGCACATCAAATAAACAAGCATATTCACAAGATCCTGGTCTATATTATTGGTGATGTTTTCCTACTGTAATTGTTATTATCCTTATGTTTCCATACTGTCCATTTTCTCTGATAAAGAACAACAAATTTAGATTAGGATTTACTGCAAAGTACCCTAATTCTCACTGATAAGCTTTATCTTTATGTTTTTTGCTAATTGTGTATTTGAGGATAATTCAATAGAGTGTAACTAGTTAAGGAATGTTGGTGAGCCCATGTCTTGCTGAGTAAAACTTGAGATGTTGTTCTTGAATGATATTTTCACTTCATGCCAATTAGAGTCCTAATCAAGGAATTTTATGGTTAGCCCTATCCCTTGTTTAGTCTTAAACAACCGCTTTGAAAGTTTCCCTTAAGAGTATGCCAAAAGCAGGATAGGTTCAAAGTCCTTACCTGATCTTAGTCCACTTTTATTTTTATCTTAAATGTTTTTCCTTGAGAGTATGCCAAAAGAAGGATAGGTTAAAAGTCCTTACCTGATCTTAGGCTGCCCTTTGTTTCCTTATATGTTTGCTTCTTTCACCATACTTCTTAATGTTCCATACCACAAACTCAACTTAAAGAGATATTTTGATATAGATGAATTGCCCTCTGGAAACCCTTGAATAGTTGTTGTGCAAGTAAACCCTTTTATGACTCCATAGCCCAATGGATTGACACTTTTTCTTGACCTATCTTCCCATGTTGAAACATCCTTCTACTTTTTCCCTCCTTCACTTCACATGACCTTCTCAGTTAATGATTCCCAACCAAAAACAAACAAACAAACCCCTTGTACTTCATAAATAGCCTAATATCATATCATAAGATTTAAAAGCATATCATTCTAACACACATATGGAGAGACCCCTCTCCGAACCCAGGAGGGCTAGATCCTAGGATTCCAAAGTGGTTCTGATGTTGCCTTGTCATTTGGTTTTCCAATCTTCCAAATCATGGGACCTCCAACATAATGGCGACTCCGCTGGCGAATTCTGAGTGAATTACATCTTATACATCCTTAAGACCTGAGAAGACCCACAAACCTCCTTAGATTGGTATTCAATTGTTGATGGTGGACAACAACTCATCTCAAAATTTTCGAAATCCTCCACCTGGCGACTCCACAACTCCCAAAAGACCAAATGACTCCACTGGTAGAAGACTCTAAACTAGTTGAATAGACATAGTGACCCCTTTTCTGATTTACAAACATGATTCCAAGGATACAATGAAGATATGCCCCAATGAGTTGAGATCATATCCCTGGGTTCCCACATAAGATGCCCCAGGTGTTTGGGATGATAACCTCCTGTTTTTCAAGGTGAAAAGTTTGATGACCCATTGATACATCTCATCAAATTTCATATACATGTATGGAAGATAAAGACTGAATGGCATGAATACTTCCTTATGAAAATGTTCATGTTAACAATCAGAAGGAAAGGCAAGGGATTAGTATGAATTGTTAGAACCTAAGAGCTTGTTTTCTTTAAAAGACATGCACCAATTATTTTATGAAAAATATAAAGAAAACTCTCCATCCTTGTCATGGGTTGAAAACTGCTGTGATCAATCTCAGAACATCATACAATACCTGTTAGATATTGATGATGATTTGGTTAATATGCATCCTGAAGATCTGTTAAAAGCCATTCAAGAATTTCATATGCATCCTAACTATCACAAGAACCTAGATGAATCAGTTGAGGAAGAGATTAATCAAGAAATAAAAGAAATTCCTCAAGATATCCCTGCGAGCACAAATAATGATTCATCATCCCTTCTAGGTGAGGCTCAAGAAGACATCCAGCCTCAAATTCAATCTTCACAAGAGATAGAGAACAACTGTACTTATGCTCAAAGAGACATAGAAACATCTCCTCCTTTGACAAAAGAGGAAATTGGTCAAATTATCAATAAATAGCCAGCCTCTGAATTTTTTTTCAAAACAAATACTCTTGCCCATTCACCAATGAAATTTTTTGTAAAAATTTAGAAAGTTCCCTTGTAGATCAGAATAAAGAAAGACCCGATGATAATCCAGTATGTTTGATTGGTGACATTACTTACATTAATGATTTTCCTAATTTTGATCTGTCTGATGATGATGTTCTCCAAACAGAAGTTGATCTTGCAGGACCATCATTAGTACATTTGTGGGAGGAAGATCAGTTCCACCAAATACAAGAAAGTAATGTGCCAAATCAGGTTGTTTACGATACTGATGAAGAAAGCTTTAAAAATGCGGAAGAAGCCAAAGAATCTTTGAATATTTGCTCTGCTTCATTACAACTCATTAGTAATAGTTTTCATGTGATTGGGAATCAAGAGTCTTTCAGCTCAAAGGTTGAGGAGGAAAACAATGAAGAACTTCTTGAGTCAGTTGAAATTAAGGAACCTTATCCTGAAAGGGTTGAGGTAATCAAAGAGACCCCTGCTCAAGAATATAATTACCTCTTCATGAATCTCAGTCCACTGAATCAAAATACCCTGGGACTACAAGAGGACATCACTGCCAAATAGGACGAGTCCTCTAGTTCAGATCACAATGAAGACGAGGAAGATTTTATTTCTCAAAAGATCTTTTTCTTGATCCAGTGGAAGAAAAAATGATCCTGGTTGAAACTTACCTGTCTAATACTCCCAACCAGGTATTATTTCAATACCCCTTCACTCATTTTTTGAAGACATTTGAAGAAGGGATAGAGATTGTTAGGAGCAGTGTATCACCAAATGCAAGAAGTTTTTTTAGCACTACTGCCAAGAAACAAGTGAGATGGGAGTGGCCCTGTCTGTCCGGCATGCTCAAAGAGATGAGCAAAGACCAGTCATGGAACCATATAATTGATTGGATGTATTGGAAAAGAGAATTTATCAGCTAAACATGTAAATATTTCAGAGTTAGATTAGGGTAGGTAGGAATTTCAATAAAGCTCAACCTGTGAGCATTTAGTTAGTTTTTTGTTTTTTTCTTTGAAAGAAAAATTGAAAAAATACAAAAACAATAGAAAAGAGAAAAGAGGGCAGATATAAAAGAAGAAGGTACAACCCCATACCAAAAAATAAAGAGAGTCTGAAAGTGTGCAATCCTAAATGCCACTACTTGAACTAGCACCACTATTTAGTCATACAACCTAATCATGACTAGATAGATTTCAATTTACTGCTGATAGGTTAGTGAAGAAGATTTTCCAAACAATTTAATCTTGGCTTATCAGTATAATATATTAGGATAGAGAGAATGGTTCAAATAAGCTCAAAACTTGAACCAAGAAAGCACACAAAGAATGGTTCTAAAACAGATCAAAATCTGAGTCATAAGAAGAAAGAAGGATGTTCTTAATGTTCAGATCTTAAGCCTTCACAATTTTGTTTGAATTTTCTATAAATTTCAGTCTATGTGCAGCTTATTTTTATGCCATAGGCTTACAACAAATCAGATAGCTTAATCCTGGTTTGTCTGTGTTTAAATTTCTGTTTTAGAATATAGAGAATGTAGATCTGTCAAATAGCTTAATCTTGACAGATAGTAGCTTAAGTAGAGAATTTTTGAGTTCAAGTGTCTAATATAAACTCATGGAAGTTATAAGGGTAGATTTAGATTAGTTTTCTACTTTCAATAAAAGAATAAAATGTTGATGTCAAAAGGTTTGCAAGTCCAAGTGCACCTTATGAAGAAAAAATGTTAGGACAAGTAGGCGGTGTAGGTAGAATGTTTGGGAGAAATTCATTTTGTTGATACAAATGCTGATCATCTTTTCAATGAAACATGATCAAAGAAGAAAATGTTGTCAAAATGCAAAGCACAGGTCTACTTTCTAGAGATGTGTTAGCGCTCAAATCTACCTTAGGCTGAAATAAGGTAAAACTCAAGGCTACATCAAACCACGCTCAGCCTCGTAGCTAGCCCTACGAGGACAGGAGAGGGCTCTCTCCGGGTCTATCTCGGAAAAGGATCTTCAAAGGGGCTGAGATGACTTATAATGAACAATGAATACTGATTTTAGGCTAGTAAAGAGATAGGTAAGTTTGATTTTGATTTTTTTTTTGGGTTTTCGTTGGAGAAATGGGAAAAAACAATTTTGGGTCTGGGGATAAGGCCAGATCTTTGCAGAATTCGAGTTGGGGCGAGGTAGGCAATAGTCTTGATGCTTTTGATTGAGTATATGGATGGATCAGAATGAAAAGGAGCTGAAGAGGGCAATAGGGAACATGGATCCTCTCCAAACAAGCGAAAACATGTAAAACTAAATGAATTCAAAGGCAGAGCACTGAAATCAATGGATTCAACCTCATTTACTCATTCATTTAGTTTCAGAAGAATATGAAAGGAATGGCATACATTAAACATGAAAGAACTTACAATAAACTGAGAGAAAACACCATCAAGAACTGAAAGCCACAAGAATCCCAACAGGTGCCGCAAAACCTCTGATCTTTCCTTAGCCAAAATATGAAAAAATATGTACAATAGTGTGCCAAAAGTTTCCCAAGAGTCCAACCTGTAGAATGTCTCAAAAATTACATCATATAGACTTCCTAACCCCTTCCCACACCTCTAGGGGTAGAAATCCTTCTTCTAGGAGCAGTTCCAACAAATTCTAAACAAAGAACTAGAAAATAGGCATCTAAACAACTTGCCTCTAAAAGGGAGGAAACTGATTCTTACATCTGATTTTTACTTTTTTAGGAGTGAATCATCTAGAAGAGGTAAAAGTGAGTCAAAGTTACATGCAAACCATCAATTTACATCATGAAAACTCAAAAATTTCATCCACAAGCGAAACTGGTCCCAACTGGCCGAAATCCTGAGCTGGAAGGTGAAAAATTGACCAAAAATCCATATGCGTAGCGCCCCTTAGCCATACGCGTAGCGCACCTTCCAGCCTGATTTTGAGTCACTTCTCGGCATCCAAATTGAGCTCATGATAGCTCGTTGGAAAGCACTAGATGTTGGCTATCCAACCCAAGTGGAATTTCCCAATTTGGAGCTCATTTTCCCCTCCAAAACTTCATTCTCCCAGAAGTACTTCCTGCTGGTGCAAAAGGTGGCAGCGAGGTGGTTTTCATGGTGTTTTTGGGCCTTTTGACCATCCAGAACCTGATGAAATTCTTCAAAAATTCTTGAGCATGAATAAATTACCATGAAAAACCCAGAAATATAAAGTTTTCCTTCAGCAAGTGTCCCGAACAAAAGCGAGCACGTCGACGCGCTACTCGTATAGCTGAAAAATCTGTTTTTGGACCAAAATATTTCAAAATGACAAAAATTTCTCCGAATTTGCTCAAATTTGGAGCGAAGACCCTCCATCATGTATCATGCCCAGCCAATGAAGCCTCGGCCAAAATCCAGAGTGGATCAAGTCTTTTCCTCCATTTTAGTGCTTCGCTCAACCTCCTCTTCAGAATCTTCATTCTTGCTTTGCAGACGTGCATGCGGGCCCAATAATGACCTTTCATGTGGCGAAGCATGTCTTTGTCTCTGTTGGCTTTTCCAATCAACTTCTCCAGATGAATGTTAACACATTTAAGGCAAGAATCTTGATCAATTGGTGTCATGTCGCCGGGTCTCTTCCGGGCCAATTGTCGATCTTCACGGATTCGCCGCAGCTCATAAAGTTCGTGCTCATCCTCTAACTGTTTGTTACGCTGCTCCAGGTAGTTTATCACCCACTGAGCCCTCTGCAATTTCTCTTTCAGCATTTCATTCTCAGCCCTTTGCTCCTGGATGATCTCTTTCAGTTTCGAGCTAGGAGAGCTCGCATCAACATCAATAACCATGAAATCCGTGTCTCGGCCTCCTGATGGGCCCTCATCATGCATGGGCCTCTTGCCCCTGTCCTGAATCTGTACCTGTGTTGAAGAAGAAGGTGATACCCCTTCCACCCTTGGTGGAGATAATACTCGCTCTGCTGATGGAGTCAACGAGACCCCTTCCACCCTTGGTGGAGATAATACTTGTCGTGTCGCTGCAAATAAGGCCCTGTGGCCTCGCTGGTATGTCACATACAATGGAGCACTGATATGCTCAATCTTAGGAATGTCAGGCTTGTGTGAAGACTCTCCCGCATCATGAACTACCTCGAGAGGCGGCTGCAGCGCTGTAAATAAGTCACGAGAGATGAAATCCTCCCAAGTGATGCCTTGCTGTGTCAACTGATGTACCACTACGATCTTGATCAGCGCGTAATGATATATACTTCTATGTTGCTGTGCTGGGGTCTTCTTCTGTACAAAAATCACCATCCTCTCTATGTTGCGATACATGAAGTACGGAATGTTCATCATACGTACCCTCGTGAAGTGCATCAACAAACGGACATGGTATGCATAGAGACGCGAGAATCTGCCCTCGCAACTGAAATACCGAATGATGAGTTTCATCAATGGTGCAAACTCATCCTTCAGGAATCTGAAAGGAAAAACCCTGCTCAGGTGCCTCATATACCCAGGTTTGATGTATGGCTCATAGTGGAATTTCTCTAACTGCTGACGTTTGTTCCATTCCTCTCCTAAATTTGGTATCCCGGTGGCCTGAGCAATAATCTCTGGTGACAGAATGAAATCTACTCCGGCGAGGTTTACACGGCCATCATGTAAATGTAGAACAAATAGACGAGCTAGTTCACGATGATGCTGGGTTTGTGAAATCATCTCACAGTATCGAAAACATGATTGATACCGAAAACAATCCATTGCAAGCGGACATGCCTGCAATTGAGCCAAAGAAGTAGGCTCCTCCCTGAGATGTTTACCACCTTTGCCACCTTTGTGAGGCCTCCGTGGCACATTACCCTCTGCTGTGGAATCACTGTCAGACTCCTGCTCATAAACTGAATCTGTCTCTGACATGGCTTTGAAAACAAGATGACTGCAATATGAATGCTGATATAGGTGTAGTGAGGACAAAGTTTCAATGTATGCTCAAAACAAAAATATGCTGCATATGTACCAAAGCATCATAAGAAGACCAGTGACAGTGGTAATAGCTCTGTTTTAGTGGCATAAAAACAGTCTCTGTTTTGATCACAAGAAAGTTTGATAGATGAGTAGACAGTGTAATGTATGGTACAACCTTTGCAATACTGGCCAAGGGTTTGTCAAAGGACTGTGCTTGTCAATAGGAGACAGTGGCAATGAAACAATAGCAATGACAACATATCGTGAATGGCAAAAAACTATGTGAAAACATGAGACTATATGGACAAGTCAACATGAGACTATGTGAAAACATGGAAGGATGTGATAGCAGTGGTAGAATGGCAAAAAAGGCGTGAGGATGATGTACATAATGTGCCAGGGCGCCACAAACAATACGGGCATGAGCATATATACCAATCACAAAAGTTTACAAACCCTTCATAAGACTGTCATATATTTTTTAAAACCCTGAGAATTGAATTTTCTATGACCATAGGTTTATATATTTCTCCTCAACCAATGCTTGCTTCCCCACTTCAAAAAACACCAAAACCTTGTTCAAAAATCACTAAGCAATGATTTGAAACCTACTTGCAATTTGATGGAGGCGTTTGAGCTCGAAATCGGACGCAAAGACGAAATTTTTTGGCTTTGTCACTGTATGGGTAGCGCGCCTACCCAACGCGTAGCGCGCCCTATACGCGTAGCGCCCGTGTTCTTGTGCAAAGACTGGGGAAGGTCAAATGCGTAGCGCACCTTATATGGGTAGCGCGCCTCTTGTATGGGTAGCGCGCACCATCAAACCAGTCCATGACTATGAAAAACACGGCTTCGGCCTTCAAGAACACAAACACGATTTCTGCCTTGAGGTTTTCGAGCAAATGAAATTGTTTGCCATGATTTATATGTGAAGAAAATATCTCATCAAATCAGGTTTGATTTAAATTTGTTTGCTAACCCACTTTATAATGTTTCGGCACTTTGACATTTGATATTTTAATACAATGCTTCTCTTTTGGCTTTTTTGAGTTTTGGACTGATAATACTTTGTTGTCTTTTGCAGGGATCCGGCACTTGGCTTAGGAAAAGATCAGAGGCTTGCTCTGAAGTTTCTTATGGTGAAATAGATACAATTATTACAAAAAATGAAATTAGACAATTTCTAGTTCCAAAATAGAGTTTTGGACTAGAAATGTCTTCAAATGCTTTTGATAATAAAAATATGAAACGAGAACCTTTTGAAACCAACCTCATGGCCTGCAGGCTTTTATGACATGTATGCAAAGGACTTGAAAACCCTAGACTCTAGGACTAAAGACTCTTTTTAAAGAAACTAATCATTTATGACAATGAATGCAATGACTATTTTGAGGAATTTTAATAAGCCCTGCAGGTATAAGCATGAGGAAACACAAGACAAGCAGACCCCCTCGTCAGTCGATGGCATGCTCCTAGCGAAATGCAACGAAGTGGAACGAGCGAGACACCTAAGAATGATATGCAAAAAGCAAACTGATATCTGACGGAGGGCTGTAAGGACCGACTCTAACAAGATGTATCTCTGAGGTTCTTGACACCTCCATGGAGCTGCCCTCCCCAAGTGGAGCCAGTGTTAGCCATCAATAAAATTTTTTCATAAATGATGATGGCTAAAACAAGTCTTTCAGTCTTCAAGAAACAAATTTCATGCAAAATCTATGACTTCTTAAAGCCTCTCTGTGTTCTTTATCCTCAAAGAAATCCAATCCATTGATAGTCTTCATTCAAAAATTCCTCTAAGAAGCCCTGCTGTTATAACAAGGACCATTTCAAAAAAACCTCTTCTCCATCATTTCCCTCCTAAAATTCCCTTTTTCCCTTTATTATTCCTTCACTTCCTCAAAATCCCCTTTTAAACCTTATAAATCCCCTTTATTTGGTTTAAAATCACCTTTTTAAACTCTATCGGAACTTCTCAAGAAAGGTTAAAAGCCCCATTTCGACCTATTTTTCGGACCTTTTAACTTTGGGCCTTAAGCGCTTTTTTGCTTAAGCCCCTAGCCCCTTTCTCTTCCTGAGACCACGCCCTGCAACCAAAGTGCTAAGCCCATCGACTATCGGCCATCGCAGATTCCAAATTACTCGTTCCCATTCCTTTCTTTCTGCCGATATGCGAAATTCCGATGTGCTTTCCTGCTTTAAATACCCACCGTTGATCTCGCTTCTGATCTCACGATCCTCGCTCCTTCAACGATTCCAAATTCTTCATTCCCAAACCTTTTCCATCAATGGAGTCCCCCGCCGATAAGATCCCGACCATTGATCTCTCTCAGATCGAATGGTCTGTACTCTTTCCCATCCGCCATCGCACATCGACGATCCCCGTTTCCCTGTTCCTCGTCCTTTCTACCTGCAAAACTTCGATTTCATCTGGATCATCAGTCCCCCTGATCAGATGGTCATCTCTTCATCGAGGCATCGTGGTTCACCCCTCCCCTCGCATCATTCATTCCCTTGCATGATTCCGTGATGCATCCTCCACCGTTGATCATCTTGATCCAATGGCCAGCGCGCCTATGATTTTACCTCGCTCCCTTTCCTCCAATTTAACTTTGCCATCCCGCTAACCCCTCATCCACCATATTTAATCTCTGATCTCCCGATTCAATCTAGACCATCCATTCCTCCCATATCAACAGCTTAGGTTCACTGTGGGGGCATCCAACCAAAGTGGCCCGTACTCCCCAGTGCCCCCGCAGTTGACTCTTTTAACTATAGAAGACCTTAGATCTACGACTAAGGCTTTATGCGGAGGCACACCCCAAGATTTTCGTCCGTACCCCCAGTCCCCCCTCTATGATGTCATCCCCTAGTCCCACCGCCAAGCACGTTGTGCCATCGCTCTCCTTCTCCACTGTTGATTTATATCCCCTAGATCTAACGACCCACGTTCATTTTCGTGTTCGTTTCTCCATAATTGTCTAAACCCAATTTTCAATGCGAAAATGATGGTTTTTAATGAAACACGGGACACCTTCCAAACCATATCATGTCCACCCTGCATAAAACCGTTTACTGCCCAGACCCTATGCTAAAACCATCTTCGGTTTTCCAAAACCGCCTATCCATATTTTCGCACCGCAAGCAAATTTAAACCCTGGTTCTTTGCTTTGCTGTCATGAAACCCTCCTCTATGCATTTATCCCCTCTGCATCGCTCCTCCACCCTCGTCAAGCCCTCTCAAGCAGTTCTACCATATAATGCAGGTTTTATATGACAGGTTTGTTGTTTTGTTGTAGGTTTCATGGTGGTATTCATAAAAGTCGTGCCACAGTCAAGGAACAGTGACAAAGGCCGAGGGTGATGATCCTCAAAGGCTTGATCAAAGGCAAAAAGGGACATAAAGGGTTAATTTCCATGTTTTAACCAAGTGTTTCATAAGCATTGGTTACACAACAAATTCCTCCAGCGCAAGCCACCTGTACATTAAATCGAACAAAGCAATGAAGATCAGAAGAGAATCAAAGATTAAAGAGAAAGGATTAAATTCTAAAGCCTTGTTGACGGGGAAAATCGTCTGGCCAATAGTAGGGGATCTCCCTAGTAGAAAGTCCCAATCAGACCTTGAACCGTTTGGAATAGGGATCTTGTCCGAGGTGTGGGTCCAACTACCGCTTCAGTCACCTTCCCTTTGGTCTCAAAAGAACTTGCTCGAACCTGCGGACACAGACTTTTTCACATGATACAAAATACATGGTTGAGGCATTAAACATGTATATAACACTACGCGTAGCAAGATAGATAATAAATCATGCACGCAAAAGGAAATGTTGTCAGCAACACATCTTTGGGGTTATGCTTGTAGGTGATTCTGACCACAAAAGAAAAAGTTCTTTATGGCGAGATTCCCCTTTACTTTCTGAAAGATAAAATGAAATGCTAATAAACAAAGTCATTAACATTCATTCAGCAAGAAATTGATCCGAACACCATTAACACACATACAGGTAACCATGATGCATAAATGATGCCATTAAAGAGTGCAGTCTCATTAATCCAAAGATGTTATGAAACTGCAAAGAAATACTCGTAGTGTTCACCAAGAAAAACACATCAGATCCAAAAGGAGTTTCAACAGGTATTTGTATTCATATGCCAAAAGAGTGTTATCTTCAAGTACAATGCTCTGTAGATTTTAAGTCCCAAAAAAGAAGATCTTTTACACTTTCCCCGGAGGGGGTTTTATAGATCAAAATTTCCCTTTGGGCTCCCTGACTCATCGCCTGCCCGTCGGTTGAGTTTCCCTGTGACCTGGGAGAAAATTGCGACCTGCGACCTGGCTAGTGAGTGCGACTTGTGACCTATTTGGCAGTGCGACCTGCGACCTAGTGAGCAGTGCAACCTGCGACGTACTGCCACTAAGTCATGGAGATGGGTGCGAAATAGAGAGATCAGGAACATCAATCTACTTTCCTTTGAGGAAGTCCTGCCAGGTCTGGTATTCTGCTGCTATGGGGAAGACTAGAGGGACCTCCTCTTTCAACCGATGCATGCACTCAAGAGCATTCGGGATTAGAGTTTCCTTCTCTTGTGAGATTTTGTTTGAAAGGGAGGCGAGCTTGGTATAAATTCAGACTGGCGCGACAAGCAACTGACCTAGATTTTCTTGTGATGCTGCGACCTCGGGGGCGGCAGCAGCTTGCTTGATAGGCTGCAGGAATGACTGGATTTCTTGATCTACTTGCTCCCAGGTCTTACTTTTGTCCAATCCCCCTAACGAAGGAATGAGGTGAAGAGTGTGCATTGAGTCTATGCCGCTGATCAGGTGGTCGTATGAAGACATTACTTTGTCCAAATCCTTGGATAGCTTGTCCTTGGATTGCATCTTCATCCGGATTTGGAATTTGGTGTCTTGTGTATGAATCCAATCCTTCTTAGGCAAGTGCTCGAGAACTTGAGGGTATTGCACTGTCCAGTTCATCATTTTATCTAAGGCAGCTGAGGCTTCCTTGAGCTTCTCATGCTTCTGCTTAGTTTCTGCTCGTGCTCTTACCAGTGGGGCGACTGTTTGTTTTATGGCGAACATTTCCCCATACACCTACCTCATGGTCGCCTCTAATACATTGCATTCTTTTAGAACAACAAGTGGAATTTCATTCACTGGGGAAGCCTTGTTTCAGAGTTGTTGCACCTCTTCTTCCAATGCCGACCTCTCCTGTTCCGCCTTCTTCTCTCGCTGCTCCGCTGCTCGTAGTATGTTTTGTAGAGAAATGATTTCTCTACTCATTCTGGTGACATTTTCTTCCGTGGCCGCGGCGAAAGCCGTGCCTGCCGATGCTATCATCACGGGATTAGTCCTAGTATCAAGGACTATGTCTTTTTCAGCTGCAACTGTGGATGTGGTGGAAGGACTTTGTGCTAGGGACCTTCTCTTCTCTTGCCAGATTTTGAAAGAGAATTGGTCGAATGTGAGCTTGGTGAGGTCGAAGACCTCCTCCTCCTACCCCTGGGGGGAATTGACATCGGAGAGCATGGTTCATGTACCGCCTAGAGGTACTTCGAGGGGAGACATCTCGATGTCTTCTATCAATTCATCCTCCTCATCTTTCTTCTTCTTTTCCTTCTCTTCTTTCCTCTTCTTTTCCTCTTCTTCCCTTTGTTGGCGCTCAGCTTCCGCCTTCTCATGCTCTTCCTTCTGCTTGCGTTCTGCTTCTGCCACTGCTTTTATTTCGGCTTTCCTCTTTCGCTCAGCTACAATAGCTTGGTCTGCTTTCTTTTGGCGTTCAGCTTCTGCTTTGTTGAGCTCTTTCTTGAGTGCCTGCTCTGCTGCGGCCTGCGCCTCTTTTTCCTGCTTTTCCTTCCTGGCCTCCTCGGCCTGTTTCTTCTTCTGATCTGCCTTTGAACTCTTCTTGCGCTTCTCCTCATCCTCTTTTATCTTCTTTTCTCTCTCTTGCTGTGCTTTGGCCTTTGCTTCTTTCTATTGAGAAGAGGTGTCAGGCCCTGTGCTGGTCTGGGGCTTTTTAGCTAGAGAGGAAGAAGCACCTCCTAACTTACGGCTCCTGTCCTCGAAACTTTGATCATCCGGATCCTCTTGGCCAGAGTCTGCCCCCGGAGCGAGTTGTCTATCTGCATTATACTAGTTTCTTCTCTCATCTTCTTCTGGGCGTTCTACATGCTGGTAGTTCCATTTGAATTTGGCCTTCTTGCAGTGTTCGGGAACTATCCTCTCCGGGTCATATGTTCGGTACTCTAAAGCCCTGAGGCGATAACTTTTAATCTCTTCTCCTTCAGCCCCTACCTCTCTAAAATATTTAACTGTGTATGCAGCGATAATGAGGGGTAGCGTGGGCCAGGGCTTCTTCTTACCTTTTGACAGGACACTGGAGAAACCCGAGGACATTTGGTAACTTACCTCTTGTATGAGCATCTTGTCTATAACGAAGCGAGGCATATCATGTGGTGCCTTGAACGAGCCGAAGACTCGGATGAAAGTATATCCAGTGAACGGAAACCAATGTGCCACTTGGCCTAGAGTTTCCCTGGCTCGCTAAGACATGCAAGGGGTGTCTTGGCCAAATAATTTCCTGAATAGGGCGGGGATGAATATTTGAGAAATTGGTTCTATATCCTGCTTATACCTGGATTCCCAGAACACTTTGGTTTGTAGATGAATTGCACGGGTCTGCGTGGGATTCCAGTTATGTGCCCATCCCTCAAAATGCAGCCTTGCATAGATGACATCCAATAGATAAGAGGCCATATAGAACTCAGAAGGCATTCGTTCATCTGGGGCCAATGACGAGGACAAGTTTGTATGCATTGAGGTCATCAATATACTAGCCCAGTTGAAACGGGTGCCCTACACCGTTACATATTCCATGATAGTAGCCCATGTGCCCTTGAAGGTAGTGGCGTCGGGGCGCCCGTACAATCTGCAAAGCATGGCAGCTACTAATTTATATAATTTTCTCAGGCTGGCCACTGGATATTCTTGCTCTTTCTTGACTTTAAATTTGTCGGGCTCTGCCCACCACTGCCTAATAGTGTCGACTACAGGGACTGCATGGGCAAGGGCCCATTCTTCTGTAAATTTTTCTTCCTGTTGAGGCAAAGAGTAGTAGACATGGGCGTCCGAGCCTACGAGCGTTGCGAAAGCTTTGCCTTCGCTATCTCGGATCACGAACTTCTTGGGATTTTTTTTTTGTATGATCCAGTCTATCATTTCGGGACATGGAAATATGGCCAGATGAGCACCCGTGAGATGCAGCTTGGACCTTTTGACTTTTAAGTATACCTCTCGATCTGGGAGATCTTCTGGAAATTCCGATTCTGTTATGGCGAACTCATGGTACACTTGGTACCATCGCATGCTGTCCCCTTTTGCAAATGTACAAAGTGTATCTCTGTATATCGGGGGTGGGGATACTGGTATTTCCATCTCCACCTCTTCCACTGCCACGTGCTTGTCTTTCTTCCGAGATACTGGGGGTGCCATGTCGCTAGAATCCAAGAGAACAGGTATACACTCTGCGTCTCCTTCAAGTTCACCTGTCATATTCATGAAAGAATCCCATGATAAGAACGACATGATGATAAAAGACCAATTACAGTTTATCAATGATTTTAGCTGGGACACACGCAAAATTGAAACAAGGTTCTACTGGGTCGCGGGGTCGCAGTTCGAGAAAAAGAAGCCAACATGCGACCTTGCGACCTTGCGACTGGGTCATAGGGTCGCTGGGTCGCAAACCGTGAAAAGTATGAAAATGCGACCTTGCGACCTTGCGACTAGGTCGCTGGGTCGCTAGGTCACAAATTTATCAAAACCGGGAAAATGCGACCTTGCGACCTTGCGACTAGGTTGCTGGGTTGCAGGGTCGCAAATTTATCAAAACCAGAAAAATGCGACCTTGCGACCTTGCGACTAGGTCGCTGGGTCGCGGGGTCGCAAATCTCAAAAAAATCTAGAAACTGCGACCTTGCGACTAGGTCGCGGGGTCACAAGTCGCGCTAGGGCTTCCTCGGGGGTTTTGGGCGCGTGCGGCGTGAAGTGGTTTTCCCCTTAACTGGAAAAATGCAAAACCAAATGGGTCGAGATGGGGTCAAAGGCTAGTTTTGGGAGTAGGGAAGTAGCCATGAAAGCCAAGACCAACAATGGTGATGATTTTGAGCACAGTGGGCACAGTGGGGGAAACCGAAATCAGAACAAAAACCCTGAGTAAGAAAAATAGCCAGTGGTTGAAGCAAATGTGCAATTTAAAGGCTAAGGGTGCTTGGGATTTAGCAAGAATGACCAAGAAGGAAACAACAGGAGGGAAAAGGAAACTTACCTCGGGAAATCGCGTGCCAGTCAACCTGTCAGAACCGTTTTTTTTCTATCCGCCGCATATGAAAAATGCGACCTAGCGACCTCCTTTATATAAAAAGGTCGCACGTGCGGGCATTTAATGAGGTCGCAAGGTCCCATTTTGAGCGATTAGAGAGATATGCGACCTAGCGACCTTGCGACCTTGCGACCTGTGGGTCGCGGGGTCGCAATTTTATGGAAAATTGAGTTTTGCGACCTTGCGACCTTACGACCCTGCAACCTTCAGGTCATGGGGTCGCAAGGTTGCGGAGTCGCGGTTCTCTAAAAAAAAGAGTTTGCGACTTTGTGACTTAGCCTTCTGGACTCTTTACTTGGTTTTCTTTAAGTTCAAGGGGCTCCAAAAATTTTGAAGTGGGGTTTTTTGTAGGGTGTTGTAGAGGCTACAACAAATGACGATTCACTGGAGGAACTCAGAGTCTGTGCCGATGGTTAGCCTTTGAGGGGGAAGGGAGGGGCCTTCACTCTCTGTTTCTTTTACCTTAAGGTCAACATTGCCTAGCTTTTGGCACCTCATGAGGTTGCTCATCCTACTGGCTTGTTTGGGCACTGATTAACCAAATTTCATTCCTTCAGGTCTCCAGACCGAGCGAGTTGGAGGACTCCAAGTAGCTATAGGATCCGGTACGATTATTTTGTCCTCATCGTGTTTCTCCACTGCCAGCGAACCTCTCAGTCCCAGTGGAGTCACTTCCTAGGAATTGTGAACGTTGCTCCGCTGCCAGCGAGCCTGGTCAGTACCCTGGCGGAGTCGCTACATCACCTCTCTACGCAGGAAGCCTTTCTCAATCCTTTACCCTTTATTAGTGTGCTATTGCACTTATTTTGAATGTGCCTGGGGCACTTATTTAGATGTGCTCGTGGCACTTATTTGAGATGGGCAATTTTTTGCCTTGGGTGGATGAGGGATCCCGACTTATTTTGCTTGCAGAGAGGTTGTTCCTGGTCTGGTTTGAGGACTTTGGTTTTTCCCGGATGTCCTGACGCAACATGGAGTACCTCTTTTCCCTTCCGATCTAGTTACCACTGCATCGCACTTTCTTTTGCAGACACCCTTTCAAACTTGCCAGGTGGGCTCCCTGTTGGATGACTTGAGTTATATCATACGCTGCCTTTAGGTGCCGGTAACAAACAAGCCTTTACCACCTTTGTGTCTATCGGAAAAAAGGCCTTCCATCAGCATAAAACCTGTTGCAGTGTGCCAAATGTGTAGCTCCGACAAGAGCTGCCGTTTTACAAATTTATATATATATATATATATATATATATATATATATATAGATATATATATATATATATATATTTTTGAGTTTCAACAAACGGGATGAAATGGGAACTATGGTACAAGGATAAGATAGCCCTCCAAGGGTTGCTAAGTGAAATAATGTTTGAGGTCATGGTCGTTTACCGGGAGGACCTCGACTCTTCCCTCAAGGGTTTGCAGTCTAAACGTATGGGAACCTAATTTTTCTTTAACATGGAAAGGACCCGTCCATAGTGCTTGGAACTTAGAATGTTTTCCTTTTTCTTCGTGAGCTTTATCCTATTTCAGGACCAGGTCTCCTACCTCAAAGTTTTTATTTCCTGCGGATTTTCTATCAAACCATCTCTTGATTCAGCTTTGGTGGATGGAAAAATTTTCCCGGGTTTTTTTCCTTTCCTCCTCCAACTTCAGTAGGGTGTCAATTCGAGTTTGCAAGGTGGGCCATGGGGTACCATGACATTCCTGGGACAACTGAAGGGCAGGGAGAGATAAGTGGGGAGGAAGAATAGCTTCTTTTCCATACACGAGAAAATAAGAAGAGGTGCCTAGGGAGGACTTAGGCATGACACGGTCGGCCCAAAGTGCATTGTGAAGGGCGTTGTGCCAGTTGCGCTGGTGGGACAGCAGGGTCTTCTTGATGATCCAGATCAGATTTTTATTAGTCGACTTAGCTAAACCATTTCCTTGGGGATAGTAATTTGCTGAATGTTTAAGAACGATACCATTTTCCAGGGAAAAATCACATAATTTAAAAGATGAAAAGTAAGTTGCATTATCAAAAACCAAGGAAGTTGGAACGCCAAACCTGGTGATGATGGAATGAGTGACGAATTCTATTACCTCCTGATCATTGATTTGGCGTAAAGGTGCTGCTTCAACCCACCTGGTAAAATAATCGGTAGCTGTGAGAATGTACCGGTGTTGTTTGGAGGAGTGAGGTATGATTTCGCCAATGACGTCCAAGCCCCACTGTTGAAAAGGTTCTTCTACTACTACCGACAGTAAGGGGGTGGCTGGGCGCACTTCTCGGTTTGCGAAATTCTGGCACTGGATGCACTTCTGGACGTATGCATGCGTGTCTCTGAAAAGGGTTGGCCAATAGTATCCTGCGCGCATTATCTTATGGGGGGTGGTATCCCCGGAAAAATGACCCCTAGCTGGTCCGTCATGTAGCTCAGTCAAGATTTTATGGGCTTCATCATGTTCTAAGCAGCGTAACATGACCCCATCATAATGTTTCTTGAAAAGCTTCCCATGGATCAGCTGGTAAGATGCCGCTTTGAGTCTTATCGCACATTTCTGCCGGGCAGTTAGAGCAGGGTCTAGAGTACCCTGGGCTAGGTATCCTGAAATGTCTGAGTACCAAGAGGGGCTACTCAACTGAGGCACATGGTCACTCTGGTACATATCGATCTCTTGTTCCCAACACTCTTGCTCAACTCCATGGGAACTTGTCGCCTCCGTAGCCATTTGACATAAACCTTGTCCTTTAATGGTGTGCTCTGGCTTAAACTCTAAATCATACTCTTGCAGGCATGTCACCCAGTTTCCTCGCCTCTCACCTAGCTCCTGCTGCACAAACAATAAGTGGACCGCTAGATATGGAATGAAAACCGTGACGTGGTTTTTCAAGATGTAGGGTCTGAAATGCTTGACTGCTTTGTAGACCGCATAGGCTTGCTTCTCGATTTCAGGGTAGTTTAATTCAGCTCCTTGTAAACTAGTACTCATGAAGGAAATGGGCCGCTCGTCATTGTTGTTGTCTTTCTGCATGAGGACGGCTGCAAGTGAAGAATCTGAAGCGAAAGTATATAGGATGAAGCCTCTGCTAAAGTCCGGACTTTGAAGGGATGGTGCTTCAGCTATGACCTGCTTGATTTTGGCGAACGCCTCCTTCTCTGGTAGGTTCCATTTGAACATCACATTCTTTTTTATCATCCCCTGCAAAGGTCTAACTATCTAGGCGAAATCCGATACGAACTTGCGGACAAAATTGATTTTTCCCAAGAAAGATTGCATTTCTTTCTTACTGCTCGGGGGGGAAATCTGGGCAATAGTTTTCGCCTGCTCTGGATCTACTACAATGCCCTGCTTTGAAATAATGTGGCCCAGCAAGTTCCCTTCTGCCACAACGAAAATGCTCTTTTTCGGGTTGAGAGAAATCCCGTACTTCCTGCACCTCTCGAAGATTTGTTTGAGGTGGCGTAAATGATCGCCTCGGTGTTTTAAAAACACAGTGAAGTCGTCCAAATAGACTACCACGCTCTGACCTATCAAACCACGGAAAGATATATCCATGGCTCGTTGGAACTTTTCCCCTGTGTTAATCAATCCAAAAGGCATGCGCCTGAATGCGAATGTTCCCCATTTGGTTCGAAAGGTAGTTTTCAATCTGTCCGGTTCGGCTACCAGCACCTGGTTGTAACCAGAGAATCCATCCAACAAAGAGAACATTTCGGGTCCGGACACAGCTTGCAATATTTGTTCCATAGGTGGCACTGGGTAATTGTCTTTTTTCGAGGCTCGATTCAAGTTCCGGAAATCTACACATAAGCGGATCTCACCAAACTTCTTTCGTACCGGGACCAAATTGGATACCCATGTGGAGTGACGAACTTTAAAAATAATGCGTGCGTCCAACAGCTTCTTGAGTTCTTTCAGGATCATTGGTTCCAAAGTAGGGTGTAATTTCCTGAGCTTTTGTTGGAATGGCTTCACACCTTCCTTCATGGGTATGACGTGTTGAATAATCCGAGTATCGTACGTACATAAATCATTATACGTCCAAGCAAATACGTCTCGATACTTCCGAAATAGTTGGGCGAATGCCCGCATCTCTTCGTCGGTACATTCTTTCCCGAGGCTAATGAACTTCGGGTCCTCTTCTAATCCCAAATTTACTTGCCGATGTGCCAAAATGGAACTTTGTACCTTGGTATTTGGGGGGCCGCGGAACCGGCTCTGCAGGTCAAAGAGATTTTCAAGTGATATTATTCCCTTAGGCATGGGGTTTTCCTTACATTTGTCATGCTCTTCCTGCAAGGCTTGGTCGTGATCCACCTCATCAATCGCCGCATCTTTGAATACTTCAGTGTTGAGCACCAATATCTGTTGATCATTATAAAAAACGCGAAAATTAGTAACATTATCTGGCACGGAGGGTCTATATATAACTTCAATAGAAAAATCATCCCTCAAAGGGGTAAATCTAGCAGCAGCATTAGCCAGAGTATCAGCTGCTGCATTGTGCATTCTAAGAACATATGTAATTCCAAAAGCATCAAAAGTAGAAATAAGACGCCATACCTCTTGATGATAAGCCTTCAAATGCGGAGAAAAATAATGAATGGTATTGCGTACCTGCCAAGTGATAATCTCAGAATCTCCAATAACTCGTAAGCACCTTACCTTTAAATCCAATGCCTTCTTGAGTCCGAGGATTAGAGCTTCATATTCCATAGTATTGTTTGTGTATTGGAACTCAAGTCTACAGGATATCAAGAATTTGTTCTTTTGAGGGTCTAGCAAGATGCAGCCTGCACCAGCTCCGTCAAGAGTTTTGGAATCATCATAGTACAGGGTCCATACATCATTTTCTGGCTCCTTTGGGACTGTAGGTCAGGGCGGGACCTCAGCTTGGTGTGAGACGGGAGTGGATTGATCTTCTGCGAAGAGCGTTAATTCAGACTAGGTCTCGGGATCTACTGGAGATTGAGGAGGGTGATAACATCCAAAAATGGCTTCCAAGAAGCACATGCCAAGCTCCTCCTGAGCAAAACTGATGGGTTCATTAGGAGCATCCAAATCAGTCACAGTATGTTTCATATAAGGCTCGCTTTCGACTCTGATTTGGTTATTCCAGCCCTTGTAAGGTAGCCAAAGGTGGGACCAGTCAGTGGCGAAATATCCTTGCAGCTTGCTGGACCAGTCCCTACTAAGTAATAGGCCGCAGGCTTCCAGAATTCCCACGACTACAATGTCGATGCATTGGTGGACTCTAGAATCGGATGAGAGGCGAATGATGACGTTATTCAGTTCTCCTACGGCTAGCACTTGAGATCTGTCAAGTTGAATGATCCTTGCGTCAGTTTTCTCTGGGCGGATGTTTAGCTTCTTGCTAACAGATAGGGGCATGACGTTCGTGGAGGCGCCGGAGTCAACTAGATAGTTATGGACGTTGAAGTTGAAGATCTCAAAAGACAGGAGGAAAGGAGGAGTAGACCCCCTGGAATTTGCATTGATGGCATTTACGATGGATTGAACACTTGGACTAGGTTGCACGGAAGTGTTGCTCACATGCTTAGTAGCTGAGGTATTGGCGAAGGCTTTAAGAATGAGTTCTCGTTGATTCGTGATGCGAGCAAGCTCATAGAGGGATATGTTAGCTCTGTTTTTCTTCATGTCCTCTACAATGTTGTATGTGGAATCAGATTGGGGACTGGGTTCAGTAGTGGTTGTGGTGGAACCCACGGGGAGCTTGCTTTTCGGATTTTCTCAGGTATTGTCATTTGTGGGCTTCTTAGGGGCAGCTTGTTGTTCATTCCACGGCAGCAGAATTTTCCTCAAAAAAGCCCTTTTCTTCTCCTCAAAGGATGGTTTAGGGACCGGTCCTTTACTCCTAAGGTTGTAGTTTCTTACAGGTGGGGTCTTAGGATTTTTTGCCATGTTGATATCAGTGATTATAAGATGGTTGTCCCCTCGGATAACATCGAATGCAAGAACTGAGGATGCCGGTTCTTCATCCGGGGGAAACTCTTCATGGTGGTCTAAAACATCATCATCCCCCACGTCCCCTGGGGTTTGATCATCTAGAAGCTGGTTTACCATTGCAGTCATGCTGCCAATCCATTGGGGGCATGTTTTTTCAGAGTGGGCAGCCTGGTGGAAGGAGCAGAAGTTACCTTTTCCTATTTCTTCAACGTTTAGAACAGTGTTCGGGTTGGACAAAGGTCGGCTGGTGTTGGGGTTGCTCTTTCTGAAGAATGGCTTAGGTGCCTTGGTACTAGATGTGGTCTCTATACCCTTCCTCTTCAGGTCAAAGAATTCATTTGTTAATAGCTTGAGGGTCTTCGATATACCCTCAAAGTCAAAAGCATCCTTATCCTTTTCTGCGGTTTTGTTTGTGGTGGACTGACCCCTTTTCACGATTGGTTTGTGGTAATATCTCCCCTCACGATCTATGGCTCCTATAGAAAGAATGTATCTTTCTACAGTGAGGGCAGCTGCATAGTTGGCTGCCAGTGTGGGCCGAGCTTCGTGTTTCACGAAGACAGCAATATCCCTAGGGAGAGCTTTTGTATAATAATCAATGGTAATAGAGTCATCCAATGCCAGGTTTGGGGGAAACTTTTTCAGTATGGTAGCAAAGTGCTGATTGAATTCCCTCACCTTCTCTTTCTTGTGGCACTTAATGGTGCTTAACTCCATGAGGAGCATGGAAGGGGTTTTATCCTCTGAAAATTTCTGCAAGAATGTGCGTCGAAACTGGTCCCACGATGTGATGGAGGCACTTGGGAGGGAATGGTACCAAGTGGCCGCTTTTTTTTCAAGATTATGTGGAAACAGACGGCAAGCAACGTTATCTGACTGAACCCTCATGATTTTCAGGGAAAGATAGAAATTGCTTATATGATCCTCAACCAAGGTGCCTTTCTCGGGATCAAACTTGGGGAGGTGTTTCTCTGGGTGCCTAGGCAGGTCTTGGAGAGGGCCCATAAGATTTAATGGTGACTGGACCATCCAGGCTAATGGTTGCACCCTCCTAGCCCGTTGGTGATGTCTAAACTCAGGCTCAGATTCACCTCCGAACCTGATATCGATGCTCCTCCCTCATGGTGAGAGTGTTCATCTTGATGTCTCTCATGGTAGAGAAAGTCTCTAAGGTATCCCCAGTTATGGACAGGAGGCCTATTTGGGTTCCGATGCCGGTAGTGAGCACGGTTTCATTGGCCTTGGCCTCTATCTCCTCTACCTCCGGTCCGGCGGGCTCTATTCCCCTCGCCTTCAATTCTGCGAGCTCTATTTCCCTCGCCTTCGTTTCTGCGGGCTCTATTTCTGTCGCTTTCATTCCCTTGGCCTCTATCTCCCTCACCTTCCCCAGGTGGAGGGTGTGCTTGGTTGTTGTTAGGCTGGGCTTGGTTGGGCTGAGGGTCAGGAAAAGGTTCAGTAGGGCCGAATTCTTCCTCATCGCCGTCTTGGAGTTCGGGGATGGGTTCGTCACGCTAAGCAGCGGCAGCGATGTCTTCGAGCATGAGATTCACCAACTGGGGCATGGTGCTCACCAGGGCCCCATTACGAGTGATGTTTTCAGTCGGGGTTCTATTATGGGACAAGAATTGCATGATTGGGGCATAACGCAAATCCCTGAGGAGATTGCGGGCAGCTGGGCGCAAGGCCCTCAACTGTGTGTCGGTAATTTCATAATACGACATCTCCATCCCTTGAATATCCTCCAATGGTGGGATGGCTTCGTTGTTTATGACCTCCCCTTGGGGAGTTTGTGATGGAATGGTAGTTGTATGCTGGGAGGCTGCCATTCCGCCCTCCTTCTAGCGCCAATTCTGTTGACGGGGAAAATCGTCCAGCCAACAGTAGGGGATCTCCCCGGTAGAAAGTCCCAATCAGACCTTGAACTGTTTGGAATAGGGATCCCATCTGGGGTGTGGGTCTGCCTACCGCTTCAGTCACCTTCCCTTTGGTCTCAAAAGAACTTGCTTGAACCTGCGGACACACACTTTTTCACATGATACAAAATACATGGTTGAGGCATTAAACATGTATATAACACTACGCGTAGCAAGATAGATAATAAAGCATGCATGCCGAAGGAAATGTTGTGAACAACACATATTTGGGGTTATGCTTGTAGGCGATTCTGACCACAAAAGAAAATTTTCTTTATGGCGAGATTCCCCTTTACTTTCTGAAAGATAAAATGAAATTCTAATAAACAAAGTCACTAACATTCATTCAACAAGCAATTGATCCGAACACCATTAACACACATATAGGTAACCATGATGCATAAATGATGCCATTAAAGAGTGCAGCCTCATTATTCCAAAGATGTTCTGAAACTGCAAAGAAATACTCGTAGTGTTCACCAAGCAAAACACATCAGATCCAAAAGGAGTTTCAACAGGTATTTGTATTCATATGCCAAAAGAGTGTTATCTTCAAGTACAATGCTCTGTAGCTTTTAAGTCCCAAAAAAGAAGATATTTTACACTTTCCCCAGAGGGGGTTTTATAGATCAAAATTTCCCTTTGGGCTCCCTGCCTCTTCGCCTGCCCGCCGGTTGAGTTGCCCTGTGACCTGGGAGAAAATTGCGACCTACGACCTGGCCAGTGAGTGCGACTTGCGACCTATTTGGCAGTGCGACCTGCGACCTAGTGAGCAGTGCGACCTGCGACCTACTGCCACTGAGTAATGGAGATGGGTGTGAAATAGAGAGATCAGGAACATCAATCTGCTTTCCTTTGAGGAAGTCCTGCCAGGTCTCGTATTCTGCTGCTATGGGGGAGACTAGAGGGACCTCCTCTTTCAACCGATGCATGCACTCCAGAGCATTTGGGATTAGAGTTTCCTTCTTTTGTGAGATCTAGTTTGAAAGGGAGGTGAGCTTGGTATAAATCCGGACTGGCGCGACAAGCAACTGACCCAGATTTTCTTGTGATGCTGCGACCTCGGGGGCGGCAGCAGCTTGCTTGATAGGCTGCAGGAATGAATGTATTTCTTGATCTAATTGCTCCCAGGTCTTACTTTCGTCCAATCCCCCTAATGAAGGAATGTGGTGAAGAGTGTGCATTGATTCTATACCGCTGATCAGGTGGTCGTATGAAGACATTACTTTGTCCAAATCCTTGGATAGCTTGTCCTTGGATTGCATCTTCATCCGGATTTGTACTTTGGCATCTTGTGTATGAATCCAATCCTTCTTAGGCAAGTGCTAAGGAACTTGAGGGTATTGCACTGTCCAGTTCATCATTTTATCTAAGGCAACCGAGGCTTCCTTGAGTTGCTCGTGCTTCTACTTAGTTTATGCTCGTGCTCTTACCAGTGGGGCGACTGTTTGTTTTATGGCGAACATTTCCCCATACACCTACCTCATGGTCGCCTCTAATACATCACATTCTTTTAGAACGACAAGTGGAACTTCATTAACTGGGGAAGCCTTTTTTCGGAGTTGTTTCACCTCTTCTTCCAACGCCGACCTCTCCTGTTCCACCTTCTTCTCTCGCTTCTCCGCTGCTCGTAGTCTGTTTTGTAGAGAAATGATTTCTCTACTCATTATGGTGACATTTCTTTCGTGGCCGCGGCGAAAGCCGTGCCTGCCAATGCTATTATCACGAGATTAGTCCTAGTATCAAGGACTATGTCTTTTTCAGTTGCAACTGTGGATGTGGCGGAAGGAATTTGTGCCAGGGACCTTCTCTTCTCTTACTGGATTTTGAAAGAGAATTGGTCGAATGTGAGCCTGGTGAGGTCAAAGACCTCCTCCTCTTGCCCCTAGGGGGAATTGACATCAGAGAGCATGGTTCCTGTACTGCCTAGAGGTACTTCGAGGGGAGACATCTCGATGTCTTCTATCAATTCATCCTCCTCATATTTCTTCTTCTTTTCCTTCTCTTCTCTCCTCTTCTTTTCCTCTTCTTCCCTTTGTTGGCGCTCGTCTTCCACCTTCTCATGCTCTTCCTTCCGCTTGCGTTCTGATTCTGCCGCTGCTTCTATTTCGGCTTTCCTCTTTAGCTCGGCTGCAACAGCTTGGTATGCTTTCTTTTGGCGTTCAGCTTCTGCTTTGTCGAGCTCTTTCTTGAGTGCCTGCTCTGCTGCAGCCTGTGCCTCTTTTTCCTGCTTTTCCTTCCTGGCCTCCTCGGCTTGTTTCTTCTTCTGATCTGCCTTTGAACTCTTCTTGCGCTTCTCCTCGTCCTCCTTTATCTTCTTTTCTCTCTCTTGCTGTGCTTTGGCCTCTGCTTCTTTCTGTTGAGAAGAGGTGTCAAGCCCTGTGCTGGTCCGGGGCTTTTTAGCTAGAGAGGAAGAAGCACCTCCTAACTTACGGCTCCTATCCTCCAAACTTTGATCATCCAGATCCTCTTGGCTAGAGTCTGCCCCTGGAGCGAGTTGTCTATCTGCATTATACCAGTTTCTTCTCTCATCTTCTTCCGGGAATTCTACATGTTGGTAGTTCCATTTGAATTTGGCCTTCTTGCAGTGTTCTGGAACTATCCTCTCTGGGTCGTATGTTCGGTACTCTAAAGCCCTGAGGCGATAACTTTTAATCTCTTCTCCTTCAGCCCCTACCTCTCTGAAATCTTTAAATGTGTATGCACCGATAGTGAGGGGTAGCGTGGGCCAGGGCTTCTTCTTACCTTTGGACAAGACACTGGAGAAACCCAAGGACATTTGGTAACATACCTCTTGTATGAGCATCTTGTCTATAACGAAGCAAGGCATAGCAAGTGGTGTTTTGAACGAGCCGAAGACTCAGATGAAAGTATATCCAGCGAATGGAAACCAATGCGCCACTTGGCCTAGAGTTTCCCTGGCTCGCCAAGACATGCAAGGGGCATCCTAGCCAAATAATTTCTTGAATAGGGCGGGGATGAATATTTGAGAAATTGGTTCTATATCCTGCTTATACCTGGATTCCCAAAACACTTTGGTTTGTAGATGAATTGCACAGGTCTGCGTGGGATTCCAGTTATGTGCCCATCCCTCAAAATGCAGCCTTGCACAGACGACATCCAATAGATAAGAGGCCATATAGAACTCAGAAGGCATTCCTTCATCTGGGGCCAATTCTGAGGACAAGTTTGTATGCATTGAGGTGATTAATATACTAGCCCAATTGAAATGGGTGCCATGCACCGTTACATATTCCATGATAGTAGCCCATGTGCCCTTGAAGGTAGTGGCGTCGGGGCACCCGTACAATCTGCAAAGCATGGCGGCTACTAATTTATATACTTTTCTCAAGCTGGCCACCAGATATTCTTGGTCTTTCTTGACTTTAAATTTGTCGGGCTCCGCCCACCACTGCTTGATAGTGTCAACTACAGGGACTGCATGGGCAAGGGCCCATTCTTCTGTAAAGTTTTCTTCCTGTTGAGGCAAAGAGTAGTAGACATGGGCGTCTGAGCCTACGAGCGTTGCGAAAGCTTTTCCTTCGCTGTCTCGGATCACGAACTTCTTGGGATCTGTTTTTTGTATGATCCAGTCTATCATTTCGGGACATTGAAATATGGCCAGATGAGCACCCGCGAGATGCAGCTTGGACCTTTTGACTTTTAAGTATACCTCCCGATCTGGGAGGTCTTCTGGAAATTCCACTTCCGTTATGGCAAACTCATGGTACACTTGGTACCATCACATGCTATCCCCTTTTGAAAATGTACAAAGGGTATCTCTGTATATCAGGGGTGGGGATACTGGTATGTCCATCTCCACCTCTTCCACTGCCACGTGCTTGTCTTTCTTCTGAGATACTGGGGGTGCCATGTCACTAGAATCCAAGAGAACAGGTATACACTCTGCGTCTGCTTCAAGTTCACCTGTCATATTCATGAAAGAATCTCATGATAAGAATGACATGATGATAAAATACCAATTACAGTTTATCATTGATTTTAGCTGGGACACAAGCAAAATTGAAACAAGGGTCTACTGGGTCGCGAGGTCACAGTTTGAGAAAAAGAAGCCAACATGCGACCTTGCGACTGGGTCACAGGGTCGCTGGGTCGTAAACCGTGAAAAGTATGAAAATGCGACCTTGCGACCTTGCGACTAGGTCGCTAGGTCGCTAGGTCGCAAATTTATCAAAGCCGGGAAAATGCGACCTTGCGACCTTGCGACTAGGTCGCTGGGTCGCGGGGTCAAAAATTTATCAAAACCGAAAAAATGCGACCTTGCGACTAGGTCTCTAGGTCGCGGGGTCGCAAATCTCAAAAAAATCTGGAAACTGTGACCTTGCGACCTTGCGACTAGGTCGCGGGGTCGCAAGTCGCGCTAGGGATTCCCCGGGGGTTTTGGGCGCGCGCGGTGTGAAGTGGTTTTCCCCTTAACTGGCAAAATGAAAAACCAAATGGGTCGATATGGAGTCAAGGGCTAGTTTTGGGAGTAGGAAAGTAGCTATGAAAGCCAAGACCAGCGATGGTGATGATTTTGAGCACAGTGGGCACAGTGGGGGAAACTGAAATCAGAACAAAAACCCTGAGTAAGAAAAATAGTAAATGGTTGAAGCAAATGTGCAATATAAATGCTAAGGGTGCCTAGGATTTAGCAAGAATGACCAAGAAGGAAACAACAGAAGGGAAAAGGCAACTTACCTGGGATAATCGCGCGCCAGTCAGCCTGTCAGAGCCGTTTTTTTTCTATCCACCGCATATGAAAAATGCAACCTAGCGACCTCCTTTATATAAAAAGGTCGCACGTGCGGGCATTTAATGAGGTCGCAAGGTCGCAATTTGAGCGATTAGAGAGATATGCGACCTTGCGACCTTGCGACCCTGCGACCTTCAGGTCGCGGGGTCGCAAGGTCGCGGTTCTGTAAAAAAAAGAGTTTTGTGACTTTGCGACTTAGCCTTCTGAACTCTTTACTTGGTTTTCTTTAAGTTCAAGGGGCTCCAAAAATTTTGAAGTGGGGTTTTTTGGAGGGTGTTGTAGAGGCTACAACAAGCCTGAAGATTTTAAGGCTTAATCCAAAGATTAAAGGTTAAAGACACAGTCAGAAACAAATTGATTAAAGCTAAACTCAGTCAGCACAATGATGAAGACCAAAGATGCTTAAAGAAGGCCTGAAAGCATATCAAAGGCCTAATTCAAGTTTAAAGTGAAAAATCAAGACAGATCAGCGAAAGAAAACCTTAATTTCCAAATAATCAAGGCTATTTACTCCCTCCAAAGACCAAAAATGACACCTACGGTCCTATTTTGCCTCAAAAGAATACAAATTGAATGCACAGTCAGAGATATTTTGCCAAAGCCGGCTTAGAAGTAATTGCCAGCTACCAAAAGCCTCAAAAGTAAAAAAAATGACTAAAGTAGATGAAGGTTAATGTAAAAATCAATTAACAGAGTTAAGACATTAGATATCTTCTCCATTAGGCCTCCCAAAGGCTGAGAAGCATTTACTCTGTATTAATTGAACAAATGAACCCTTTCTTTCACTCCACCTCCTCATTTTTCTATAAAGACTCCATGAGGAGCTCATTGTAAAGGGTTGGAAATTTATTGATTGTTTGAACTATTATTGAGTGGAATTTGCTGAGTAGTTGTAATATAGTAGGCTGGGAAGAGAAGTATTGGACTGTAGAAAGCCATTAGACTCAAAGTATGTGACTAGTTTTGCACATCAAATAAACAAGAAGATTCACAGGATCCTGATCTATATTATTGGTGATGTTTTCTTACTGTAATTGTTATTCTCCTTATGTTTCCATACTGTCCATTTTCTCTGATAAAGAACAACAAATTTAGAGTAGGATTTATTGCAAAGTACCCTAATTCTCACTAATAAGCTTTATCTTTATGTTTTCTGCTAATTCTGTGTTTGAGGATAATTCAATAGAGTGTAACTAGTTAAGGAATGCTGGTGAGCCCATGTCTTGCTGAGTAAAACTTGAGATGTTGTTCTTGAATCATATTTTCAATGCATTCTAAGTAGAGTCCTAATCAAGGAAGTTTATGGTTAGCCCTGTCCATTGTTTAGTCTTAAATAGATGTTTTGAAAGTTTCCCTTAAGAGTATGCCAAAAGCAAGATAGGTTCAAAGTCTTTACCTGATCTTAGGCTACTTTTTATGTTTATATTAAATGTTTTCCCTTGAGAGTATGCTGAAAGTAGGATAGGTTAAAATTCCTTACTAGATCTTAGGTTGCCCTTTGTTTCCTTATATGTTTGCTTCTTTCACCACACTTCTTAATGTTCCATACCACAAACTCAACTTAAAGAGATTTTTTATATAGATGACTTGCCCTCTGGAAACCCTTGAATAGTTTTTGTGCAAGTAAACCCTTTTATGACTCCATAGCCCAATGGATTGGCAATTTTTCTTAACCTATCTTCCCATGTTGAAACATCCTTCTACTTTTTCCCTCCTTCACTTCACATGACCTTCTCAGTTAATGATTCCCAACCAAAAACAAGCAAAAAAACCCCTTGTACTTCATAAATAGCCTAATATCATATCATAAGATTTAAAAGCATATCATTCTAACACACATATGGAGTGATCCCTCTCCGAATCTAGGAGTGTTAGATCCTAGGATTCCAAAGTGGTTCTGATTTGCCTGGTCATTTGGTTTGCCAATCTGCCAAATCACGGGACCTCCAACAGGAACTCTAATGGCTTCCTCTTCTGAAAATTGATGCAGCCGGAAATATGTGTCTATATTATTTACCCAAGCCTTGGTTGTGCTCTTGGGTGACCCATCAAAAGTAGGTAGAAAGAATCTACCCAAAGTGTGTTGCATGCACCCTCTTCTTCTATTGTGGTTACTAGTTCTTCTATCTTATTTGATTTGACAAAAACCTTGGAAGTTTAGATGCTCCTTGAATCTACTAGACTGAGATTCATATTCTTGGAGATAGTCACCAAGAGTCTCCTCCTTGGGCGTTTCTCCTTCCTCTTCTTCTCTTGCCAAGAATGTAGGCATGGTACCACGTTGTAGATTTGATGGTGTAGCTGAATGCTCACACCCGTAATGTGAAAATATGGAGCTTTATTCATGTATAAGCCCTCTTGGATAATCTCTATATCTCTCCATCCTCATCTATTAGATGTATCTGTTAATGCCCTGCATAGTTTGAAGAAGAAGTCTTGGGAACTTCTTCCCTTTCATTTCTCCTGATAATGGAGTTTTTCCTTCATCTCTTCTGTAGATCTTCTCCTTTCTATGATAAGCCTCCTTATATGACATAATGGCTGAAGTACATAGGTTGAACTAAGATTATGCTCTGATACCACTTTAATATTCAAAAATGGAAAATACAAGAATTAGAACATATGCAACATTCCAAATAAATCAAAACAGGAACATAGCACTAAAATCTGGAAAATGCTAGAAATATACTACAACTGGAAATTACATTAAGGCATCGTAATCTATGAGTGGAAACAACTGAGCCATATATTTATAATAAAAAACAAAATAAAGTATACAGTGCTCCAAAAATGAATGCACTCAAGCCACAAGATGGCTGAAATACACTAAAGGAAACTAGCACTGGAAATTTTTGCTACTACTGTTGTTGCTGCAGGAACATGTTGCTACTGGGTAGAAGAACCATGTGTGGAAGGTTGTTGGTGTGCTCAGAATGATTCGGAATTTTAACCACGAATTCTACTAAAAAAACCTAGAAAAATCCAGAAATGGTTTGGCCAAATTTTAACTTTGATTTTCAGCCCTTTTTGGGTTGCACACTGCACCCCCGCTTGCTGAGTTACGCACTCCCTGAAGACAAATGCACCCAATCAACTCAATAGGTGAAGGGTTGGTCCCCTCACTGGAAAACAAGCTCAGAATTTGGAGATCTCTCTTCTCCATTGCTACACCCCTGCAACACAACACAACTTTAAACAAAACTGTGTTGTATATGATACTGAAGCTTGGCCAAATGCCAGATAGTGGTAATGAAACTCGAGATAACCTCTCCTGAGTAGGCACTATAAGTCCTCCAAGGATGAGGGTGGGATTTATAATTGGAAACACCCTTGTGCTAAACATAAAAAAAAACCCTACTAAACATTAAAAGCATGCACAAAAATGTCACATGACAAATCGAGGTCTAAAAAGATCAAAATCAATAATACAAATCCATGTATTCTAATGCTTCTATCCTCTTCCTTTTATGTTTGGTGAGCTTCCTCGCCCTATGTCCTACTCAATAATGGAGCTACGCTCATGCATACACTCCTCCTAAATGACTGTGTTGTCCTCCATTAATCCTCCATGATCTCCATAACAACACTGTTGATCTGCTCAACATTGACCTAGTCCACATGCTCTAGCCCCTGTTCACACCTTAGGATGATTTATTAAGCTAAAATGATGATCCAGTTTCACATGAGAAGTGGTTTTATTCTTCATAAAGATATTTTGGGTATCCCTACCCACTTATTCACCTATCTAAGTGACAAAACATAACTTTAATATTCCAATAAATTTTGGAATATTACATTTGTCCATAAATAATTGTGTACATGTCATTGATTCTTGTGCTTATGTTATCTAATGTTTGTTTCTCTGCATATATAATTGTGAATGTTGTAGTAGTATTTATTTTGATTTTTTTCAGAATATTTCTGAATAATAACTTATTGAAATAATAAGTAGGAGAAATAAATCTATCAATGCAACTGGTTGAGAATTTTCAAATGGTATCAGATCCAGAGATGAATAATAGAGAGGGGGCATATATCAGTGAACACAGATCTATGCAGTTCTCTAGGGAAACAACGCAGAAGGGTTCATGCAGTCGTCCAGGAGGGGGGGAAGCACGATAGAGTAGATGGATCACGATTTATCTATATTAACATCCAGATTAGAGGAAGATTTACTTTTGTATCAAGCACTACATCCTTAGATGTCTGGTATATTGAGAGTGGATCATCTGCCCACATGATGGGAGTATGGGACTGTTTCTCCAACTACCAAGAAGAGCTGATGACTTTCAAAATAACCATGGGTAATAAAGCAAAGTGCACTCCCATTGGGAAAGGTACTGTAGTTTTTTAGACCGAGTCAAGGAACAAAATCTAGGCCACTAATGTATTGCATGTGCCAGGTTTGGGGATGAATCTACTCTCTGTGTCATAACTTCAAAATAGGATATGACGTCTAATTTATTGGAAATAGAGTCTATGTCAAGCACCCCAGTTGGAAGAAGAAGAAACAAATCGGGGTAAGAAGTAACAAGCTATACAAACTGTAGTTTGATTCCCCAATGACACTGGTTGGTAGCACAGATGAAATGGATCTAAATGAGCTATGACACAGGTGAATGGGGAATTTGCATCACGGGGTGTTGAGAACTCTCCATAAGACTGTCACAGGTGTTCTAGAATTGAGCACCAAGCGGGATGATGTCTGCAAGGGATGTGTATTGGGGAAATATGCCAAGGCAACATACCAAAGAAGCAAAAATAGGGTCAAGGGTGTGTTAGATCTAATACACTCAGATATCTGTGGGCAGATGTCCACAAGAGCTCTTAGTGGTGCCAAATATTTCGTCACCTTCATTGATGACCATTCTAGGAAAATATGGATCTACTTCTTGAAGACCAAGGATGCAGTCCTCAGTCGATTTAAAGAGTCAAAAGCTCTGGTAGAGAATCTGACATGGAAGCAAATCAAGGTATTGAAATCAGATAATGGAGGTGAATACATAAGAAATAATTCATCGGATTTTGCACAAGGGAAGGCATCAAAAGAGAATGGACAACTCCATACAATCCGGAACAAAATGGAGTGGAAGAAAGGAAGAACCGAATTATTTTTGAAGCAACCAGAGCTATGTTGTATGACCAAGACATGCCCAAATTCCTATGGGATGAAGCATTTAATACAACTTTCTACATTCAGAACAGAACTCCTTACACTACACTGGGAAAGATCATGCTAGAAAGTGTCTTCACTGACAGCAAGCCCGAAGTGAGTCACTTTAGGATCTTCGACACTAAAAATTACTATCATGTACCCAGTGAGAAGAGGAAGAAGTTGGAGATGACTGATGAAAGGGGGTATTTAGTGGGATACAATGAGAATGAAAAGGCTTATCGCATCTACGTTCATGAGATCAAGAAAGTAGTAGTGCGAATAGATGTGAAATTTATGGAGGAAAAATCCTTCAGAAGATCACGAGAATTTCCTTCTGCTACACAGTCAGAGGAAGAGCCTCTGGTCCAGCCCTAACAACCAATAGAAAAAAATTCAGTTTCCTCTCCAAGGGATAGTGAGCCAAAGGATGGGTCTACTAAGGATTTGAAAGAAGGAGAGACGGTAAATCCACCCACCTCCAGTGGAATAATGAGCATGGAACTTCGACAGATTCTGAAGGATGCAGAGGATTTTGTCGGAAATCCCAAGAATGAGAATGGACAACATAAGCAGCCTGAGAGGTATTAAGCCTTAGTTTCTCAAGTCAGAGAACCCTCCAGTTTCTGGGAAGCTACTCAGCACTAGGTATGGGTTGATGAAATGGTGGAAGAGTACAATTCCATCATGATAAATGATGTTTGGGAACTAATACCCAGACCACAAGAGAGATCTATTGTAGGATCCAGGTGGATCTACAAGATCAAGCATGCTGTTGATGGCAACATCGAGAAATATAAAGCTAGGTTCATGGCTAAGGGGTATGCTCAGAAGGAAGGAATATACCATGAAGAAACCTTTGCCCCAGTAGGTAGATACACATCTATAAGGTCCATGATATCCCTTGCAGCGCAAATGGGATGGGAAATTCACCAGATGGATGTTAAGATGACATTCTTGAATGGTGTGATATAAGAATAAGTGTATATAGAACAACCAGAGGGATTTGAGACACATGATCAGAAGACTCATGTGTGTAGATTGAAGAAATCATTATATGGACTAAAGCAAGCTCCTAGAGCCTAGTATGGTCGAATTGACAACTATCTGCAGAAGATAGGATTTGTCAAGAGTGATGCATATCCTAATATATACTATCTAAGAGTAGGGAGTGAGCCATTGATAATGGTATTGTATGTGGATGATCTGTCTTGACAGGATCATCAAGGTTCATCAAAAATTGCAAGAAGAATTTAGCTGAAGAGTTTGACATGAAGGATCTGGGACAAATGCACTATTTTCTGGGGTTGGAATTTTGGTAGCAGGATGGGGAGATCTTCCTTGGTCAAGGAAGATACACTACAAAGATTCTGAAAATATTTTAGATGGAGGATTGTAGACCCATGACCACTCCAATGATGACCAATTGGAGGAAAATCGACACGTCCGATGATGATGAAGCTGATCCTACATTGTACAGACAGCTCATAGGGTCATTGATGTATATGGTAAATACAAGGCCATACATCTGTTATGTTGTTAATACCCTAAGTCAGTTCATGGTCGAACCGAAGAGGGCACATTGGGTAGCAGCCAAACATGTTCTCAGGTACCTTCGAGGAATAGTCAAGCTTGGATTGAAGTACACCCGTGACAATGATGTCAGGTTGAGTGGTTTTATTGATGCAGGTTGGGTTGGAAGTTTAGTTGATAGGAAGAGTACCAGTGGGTACTGTTTTAGTCTGGGATCGGGAATGAATTCCTGGTGCAGTAGGAAAAAAAATTCTGTGGCACTGAGATTATCAGAGGTAGAGTATATGGAAACTAGTACAGCTTCGTGCGAAGCCATATGGATTAGGAAACTGTTAGTAAATCTACTCAAGGAGAAAATGGAAGTGATCAACATTTTATGTGATAATCAGAGTTGCATAAAGCTCTCTGAAAATCCCGTGTTTTATGATAGGTTGAAACATATTGACATATGGTGTCACTTCATGAGGGATTGGGTACAACGTGGAGTTTTTCAGCTGTGGTACACTCCAACAGGAGAACAGGTGGCATACACCCTCACCAAGGCTCTAGGAAAGACAAAGTTTTTCTACTTTAGAGAAAATATGGGGATGATGATGAATCCCTTCCAATAGCAGGAGTGGAAGATTCAAAATTTAGAGGGATCTGTAGTACAGATGCAACAAGTGACAGTGGCGGTGTCAAAGGCAGCAATACAGGGGGCAGTAGTGTAGAGGGTGCTTCAAAATCATAGCAACATGCTGCAGGCATATTGTTGGAACACTTTCCTCACTAAGAGGGAGTGTTGATTTTTGTAGCATACAAAAGTGTTCCAAGTCTCAAAATTTGCAGGGAGGCTTGGAAAATAGAATTCCAAAGAACCCAGAAACCGTTTGTGGAAATTCCACTCGGTTCAAGAATTATTAAAATAATTAATTATTTTAATGGGGACCCTAAGTCCAAACTTAGGAAAAGGAAATAATTAAAGGGCATTAATAATTCGGAGTGTGAATCTTCTAGAAAACATGGATGAAGTCAAGATTTAATCTTAGCCATTGATTAATCTTTTAATTTGGGCCGTTGGTTCTCCAACAGGAAGATTATAAAAGAAGGCTTGAGGGTCACTTGGAAGATAAGTTGGGCACACACTCAGTACCTGAAGGAGATCCATTTTGATGTAGAATTCGATCTCAGCGGGAGAGTTTCAGGGCAAGAAGTTGCATAAGAAGAAGGAGGTCAGGGGTGATCGAGAACAAGGTTGGAGAGTAGCAGTGGGTCACTGAAGGTATCTTGAGGCTACAAGGCAGAGACCCCACACAGTCTCTACGCAGATTCACGCAGTCCAGCTCTAGGACTGCGTAGAGAATCACACAGACTGACGCATGGGCTTGCAGGGGTTGTTCTGGGTGTCATAAATTTGTCCAAGAGAGATGGGCATTCAGTTCTACGTGGTTCAAAATTTATTTACCGAATATTTCCCTATAAATATATAATTTTCTAAAGAATTAATAAAACCCTCATCTGCTGCACTCATTTTCCCACATTGGGTTTTTCTAGGGACATTTGTCCAAAAACAACTGTGTACATGTGATTGATTATTGTGCTTATGTTCTCTACTGTTTATTTATCTATATATATAATTTTGAATGTTGCAGTAGTATTTATTTCGATATTTTACGGAAGATTTCTGAATAATAACTTATTGAAATAATAAGTAGGAGAAATAAATCTATCACTGCAATTGGTTTAGAATTTTCACAGCTATGTCCTCCTGTGCCTCTCCCCCTGTCATAGACAGATTTTTTCCCAGAGCTTGACAGTTGGATTCATATATAATATTTTCCAGGCCCTGGCTTTTGATGAGTTTAGTACGCTTTATCTTCAACTCATACTCCTGGATCTTGGCTATCCATTTTCCCCTCTTCCCTTCACTGTCACCCTGTACCAGAATATCCTTCACTGTTGCGGTGGGTATGTAGGTTGTTATGGATGATTGTAACATGTACACCTGGAATTACTTCAGATATTTGAATAGAGTGTAATATTTCTTCTCTAGGATATCATATTTTAGTTCAGCGTCTCGCAACACCTCACTGAATAATGCAATGGGATGTTCATGCCCATCGACATTTTTCTATAAAAGTACTGCAGATATTGTCTGAGGAGAGGCGAAGGAGAAAATCACGAATGGATTCCCATAATATGGACCTGCCAGCACTAGAGCTTCTGCAAAGGCCTGTTTGACCCTATTGAAAGAGTCCCTGTACTCAGGCGTCCATCTAACTTCATTATTCTTCTTTAGCATCCCATCGATGTTTCGGACAATCTCGGCAGAGTTGGGAATGAACCTTTTGAGGAAATTTATTCTTCCCAAGAACACCTATAATTCCTCTTTATTTCTTGGTAGGGGAACGTCGTTTATCACCTCTACCTGCTTCGGGTCAATCTTCAATCCCTCCTTAGTTACTATGTGCCCTAGTAACTTTCCTTCCTCCAAGGCGAACATGGATTTTTGAGTATTTAGAGACAGGCCATACCTGTGGCATTTATCAAAGGTTCGATAGAGGTGCTCTATATGTTCAACATCATCCTTTGAAAATATAATGATGTCATCCAGGTAGATCACCAAAAACTTGTCTTTCTCCCCTATGAAAGCAATGTCCATCGCCCACTGGAATGTGGCATCGACGTTTATCAGGCCAAGGGTTATTCAAGCGTACATGAAGGTTCCCCAAGGTGTAGTGAACGCCATCTTCTTTTGGTCTTATGGGAGCACTGGCACCTAATTATATCCCAAGAATCCATCCATCATGGACATGCGAGAGGATCCCACCACCTTTTGCAAGATGTGGTCCATCTTCGGGAGGGGATAATTATCTTTCAGTGAGGCTCTGTTCAGATTGTAGAAATCCATGTAGAGCATGATTTAACCATTCTTCTTTCTGACAGGTATCAGGTTCACCACCCAATTGGAGTACCTTAGAGGGACAATAATATTGGCCTACAACAACTTATTTATTTCCTTCTCAATGGCTGGGAGAAGAAGGGGATTTATCTGTCTCAATTTTTTCTTGTGAGGCTTGGCGTCCTCTTTAAGTAGTATCTTTTGATGTATAATATCAATATAAAAAGTCTTCAGATCCTGGTATGACCATGCAAATACGTCACTATATGAATGAAACAACCTACGGTATTGCTCTTGGTATTCTTCGGGGACCCCTTTCGACAACTTTACCACCTTTGGATCTTCTTCTATCCCAATGTTCACATCCCTGACAGGCTCATCGAGGGAAATTTTGTTGGGATTCACCAGGATATCATTCTTATCAAATAGTCTCTCTAATGGCACAAGGCCCCTGGGGATGAAATTTCCCTTTAATTGCAGAACACAGTGCCCAGCCATTGTCTCTTCCCATATGGTTTTTGGATCCTCACCATCATCTTCCTGGACTGAGTCGATCACCATATTTGAAAACTCACCCACCGTTTCCATAAAACGCTAGACCTAATCTTCATCTTCGAAGACTTTACAATGCTTAACATAATTTGGAATGGAGGGTATTGTACTACAACCTCATATCTGAGCAAAGGATTCTACGATGGGGGGGGGGGGGGAATTACTAGCAGCCACAACTAGTGAGTCCACCATTCCGTTATTTCCCCTTGGCATGAATTGGATGTTGAAAGCAGAAAAGAAGTTCTCAACTAAATCCCATACCTCATTCTAGTAGGCTCTGAGCCATGGGTGTTTAGTTTGGAATTGACTCCTGACTTGCCTCACTACAAGCTCTGAATCTCCAAACACCTTGAGGTTCTATATGCTCATGCTCCCCGCTGTCTACAACCCCAACAGTAGCGCTTCATACTCAGCCACATTATTTGTGGCTTCGAATTCAATCTTAAGGGAGAGGGGAACCAAGCATCCTCCTGGTGCTATTAAGAGTACCCCAACCACGTTTCCTTCCCTTGTGTAAGCTCCATAAAACTGCAAAGTCCATATTTCATTTTCCCCTCTGCTCATAAGATTCTCTTGGGCTAGAGGACAAATCTTCGTTTCTTGCAGGAATTTTTCTTCCTCCTCAAGCATAAGACAATAAAATTCACCCTCAGTATGTACCGGGGAATTTGTAGAACCATTAGCTTTAGTGACCATCTTCACGAATCTGGACTCACAATATAATCATCTTTCCTCCCCACCTAATACTGGAATAGTGGCATAGGTGAGGTCAAGCTTTATGGATCCTCCAATATTGGTACCCCAGGATCTGGAAAACAACATTCCAAACTGGGTTGGGATATTGACTACAACAACTTCCATTACAACGCTTTTGGCCAAAATCTGGGCCAAGTTTACTACTAGATCTTTTATCATGCCCAAGCACTTTACCCTCTTGGAATCAAAATAATGCAGATATTTATAAGGTTTGGTAATATGTAACCCCAAATGCTCCATGATAGACAATGGAAATAGATTATGTGAAGCCCCGAAATCTAGCATGTAGTTGTGCAATAATAGGTCATGTATAACTAGAGTCACATAGAATGGAGGAGTGACTGAATACAGTTCTTATACATGAGGTCCAAAGACTACCATGGGTCTTTCTTCTTGGAGATTGAGGATGTCAAGGAGAGGGCCTACGCCCTGGGGTAGCATGAATTGAGAGGCTTGGGCCTTGTATGAGGGTTGTTTTAGGAGCTCGATTAGGGGGACCAGGATCTTGAAATTTTCTAATTATTTCTAGAGGCTAAAGGCTATGGGCACTTTTTCTGTGATAACTTCTTTAAACTTCTCTTTAGGAGGGTTGGGCAGTTTCAAGGGTGTAGCTATGGATTTCTCGTTTTGGGGAGGATCAAAGTCATATTTAAAGGAGGTGGGCGCAAAGGATTTAGAATGGGAAGACTCTTCTAGAGGATTTTTGACAGCAAAAAAACTAAATTCGGACCCCTAAGGAGAGCTGGTTTGCTACAATCGCTTTGTCAACATTTCCCTTAGTTTACCCCCACGTGGTTCTTTAATTTCTTGGAAATTTTATTTATCAATTTTGGAGAAAATTGGTAAATAAATACATTCAACAGCTTTTGATATGATAAATTGTATCTCTCGACTTATATTTTTATCTCCGACTTTATAATCAAGGTTTAATCCTTCGAGATTTTGTATTAATACCGACACTCTATTTCTTAAACAAATGACGGTATAATAAACCCTCGCGCCAGCCCCAAATCTACGATCGATGGCCCAATCAAATGCACGCCGTACCTTAGTTATCGTCCGCACACCTTCATCAACCGACCACCGTCCGATGACGTCACCCCAGATCGACAGTCTCTGGTGATATTGCTCAATCTCCTTGGTCGAACGTTAACGTGCGATGGTACACATTGGAAGGCGGTTTTGGACTTTCGTCCGGTGCCACGTGTCGAAGGCTCTATGGAATCACTCCAATTCTGGGAATACCACTCAACCCGCAAAAGTGGTGCGATATGGGAAATCCGCTTCCGCAAATCCACTCGCGGTTTTGGATAGGGTTAACTACAATTCAATTCGGGTTACGCCTACCTTTGAACTCACTAACCCAGGTCTAACCTCAGGAAAGATTTCCAACTAACAGCAAACTGTTGTAATTCTCTTCCGGCGGAATTTCGCTTCCACCAACAAAGTTGATGAACAAATTTAGGGAACAGTAGACAGAGGGGTCGCGGAGCCTGTGGGGCCATTCAATTCGACGATTTTTTTATATATATACGGAGTTCAATCGCTTCAAAGTTAAACAAAATTCTTCACAATTATCAATTCAGACAGTTTGGAAATCAACAGGACTTGAAGTCTATTCAACTGGAAGCAATTGCTCAATACACAGATTTTTCTTATTGCAGAATCTCTCTATCCTCCTCTCTCTCCCCCTTTTAATACATCCGAGGGATTACATTTATATACATCAACATATAACTCCTCGGTTCCTCTGTGAGGACCGTTAAGGGAAAATCAAAGGCCTAATTACAATTTATTTAACTAACTGAAACATAACAGATGGGTCGAACCTAACTGTTCGACTTCTACTAATCCTAACTGATCTAAATAATACAGTCAGCTGAGGTATTGACACCTAGTTGTTCCAACTCAAATATTTTTGAACCCTCCTAGCCACAACATGTGGAAAAAACCTCCTGCATTGCTGGCTAGTGTCTAATGCCCCTGCATCAGACTTTCGAGGGCAATTTTCTTCATGGGCTCCTGTCCATGAGCTCCTTCACTGATCTGCCTATCTTCTGCAACATTCCTTCAGTAATCCAAGTGGCATCTTCCTCTGGCTTATCCTTCCATTTTATTAAGTACTGAAAGTACTCTTGTCCTATCGTCTTCCTGAACACTCTCTTGTCCAATATCTTCTCTGGTTGCAATGTTTGTGCTGGAGGTAGCTGCTCTTTCCACTCAATCTATTCCTTGTCTGCTGATCTTTCTTCTACACCACCATCTTCATACTTGTACAAATCTGAAACATTAAAAATGGGAGATATTCCAACATCAGGAGGTAATTCAATCTCATAAGCATTTGCAGAAAACTTTCTAAGTATCTTGCATGGCCCAATCTTTTTGAACTTCAGTTTGTTACACTGCTTCCTTGGGAATCTCTCCTTTCTCAGGTGTACCAAAACCAAATCTCCTACTTCAAAATGAACTTATTTTCTGCTCAAGTCTACTCTGCTTTTGTATCTGATGCTGCTGCCTTGTAGTTGTTGTTTCACTTGTTCATGTATGGCCTGGATCTCTGAAGCAAATTCCTCACCATCTGCACTCCTTAGTTCTTCCTTTCCCAGATTTCTTAACTCTGATTTTCCTCTGGGGTGAATTTCATAAACAATATGAAATGGACTCTACCCTGTGCTCCTGTTTGGTGAGTCATTATATGCATATTCTGCCTGGGGCAAGATATGGTCCCACTACTTGGGATGCTCTCCTGCAAGACTTCTCAAAAAATTTCCGAGACTCCTGTTCACTACCTCAGTTTTTCCATCAGTCTAGGGATGATAAGCTGAGCTGAAACTCAGTTTGGTACCAAGTTTCTTCCACAATGTCCTCCAAAAGTGACCCAAAAATCTGGTGTCTCTGTCTGAAACAATACTCTTGGGCAACCCATGCAATCTAACAACTTCTTTGAAAAACAAGTTAGCAACATGGGTGGCATCACTAGTTTTATAGCATGGAATGAAATGTGCCATTTTGGAGAATATTTCCACCACAACAAAGACTGCATCATTCCCTCTCTGAGTCTTGGGCAATCCTAGAACAAAATCCATACTCACCATGTCCCAAGGCTTGTCTGGAATAGGCAAGGGAGTGTACAATCCTGCATTCTGGCTCCTTCCTTTGGCATATTGACAAATCTTGCAATTCTTCACAAACTTGTCCACTTCTGCTCTCATCTTGGGCCAGTAATAGAAGTGACTCAGCTGCTCATAAGTCTTATTAGTACCAAAGTGTCCAGCAAGTCCACCACTATGCTTCTCTTTGATCAAATTTTCTCTCATGGAACATTTTGGTACACACAGTTGGCTTCTTCTGAATAACAAGTCCTCCTGCAGGAAATAATCCAGCCACTGGCTTCTATCTGTTAAAACAGGTTACTACATGCCTCAAATGCTTCTTTAAAATCTGGATCTGTTTTATACAATTCTTTGAGAAAATCAAATCCTACAACTTCAAAATTTGTTTCTTGAACAAGCATGTGCCTCCTACTCAAAGCATCAACTACTTTATTGGCTTGACCACTTATATGTTTCAAAACAAAATTAAAACCTTGGAGATACTCAACCCATTTGGCATGCTTATGTTTCAACTTGGGCTGCTGTACAATATACTGCAAAGCATGATTGTCAGAATACAATACAAATTCCCTGGACATCAAATAATGTCTCCACTTCTTCAGTGCCTGAACAATTGCATAGAATTCCTTCTCATAAGAGGAATAATTTCTTCTGGTGTCATTCAAATTTTCACTGAAAAAGGCTACAGGCCTATCATCCTGACTCGACACATCTCCAATGGCCTCTCCACTGGCATCACATTTTACTTGAAATGGTTTAGTAAAATTAGGCAGAATCAAAACAGGCTTCTCCGTTATCTTTTGCTTCAAAAATTTAAAGTTTCTCTCTGCTTCAGCAGTCCACTTAAATGGTTGTTTTCTCTTCTTTATTGTCTCAATTATGGGTGCATTAATCTTACTGAAGTTTCTTATAAATTTTCTGTAAAAACTAGCAAGTCCATGGAAACTTCTTACCTCAAAAACATTCCTGGGTGAAGGCCACTCCACAATTGCCTTAACCTTTTCTGGGTCCATCTTCAATCCTTTTGCAGAAACAAAAAACCCCAAATACACCAACTCTTCCTTCATGAATGAGCATTTCTTCAAATTTATCAGCAGTTTCTCTTGGTGCAGCTTCTTCAAGACATGATTAAGATGTCTTAAATGTTCTTCTTTAGTTCTGCTGAAAACTAATATATCATCCAGATATACTATCACAAATTTACCAATGAATTCTTTCAATACTTCATTCATAAGTCTCATAAAAGTGCTAGGTGCATTTGACAACCCAAAAGGCATTACCATCCATTCATACAGTCCTTCATTTGTTTTGAAGGCAATTTTCCACTCATCACCTTCTCTTATTCTAATCTGATGGTATCCACTTTTTAAATCTATCTTTGAGAAATATTTAGCACCACTCAAACAGTCCATTAAATCCTCAACTATGGGCAAAGGGAATCTGTACCTGATTATGATCTTATTGATTTCTCTGGAATCAGTACACATCCTCTAGCCTCCATCTTTCTTTGGGCTTAATACTGCTGGTACTACACATGGACTCAAACTTTCTCTGATCAACCCCTTGTCCACCAACTCCTGTACTTGTCTCCTGATTTCCTCATTTTCCTTGGGAGTCATTCTGTAGGCTACCTTATTTGGTAGATTTGAACCAGGGATAAAATCTATCTGATGGCTGATCTTTCTCACAGGTGGCAGCTCATCAGGTAAATTATCCACAATAATGTCACAATAATCATATAACATTTCTTGGATTTCTATTGGCAAATTAGAAATCTTTGTACAAGTAAGAACTACCTTAGGCTTGCAAACTAAAGAAAAATTTACCTCTTCCTCTTCTATCTGCTGCAGATATTCCTTCCTGCTCAGCAACAAGGTCTTTGGATCAATCACTTTGCTAGATGGCTCTCCTTCTTCCATGGGTATCAATGTATGATTTACCCCATCCTTGAAGAACTTGTAAGTGTTCTTCTTGCCATAATGCACTGCTTCTCTGTCAAACTGCCAAAGTCTACCCAGCAGTATATGACACACATCCATGGGCATTACATCACACAGGACCTTATCTTTATATTTTCCCATTTGCAACTCTATCTCACACTTCTCTTTTACAACCAGCTGGTGCCCTTTATGCAGCCAGCACACCCTGTAGGGAGTTGGATGCTCCCTTGTATTCAACTTCAACTTCTCTATCACCTCAGTGGAAACCAAATTGTCTGTGTTGCCACTATCAATGACTAGCTGGTAGCATTTCCCTTGGACTTTGCATATGCTCCTAAAAAAAGTCTTCCTTTGTGCAGGCTCAGTGATGTTTTTAGCTTGCTTCAACGGGACCTTATTTACCACCAAGGAATCTCCCCTCTCTGGAAGAATTTCTTCTTCAATTTCTGCTTCTTCTCCAGCCTGGACAACAACAACATTTCTTGGTCTAGCACCCACATTCTCTGGACATTCATAGTGCTTATGTCCCACTTGATGACATCTATAACACCTCAACACTCTACCTCTGCCTCTGTCTTTGCCTCCTCTTCCCTTTCCTCTATAAGAACCCCTTTTGCCCCTTGCATCATCCTCTGTAGATTCATTCTGAGGTGAGCTACTGTTAGCTCCATCCCTGGGTGTAGTAGGCTTTCCTCTACCACCCTAACTTCCCTTTCCCCGGAAAGTACCTCTCTTCTTGGCAGACTGTTTCCTCAAAAGTTTCTCCTCTTCTTTCAAGGCCATATGGTAGGCCTCTTCCACTGTCTTGGGAGACAGAAGCCCAATCTCATCTTGGATCTCCAGTCTGAGACCATTTAAATATCTAGAAGTCTTCTCTGGTGTGTCCTGGAATTGCCCAGCTTTAATGCTTACTCTGTAGAATTCCTCTGTGTATTCTTTTACTGTCAGCAACCTTTGTCTCAGGTTCTGCATTTGCCTATAAAATGTCAGTTGATAATCACTAGGAAAGAATTTACCTTTTAATTTAGCCATCATTCTGGTCTAGCTTTTGATAGGTTGCTTTCCAACTCTCCTTCTTTCTGCCTGCACTCCATCCCACCAAAGTGCAGCATGTCCTTTCAGCTTTGTCACCGCAAACTTGACCTTTTTATCTTCACTTATTTCTTCATAATCGAAGCACTTGTTCAATTCATTTATCCAATCCACCATTTCCTCTAGATTCAGTCCCCCTGCATAACTCGACACTTCAATTCTGGGCTTAATTGTAGACCCCAGAACAGTTCTAAGGAGCCTAATGTCAGGAGGAATCTCAACATTTTATTCCACTTCTTCTATCTCAGGTTCGCTGATGTCTTCAGGATCTCTGGTCTGTCTTCACTCCACGGCATCCACTCTGGCTTTGAACCTCTACAAAATCTCCAACACCTCTGCGTTGGCAACAGGTCTCCTTCTGCCAGCACCTCTACCAATTCGGATTTCCATGCCAGCTCTCTGCAAAAACAACTCGAAAACAACAGCTCTAATACCACAAATGGCAGCAACAAAACCGAATTCAGACCCCTAAGGAGAGCTAGTTTGCTACAATCTCTCTGTTAGCATTTCCCTTAGTTTACCCCCACGTGGTTCTTTAATTTCTTGGCAATTTTATTTATCAATTTTGGAGAAAATTGGTAAATAAATACATTCAACAGCTTTTTATATGATAAATTGTATCTCCTGGCTTATATTTTTATCTCCGACATTATAATCAAGGTTTAATCCTTCGAGATTTTGTATTAATCCCGACACTATATTTATTAAACAAATGATGGTATAATAAACCCTCGCGCCGGCCCCACCTCTACGATTGATGGCCCAATCAAATGCACGTCGTACCTTAGTTATTGTCCGCGCACCTTCATCAACCGACCACCGTCCGATGACGTCCCCCCAAATCGACGGTCTTCGGCGATATCACTCAATCTCCTTAGTCAAATGTTAACGCATGATGACGCACATTGGAAGGCAGTTTTGGACTTCTGTCTTGTGCCACGTGTCGAAGGCTCTATGGAATCGCTCCAATTCTGGGAATACCACTCAACCCGCAAAAGCGGTGTGATATGGGCAATCTGCTTCCGCAAATCCGCTCGCAGTTTTGGATAGGGTTAACCACGGTTCAAGTCAGGTTACACCGCCCTTTGAACTCACTGACCTAGGTCTAACCTCAGGAAATATTTCCAACTAACGGCAAACTGTTGTAATTCTCTTTCGGCGGAATTTCGCTTCCACCAACAGAGTTGACGAACAAATTTAGGGAACAGTAGACAGAGGGGCCGCGGAGCCTGTGGGACCATTCGATTCGACAATTTTTTTATATATATACGGAGTTCAATCGCTTCATAGTTAAACAAAATTCTTCACAATTATCAATTCAGACAGTTTGAAAATCAACAGGACTTGAAGTCTATTCAACCAGAAGCAATTTCTCAATACAAAAATTTTTCTTATTGCAGAATCTCTCTATCCTCCTCTCTCTCCCCCTTTTAATACATCCGAGGGATTACATTTATATACATCAACATATGACTCCTCGGTTCCTCTGTGAGGACCGTTAAGGGAAAATCAAAGGCCTAATTACAATTTATTTAACTAACTGAAACATAACAGATGGGTCGAACCTAACTGTTCAACTTCTACTAATCCTGACTGATATAAATAATACAGTCAGCTAAGGTATTGACACCTAGCTGTTACAATTCAAATATTTTTGAACCCTCCTAGCCACAACATGTGGAAAAAATCTCCTGCATTGCTGGCTAGTGTCTAATGCCCCTGCATCAGACTTTCGAGGGCAATTTTCTTCATGGGCTCCTGTCCATGAGCTCCTTCACTGATCTGCCTATATTCTACAACATTCCTTCAGTCATCCAAGTGGCATCTTCCTCTGTCTTATCCTTCCATTTGATTAAGTACTGAAAGTACTCTTGTCCTCTGGTCTTCCTGAACACTCTCTTGTCCAATATCTTCTCTGGTCTGCTCTCTTGATGTCTACTCTTCATCTTGTTCCTGCACTCAGGTTCACTTCCTGGAGGACCTAAGATCATATTTCCTATGGAATTGAGCTTGCATGAAACCCAAAAATTGACTGCAGTAATTTTCAATCTCTCGATCTTCTAGGGGGAATTCCTTCTCTTCTAGCTCTTCTTGTAGAGTGAGTTCACCTTATTCATCCTCGAGTAAGCAAGGAATTGATCTTCTTTACTATCTATGACTTCCTCAGCCTATCCCTCCATTTCCCCTCCCAGGCATAGAGGAGGTTGGATGTGATCTTATAGCTCTTTCCTTTCTCGCTGCAAAATTTGAGGAGGGGGCTTCCATTACTGGGGATGAAACCCATAGTTTGGGATCATTTGGTTAGGACGAGGAGGGGAATTCTTGGCCTCCAATTCAAGCTTCACCGACTTATTTGAGAGGTTCTTGATCAAATTATTCATCTCTTCAATTCTATAGCCTTGTGAATCCCTTTCTTGATTAGAGGTAGAAGCCTCCTCCCTACCCCTTCTTCTGGCTTCATGCTCTATCTTGCCTTTGAATATACTAGTAGAAGAAAAGTTTGCTTATACCTCTAGTGCATCAGTCTGAATCTGATCTAGAGATGAAAACTTTCTTTCTCTTAGGGTGAAACCAAACTTTGGTTCAAAAGCTCCTGCGAAGACCACCTTAGCAGCTACTTGTGGAGGCTTTCTTTTATTAGGAAGATTATTATAAAGCTTATTGAACCTCTTTATAAATTGTGTTACATCCTCATTTTCTCTCTTTTTAAGAGCGTTGAAGTCTGTGAGGACATATCCATGGTCCCTCTTCTCTCCCCAGTTTTGTGTGAAGAAATTATCCATTTCTTCCCAAGTGGTGACTGCATTATTAGAAAGATATTTGAACCAATTTCGAGCCTCTCCATCCAAGGATTGGACGAAAAGCCTCAACACCACATCTAGGTGATCCACATTCACATTCTCAACAAAGGCGCAAAATTCTTCAATATGTTTCTGCGTAGAAGTGTTATCTTCCCCGATGAACTGAGGCAAGATATTTAGGTAATATTGACGCATGTCATGCAATACTTTAGGTAAAGCCAATGAAGCATATTTTTTGAGGAGGAAGCTAGGTAAAACCATGAGGGGTGGTGGTGGTAATTTTTGAGGATGATTTGGCTGTGGTGCAACAGGTATATGCTAAGTAGAGGTTTTGATATTTGTTTGTAATGAGCTCTGAAGTGTTGTAACCTCTTTGACTTCTTCAACCTTTGGAGTAGGGCCCAAGGGGGTAAAGAAGTATCACCGTATTCATCTTTGTTTCTTATGTTTGAACTGGCTAAAGCAGAGGTTTCTAGAGGGTACTTGAGTACACGGGCTATGGAGCCAGGACCATAGATATCAGCTCTCTAAGAAGAGGAAGGCGACTCTTCTAGATAAAATGAGGGTGGGTTAGCCTAGATGGGCTGCTTCTCCCTATAGACTCTCTTAAATATAATATTTTCAGGATCAGATACATGAGAGGTCTTCTGCTGAGAAGTATCTAATCGGGTATGGGGCTTGGTGTAAGCTAGGATTACACTTAATTTAAACTTTAATAACAGTGGAGTCGCCAAGGTGAGGGCGATGCAACTCTCAACCCTTCGTGCTCACTTGATTGAAGGGTGAAGATAATTTCGTATCCCAAGGAAAAGGTTTTCTAATTCATCTCCCCGGCAACGACGCCAAAAGGATGTTGTAGCTCCTAGAGATAGCCCTGAGTTGCAAAAGACCAGTGCCTAGGACATCTTAAAATTAGAGGTTAAATGTGGAAAATTGTATAAATACCTCTAACGGAATGTGGAATAAGAGAACAAAGGTTTTGGTGGTTCATGGACAGAGAAGACTTTGGAGTCGATTCATGTGAATTCCCTATACTTTGAGAGGGCTCAAGAGACTGCAAAGCTTAATGGCTTTTATTTGGGCCAAGTATAAAACAATGAGCAAAAAATTTAAAAATATGCAGAGGTGGTGAGAAAGAATAGAGAACGAACCCACAAGAGACATGCTTAAGAGATTTAAGAATCTATTAGGGTCCTGTGATTTTGCTGATTGGCAAGCCAAATGACAGTGTAACATAAAACCAATCTTTGGAGCCCAAGGACCTAGCCTTCCTGGACTCAGAGAGGGCTCTCTCTATTTGTGTAAGGGATATCTATGTGTTTTCTTATTGTGTTCTCGATATTAGGCTAGTTATTAAGTAGGTTATTAGTTTTGGTATTTTAGTTGCGAGGGATGAAATAATCAAAGATTAATATAGGTAAAAATATGTTGGATCAACTGGGCTATGGGGTCGAAAAAGGTCCAAGAAATCTTTCAGATGGTGATACAAGGTTGTTGAAGGGCCGATTTGATTCGAGGTAAAATGGATCTTTGGGAAAAATGGAGTGAGATGGACATCAAATTTGTGAATAACAAAGGATTTCAAGCACAAATAGTTTAATAGCTGACATAAACATGGTACGGAAAACCATTAATCATGAGAAATGTAACTATAAGCTAATCAATGCATATAAATAAACAGTCAAGCCATGCATAGAGATATATGACTCTCTAACTTTAGGAAATTGCTATCAGACTTTGGGGAAATACATTTAAGACAGAAAAAAAACTCAAATCACTATGTACGAATGCCTAAACATAGTACTTCAAGCTATTGGGCACTTTGAAAACAAGATTGCATAGTTTTAGGCAAAGGGCAAGATCAGAACAAGACCTCCTTGGTTCAACAAATGACAATCTAATCAATCATAGAGAAGTTTCATAGGTGGAGATATGGCTAGCCATGAGTAAGCAGGGCATACCGTAAATCATACTTAGCATGCATGAAACCACAAATAAAACTAGCAAACAATATTCTTCAGTTATTAAAGAGCAATCAAGGATTCTTTAATATGACTAAGAATGAAGAAAACATGGAAACTATAAAGAAATAGGAAATTTGAGGTGCCTCCAAGGGCATGTCTCAAATTTGTTCTCTAATGTATTGTAGCAAGCAAGAAAATGGATTTATGAATGAAAACAAGGAAACAAATCAGAGAGAGAGACACTATACCATTCTACCAAGTCATGGAATCCAACAACAATCCTCTTTCATCATCCAAGAACATCCAAGAAACTATCCAAAAGCATGAGACAAGTTTTTATTCCAAAGATTATATGACCATATATTGCTTCTATTCATCAAGTTCAGCCTTTTTTACAATGAAAGCCTTTGGAATATATAGGCCAAAGTGAGGAAAACCTCTTAGTTCAACTTGCAATCTCATTGGCCTATCCAAAATATTTGATTTTGTCCTTGAGGCTTTGCAAAGCCCAAGGCACAAAATATCTAATAAAATATCTCAAAAATGCTAAAAAAGGGAAATATATTGACTTTTCATAACTTATCATGTACAAAAATAGCTAAACACACATGAAGAAAAGTCACTTTTGAAAGGTTCAATTTTTACAAAAATACTGAAGAAATACATCAGCAAAAGGTCCCTTGAATTTCCGACAAATTTTGGAGGCCTTCCTGATGTCGAAACGAGGACCGTGATGGCTCGTTGGAAAGATATAAGTGTCTAATTTCTGAAAATGTTTAGTTTTATCCCAACTGACCACTAAAATTCCTCCAAAAATGGACATATGTGTAAAAACCCCAAAAAAATAGGCCTTGTTGATAAATGGGGCAGAGTGTAGAAAAAGCGAGTGTTTTTCGCCATTTTGGGGGAGAAAATGGTCTTCATTGGATCTAAAAATCGCTGAGTATGTGACCCTGAAATTATGGCATCCAATGATACCATTTTCATCCTTTGAGGATGCCCCAAATTGAAATGGCGATGCCCATGAGTTTTAGCCAAAAACTCAAAAATGACAAAAAACCAAAATTTGTCGAATTTCGCTCAAAATTGGCGAGCATGATCCTCTAGGGTTTTCAGAAACATGTTGTGAAGCTGAGGCAAAAATTTGGAGCTTTTAGGTGTCTTTCCTCAATTTTGGTGCCGGGCACTTCCCTTTAGCCTCCTTGAGTTTTTCTTGAGCGACCTTCAATTTCCGCCGAGCAAACTGATTGAGCTTTTTATAATGCCCGGTCATCCTCCGTTGAAGGTCCAAGTCTCTATTTTCCTTCTCCAATTTCTTCTCCAAGTGATCGTTAACTCTCTCAAGCCATGCTTCCCGATTGTTCTCTATCTCTTGTTCGAACAATGTAGTGAGAGGGGTAGATTGGAGAAGAGCATCTTCTTCTTACTTTTGTTTCTCAAGGGCCTTTTTGAGCCCCATGGTTCTTGGCCTCTTTCGCCTAGGCTGATCTTTGACTTCAATCTCATCGAACTCACCCATGAGTTCTTCAAATCTCACTTGTGCTTTGGAGGCCTCCTTTTTGTATTTTAAGGCTCGTGTCTCATATACAGCCATATGGACACTCATCTGTTTGTTTTGAATTTGCAAAAAGTGATTAAAGTTTCTAGCCCTCTCAAGATCAGTTGTCAAAGCATCAATTTAGTTTTCTCTATTGATCAAGAGAGTTTCTAGGATCTGGGCTTCATTTTCACTATCATCACTTTGGATTTGAATGATGTCGAATTCCCTTTCCTTTTCATGACTGCTTTCTTCTTTTTCCTTTCCTTTGCTTTGGGTGGCTCTTTTAGTCTTCCTCCTCTTGGGAAATTCGACAATGGGCTTCTTGGGAAATTTTACCTTGCTTTGGAGGGCCCTAGTTACATTTGGAGTTACAACTCTAGTCACCCTTTTCCTTGATGTCCAGGGCTTGGCCACTTTCGGAGAAGAGAGCATGGCCCCTTTCTTAGGAGAGGCAGCTAGCACATGCTCCATTGGCTCTTTACCTTTGTCACTTTGCTCATCATTCTTGCCACTGTCTTGGATTTATTCATGGATGCCTTGGCTGTCCTTGTACATTTCTTTTTGAGGGCTATCCTCCTCACTATGTTGCAGCTGTTCATCATGCTACCCTTCTTCTTCATGAGGCTGCTATTCTTTTTCATGAGGCTGCCTCTGTTCATAATGCTGTGGCTCCCTCTTTTCAACATGCTACTGTTCATCATCATGTCCTTTTTCATCATGCTCAGGAGTCTGCTGCTCTACCTCACTGTGATGTTGCTCATCATCATGTCCTTTTTCATCATGCCCTTCTTCCCCTTGCTGTTTTGCCTCACTGTTTTCTTCTCCCCCTTGCTGCCCTGTTTCACTATGATGCTGCTCATCATCATCTTCCTCATCATCCCCTTGTTGCCCTGTTTCATCATGCTGCTGCTCATCATCACTTTCCTCTTCTTGCTCATGCTCTTCTTCCTCATCATTGTTCTATGGTAAACTTGAGCTTCTTGGGAATAGTTTTGCTAGAAGAAGGCGAAGGATGGTGAGTAGAAGGTGAAGGAGATGTATGAAATGAAGGGACAGTGGAGAAATCCGGATGTGTGATGAAAGTATCCCAAGAGACCTCCTTCTTCTCAAGCTGATGAAGAATGATAATTTTGATGAGGGAGTGATGGAAGAGGCAGGCTGTCTACTGAGAAGGAGGCTTTTTCTGAACAGTGGCGGCCATTTTCTCAATACTTCTATGTAGGAAGCAAGGGAGATTTAGCAATTTGGCCCTCGTGAAATGTATGAGCAATTGGATATGATAAGCATAGACTCGGGAGAATCTTCCCTTGCAAGTGAATTATTTCATGATTATCTTCATGAGGGGGTCATAACTAGTCAATAGATATGAGAAGGGAAAAATTGATGGACATGAATCTCTATGCTCAGGCTTCAGAAAAGGCTTGTATTCTTCTAAGTCTAGGTGGCTTTGTTTAAACCACTTCTCCCCGACATAAGGGATTTTAGTATCCTTGGAGATGGACCTTGGAGAGAATTTGAAATCTAGGCCTACCAGCTGAAAATGCTTCTCTTGAAACCTCAAAGCACAAAGATGTGTCAAAGGGGAATAACTCTTCACCTCTTGCACTCTTTGGAAAAAATATAGACACCCAACCTCATGGAAGTTAAAAAGGATTGATGGATGAGTGTTCACTTCTTCGGTGGAAATAGGCTCAAACCTCTTGTGAAGGCCGCTCCTACTGTCTTGCCTGGGAGGAATCTTGTTTTAAATGTTCTTTGCAACACTAAGCTATCTCAAAAGGCCTTTGGAATGTTATTCTCAAACACACCTCTGTCCTGCTTATTAGTCACTATTTGACCAAGACAAATTTCTTCAAATTCTTTGTGGAATAGTCTTCCAACACCAACTTTCTGCTGTTTTTAAATCAGTGATTTGTCCTCTTTTATGCCAAACAAAAAATCTTTTGTCAAATAGAAAGCACACAGCCAAATTGTTATTGTGTTTGGGTAAGGTCACAAGGATCCTTTGTGTTTTGGTAGAAACAAGACAACCTTGTATTTAGACAAAGACAAAAAACAACCTCCCTCAAGCAGTGCTTCTTCTGCTGTTCACTGGTTCTTATACATAGGTAGACAAAAGAGCCCTCAAATTGATTCGAAGGATTTTTATAGCATTCTTTGTTTTATGGAAATCTAGTGCCTGGAAAAAGTTTTCTCTTTTACCATTCAAAGGGACACTTTTTGAAGTGACAAGGCATTCAGACTAAGACCACTATTTTCAAAATAGGCTCATTGTTTTCACCTTACAAACACTGTGTTTTCCTTACAAAGACTGCTTCCACCTTATAACACTGTTTTCACCTTATAACATTGTTTTCACCTTCTACTTTGCTAACAGAGGTTAGTTTTGTCTTATCACTGTTAGGACACCTTCAGCGATTTGAAAACCTCTAACACTGTGCTTTTGCCTTGCAATTAGGGTTATGGTTTATCACTGTTCTTGAAGGAAGTTTTAGGCCTTTTGAAACTAATGTAAACACACCCTAACATTCTACTGTAACAGTATTTGGCAACACAGTCACAAACCACCTTGCTTTTCTACCAAGAATTTCACTATTCAATCACTGTTTTAGTCTTTAAAAACATGGCATCAATCAACCCTTTAGATTTCGAAATTTATCATGTGGTGATGAAAAATACCTCAAAGATCCTTCATGGGCCTTGATTGATCGTTTGGGGAGCTTTTGGAGTTTCTTTGAAGGTGCTAGGAGATGCGGCACGTTTGTTAGAAAGAACGTTGTGCAACACAAGGCAGTCGGGTCGGCCTTCGGGCGGTAGTGACCAGCGCTATAGGCGCGTCGCGCGCCGCTACATGCGGGCCGCGTAGTAGTGTAAAGCCTGTGAAAATCTTTGCATGAACGTGCCGCACACTTTTCTAGGCATGCCACACATTCTTAAGCCTCCAAAACTCTGCAATTTCGTGTGAAATATCTATTTTCTCCAATGGGCGGCTAACAGAGCGATTGTGAGTGCTTGTTTGCATTTTTGAAACTTGAAAATTTGCTTGTAATGGTCATTTATTCCTTTTGAAGGTGGAAAGGCCAATTAGCTTTGAAACTGATTTATGAGGGTTTTGAAGTTTTTTTGAAGAAGGTATTGGTTGTAAAACAAAAAATGAAGCACGACTTTATCATTTATAATCTTCAAACCATCAAAAAGCCACTATTTGACCAAAACTCTAAAAAGGTGTTGTGGATGATATTTTTTGAAGGTTTTCATATATATGACCCCTTTCAAAGTGAAAAAGCCATTTTGAAAGCCAAAATATCTCTCAGTGTTTTCCTCATTAAGGCAATACCCTTTTCATTGTTTGCCTATTTCTATCCCTTTAAAGGGAAAAACTCTGCTAAAAGACATATCAATGATATGTGAGGCTTTCTTTGCCATTCGTGCAAGGAGATAAATCACCACTTTGAAACTTATTTTGAAAGTCTTTGTTCCTGATGTTTTGAAAATGATCATGCCCACTGTGAAGTTGATTGAACTGTTAGGTGCTCTTTGAGACTTTCCTTTGACTATGGGTGAAGAAACTCATTTGAAAATGTAAGTGAAAAACTCTGCTACAAATAGTCTCCATCATCAAGGCAACTGACTAACCTTAGATTGACAAAGTAATCCAGTCTTCAACTTTTACGGAGATATGGTAGGGGATGATAAGATGAAGTTGAAATGCAAACATGGGAAGGCTGTCCCTTTGTTCCTCTGTGACAGAGGTCTATAAGAACAGTGAATTTTCATTCATTTCACCCTTTTTGAGAGCAGTCCCTTTTGAAATCTTTGCCACATGAAATAACTGCTTTTCATCCTCAAACAATGGTGAGCCTTCTACTTATTTATGAAGGAGGCCTATGTTTGAAAAATACCTGGGCCCTTTTCAACCCTTGTTTTAACCAAGTGAAGAATGTTTATGAACACACTGTTAGTGGTTTTCTTTGTATTTGATAGCAGAAGTCAATTTAAAACCAACATTTTTTTACTTCTTTGGCCATTTGCTTATCAACATTTCTTCATTCATAATCACCCAATTAGCTTCACAATGTATTTTAATTCTGTGTTTTAACAATGAAACTCATGTAAACACCTTTTTAAAGCACCACTATTTTGCCTTTGCTTTTAACACCATTTTCTATTCAGAAGCCTTCAATTGTCTCCTACTACCCTTAAAATTTTCCCTTCAGTCAGTGAAAACCCTATAATCAATCTCTGTCCCTGGCCCTCTTCTTATCAGATGAAGGAGGCCTTTATGATAGCGCCAAACCCTCTGCTCGTAAAATGAAGGAGGTTTTCTCCGTCTTTCAACCCTTTGCTCATGTATGGAGGAGGTTTTCTCAGTCTTCCCATTTCATCAATTTTTCAAATAGTGTTATCTTTCCTTTCACTGCCTATTCATACTTAAGCAAATGAAAATGACAAAATGACAATATGCCAAGAAGGCCATCTCTCTGAGACATGCAATTCTGCTTTTCAAATACCTTGTGCATCTTTAGACAATCAAAGGTAGCCTGGCCAGTATTTGCAGAGCATTTCTTGTCATTTATAATTCACTAACCTTTGGCTATGTTTGCAGGAGCTTATTTAAATAACTCTCTATCCTGTAGCTACATTCCAGGCTCAAAACCACATGAGAAGCAACTGTTTTCTCATGTTGAGTTTAATACTGTCTTCTGGAACACTTAGTATACTTTTTCTCTTTGAAAAAGACATTGAAACACTTGTACATCTATCTAATATCAGCTTGACCTGTGGCATATGTATTGCTGAGACATCAAGGCTTGTTAGTGGTGCGACTTAAGGGTGTAACCACACTTTATTTGCAGAATAGGAAGGTATTTTAGGACTGGTTGATAATAGATAGAGGTTATTTTGGCTTTAGGATAGTTTTCCAAGGGAAAATCGCCTAAAGCGCCACTACCTAACTTAGGGGAGACTTTTTGGACATATTTGGATTATTCTCTTTGTAGCTGATGGATAGGTTAGTATGGCTAAGGATAGATAGGGCTTGACAATGAGGTTTTATCTCGTCATGAGCTGATTGAAAATATTAGGAGGGAAAAAAATGTTTATGGGTCTTTTCCAGCTAGAAAATTTGACAAATTTTGAGATCAGCTGCTAGAAAACTTGGCTCTAACAAATAGTCATCATCAACAGGTGAAAAATACTGATGACTAACAATGGCTCCATTTGGGGAGGGCAGCTCCTTTTCAGGAGGTGTCCAGAATTTCAGATCTCGGTTCTTTGAAGACCATTTCTTTATCCATTGGTGCAAATTTCTTTCTTCCTTGATGCAATTTTTGAAAATTGACAACATCATTAGCATCAATGTTATTTCTACCTACCCCACTATATTTCCTAACATTTTTTCTTCTTTTGGGCGCATTTGGACTAGCAACCCTTTGAAATAGTATTTTTGAAAAATTAGACTATATGATTCTACACTTATATCTGCCAGGAGTTCAGATTAAGCTGATGAACTCCTTCACTTCTCTACCTATGCTAGATTGAATGTCAAGGTTAAGCTATTTGACAGGATATTATTCTCTAATCTAAAACATGAAATTGAAAAATGACCAAATCAGGATTAGACAGTCTAATTTGTCATGTACTTGTGGCATGAAAGACAAGCTGCACACAAATATTATTTTGCATAAGATGAAAACTAGAAAAGCAAGACTAGGATACACAATTTGTTTTTCATCACTGCTTTCCTCTTTGGTTTTGTTTTGAGCATGTGTAACCAGTATATTTTCCTAATCTACTCTCTTTGATAAGTCAATCTTACACAATGTTGACATATTTTCCACTCACTAACTTATCAGAAAATAAATTTAAAACATGTTCAGTTATGATTAGGCTAGATAACTGAACAAGACATTTGAGCACTAGCAGCGGCATTTAGACTTGCACGCTTTCCGAATGACTATTTTTTGAACATGGGGCTTTCTTTTTGTTTTTCAAACCGCCCTATTTTTCTATTTTTCTATTGTTTTTGAATTTTATGTTTTTGATCTATTTTTCAAACAATGTTATATACAATGATTGAAAAAATTTTCAAAATTAGAGGTCTTGAAAAAAATAATGCTTTAATGTCCTGCCATTCACAGGACCTCCAAAAGTTTCAGTCCCATCAAGTTCTTGCAGGAAAAAGGCATTGTTTCCGCTAATTGAGCTGATGATGAAAGGCCCCTTCCATAAGTTTTCAAATTTTCCATGTTTACCTCTGTCTTCTCTTATAGAATCCTATTTTAGCACTTTTTTCCGCAATCTAAAAATCATTTTCCTTGGTCCTTCTGTAAAAAATCTGTTTTATTTTGTCTTGCACTAATTGAGTCAAAGGGGGGAACCTGCAAGGCTGTGAGGTGTTCAGGTACTGATCTTGCTTTACGGATGGACCTATCGGTAGCTAAATTATTAGTTTTGAAAGCTTTCCATAGAATCTTCTCTGGGTCATCTACTATAATAGGGGGATTTGGGTCTGGATGAGATCTGGTGTTGATTCTTTGTGAAGCTAGATTTCGAGTCTAGGGTTTAGAGAGGATGGTATTTGTGATTGTTTCAGATGGATGGCCTCTCTAGGGGTTTACTAATGTGAAGGATGGTAAAAAAAAGAAGAGGAATAGTGGATTCTCCAGGTGGATTTCTGTGATAACTATGGTCCACCACCAACCTGTCAAAGATGCTTTCGGGAAAAAGTTTTATACCAAACTTTGAGATGAAAACTTGCAAAGAAGAGTGATTCACTTGGTTTCGACAGTTTTCTAGGATGTATGGACAAGCTAATGGTTCTTTTTGGCAAGAATATTTCTGCTCATCTCCTATGTTTAGGTGAAGTTTTCTGAATCGCTAAGTCATACTTAGTTTGTCACTGATTACAGAGTTTGCACCATAAGTTTTAAGTTTTGGAAAGGATGAGTCAACAAAAAGGTATGGTTTATGAATTTTTTGTTTTTTATGGAGTTTTTTAAGGCCTACTGGAGGCTGGTGGAGTCGCCAAGTGGAACTTGGTTGTTTTTGTAAAGATGTAGCTATGGTCCACCACCAGTAACTAGGGAAAAGCCGATCTGGGAATGTTTTGGGGTTTTTTGAGTTTTTATGTAGCCTATGAGGTTTGGAAGAGTTTCCTATAACTGAATCATCATTTTGCTAAGATGGTGAAAGAGCTAGCTTCTACTCTTCAAACAACACTTAATTTTTCTAAGTTTGATTGAGACTTCGGGAGTTACTAAGGAGTACTTAGATTGTCACTAACTTGGAAGGTCCCACCGTGATTGCCATTATTTTAGTGAGCAGTGGGATAAGTCAATCAGATAGTATTCTTAAGGCTGCTAGAAAGTTTAGGGAATATAAGTTTGTTTATCACTCAGAGTCCCACCATGATCACCATTATGTTAGTGTGGCAATGAGGCGGCTGATCAGATAGTATTCTAAAATTTTAGCAAAGTAGTAAGGCCTATTGGAGGCTAGTGGAGTCGCCAGATGGATTTTTAGTTGTTTTGAGAGTATATGTGTATGGTCCACCACCAATAACTGATAAACACCAATCTAGAGATATTTTTGGGGTTTTATGAGTTTACTACATGTAGCCTGAGGTTTGGAAGAGTTTCCTATAACTGAATCATCATTTTGCTAAGATGGTGAAGGAGCTAGTTTCTACTCTTCAGACAATACCTAAGTTTTCTAATTTGGACTGAGATTTTGAGAGATCCTAAGGGATACCGAGGATGTTTTGAATCAAAGTCCCACTGTGATCGCCATTATGTTAGGGTCCCGTTATTTGGTTGATTGGCAAGCCAAATGACAGTGTAACATCAAACGAATATTTGGAGCCCAAGGACCTAGCCTTCCTGGACTCAGAGAGGGCTCTCTCTATTTGTGTAAGGGATATCTGCGTGTTTGATTATTGTGTTCTCGATATTAAGATAGTTATGAAGTAGGTTTTTAGTTTTGGTTTTTTAGTTGTGAGGGATGAACTGATCAAAGATTAAGATAGGTAAAAAGATGTCGGATCAATTGGGCTATGGGGTCGAAAAAGGTCCGAGAAAGCTTTCAGATGGTGATACAAGGTTGTTGAAGGGCTGATTTGATTTGAGGTAAAATGGATCTTTGGGCAAAATGGAGTGAGATGGACATTAAATTTGTGAATAACAAAGGATTTCAAGCACAAATAGTTTAATAGTTGACATAAACATGGTAGGGAAAGCCATTAATCATGAGAAATGTAACTAGAAGCTGATCAATGCATAGAAATAAACATTCAAGCCATGCATAGAGATATATGACTCTCTAAATTTAGGAAATGGCTATCAAACTTTGGGGAAATACATTTAATATAGAAAAAAAACTCAAATCACTATGTAGGAATGCCTAAACATAGTACTTCAAGCTATTGGGCACTTTGAAAACAAGATTTCATAGTTTTATGGAAAGCGCAAGATCAGAACAAGACCTCCTTGGTTCAACAAATGAAAATCTAATCAATCAAAGAGAAGTTTCATAGGTGGAGCTATGGCTAACCATGAGTAAGCAGGGCATACCGTAAATCATACTTAGCATGCATAAAACCACAAATAAAACAAGAAAACAATATTCTTCAGTTATTAAAGAGTAATCAAGGATTCTTTAATATGACTAAGAATGAAGAAAACATGGAAACTATAAAGAAACAGGAAATTTGAGGTGCCTCCAAGGGCATGTCTCAAATTTGTTCTCTACTGTCTTATAGCAAGCAAGAAAATGGATTTATGAATGAAAACTAGGAAACAAAACAGAGAGAGAGACACTATGCCATTCTACCAAGTTATGGAATCCAACAACAATCCTCTTTCATCATCCAAGAACATCCAAGAAACTATCCAAAAGCATGAGACAAGTATTTCTTCCAAAGCTTATATGACCATATATTTCTTCTATTCATCAAGTTCAGCTTTGTTTAAAATGAAATCCTTTGGAATATATAGGCCAAAGTGAGGAAAACGTCTTAGTTCAACTTGCAATCTCATTGGCCTATCCAAAATATCTGATTTTGTCCTTGAGGCTTTGCAAAGCCCAAGGCACAAAATATCTAATAAAATATCTCAAAAATTCTAAAATAGGGAAATATATTGACTTTTCATAACTTATCATGTACAAAAATAGCTAAATGCACATGAAGAAAATTCCCTTTTGAAAGGTTCAATTTTTACAAAAATATTGAAGAAATACATCAGCAAAAGGTCGCTTGACTTGCTGGCAACTTTTGGAGCCTTCCCGATGTTGAAACGAGGCCCGTGATGGCTCATTGGAAAGATATGGGTGTATATTTCTGAAAATGTTTAGTTTTATCCCAAATTACCACTAGAAGTCCTCCAAAAATATACATGTGTGTAAAAACCCAAAAAATAGGCCTTTTGATAAATGGGGTAGAGTGTAGAAAAAGCGAGTGTTTTTCACCATTTTGGGGGAGAAAATGATCTTCATTTGATCTGAAAATCGCTGAGTATGTGCCCTTGAAATTATGGCATCCAATGATATGATTTTCATCCTTTGAGGATGCCCCAAACTGAAATGGTGATGCCCATGAGTTTTAGCCAAAAACCCAAAAACGACAAAAAATCAAAATTTGTCGAATTTCACCCAAAATTGGCGAGCATGACCCTCAAGGGTTTTCAGAAACATGTTGTGAAGATGAGGCCAAAATTTGGAGCTTTGAGGTGTCTTTCCTAAATTTTGGTGCCAAGCGCTTCCCTTTAGCCTCCTTGAGTTTTTCTTGAGCGGCCTTCAATTTCTACCGAGAAAACTGATTGAGCTTTTTATAATGCCCGGCCATCCTCCGTTGAAGGTCCAAGTCTCTATTTGCCTTCTCCAATTTCTTCTCCAAGTGATCGTTAACTCTCTCAAGTCATGCTTCCTGATTTTTCCCTATCTCTTGTTTGAACAATGTAGTGAGAGGGGTAGATTGGAGAAGAGCATCTTCCTCTTCCTTTTGTTTCTCAAGGGCCTTTTTGAGCCCCATGGTTCTTGGCCTCTTTCGCCTGGGCTGATCTTCGCCTTCGCTCTTATCAAACTCACCCATGAGTTCTTCCAATCTCACTTGTGCTTTGGAGGCCTCCTTTTTGTATTTGATGGCCCATGTCTCATATACAGCCATATGGACACTCATCTGTTTGTTTTGAATTTGCAAAAAGTGATTAAAGTTTCTAGCCCTCTCAAGATCAGTCCTCAAAGCATTAATTTGGTTTTCTCTATTGATCAAGAGATTTTCTAGTATCCGAGCTTCATTGTCACTATCATCACTTTGGATTTGAATGATGTCGAATTCCCTTTCCTTTTCATGAATGCTTTCTCCTTTCTCCTTTCCTTTCCTTTGAGTGGCTCTTTTAGTCTTCCTCCTCTTGGAAAATTCGACAATGAGCTTCTTGGGCAATTTTCGCTTGCTTCAGAGGGCCCTAGTTACATTTGGAGTTACAACTCTAGGCACCATTTTCCTTGATGTCCGGGGCTTGGCCACTTTTTGAGAAGAGAGCATGGCCCCTTTCCTAGGAGAGGCAGCTAACACATGCTCCATTGGCTCTTTACCCTTGTCACTTTGCTCATCATTCTTGCCACTGTCTTGGATTTATTTATGGATGCCTTGACTGTCCTTGTGCATTTATTTTTGAGGGTTGTCCTCCTCACTGTGTTGCACCTGTTCATCATGCTGCCCTTCTTCTTCATGAGGCTGTTGTTCTTTTTCATGAGGCTGCCTCTGTTCATCATGCTGTGGCTCCCTCTGTTCATCATGCTTCTTTTCATCATCATGTCCTTTTTCATCATGCTCAAGAGTCTTCTGCTCTGCCTCACTGTGATGCTTCTCATCATCATGTCCTTTTTCATCATGCCCTTCTTCCCCTTGCTATTTTGCCTCATTGTTTTCTTCTCCCCCTTGTCGCGTTGTTCCACTATGATGTTGCCCATCATCATCTTCCTCATCATCCCCTTGCTACCCTATTTCATCATGCTTCTACTCATCATCACTTTCCTCTTCTTGCTCATTCTCTTCCTCCTCATCATGCTCTTTTGCTTGTTCTATGGTAAACTTGAGCTTCTTGGGAATAGGTTTGCTAGAAGTAGGTGAAGGATGGTGAGTAGAAGGTGAAGGAGATGTATGAAATGAAGGGACAGTGTAGAAATACAGATGTGTGATGAAAGTATCCCAAGAGACCTCCTTCTTCTCAAGCTGATGAAGAATGATAATTTTGATGAGGGAGTGATGGAAGAGGCTGGCTGTTTGCTGAGAAGGAGGCTTTTTCTGAACAGTGGAGGCCATTTTCTCAATACTTCTATGTAGGAAGAAAGGGAGATTTAGCAATTTGGCCCTTGTGAAATGCATGAGAAATTGGATATGATAGGCATAGAATCAGGAGAATCTTCCCTCGCAAGTGAAGTATTTCATGATTATCTTCATGAGGGGGGCATAACTATTCAATAGATATGAGAAGGGAAAAATGGATGGACATGAATCTCTATGCTCAGGCTTCAGAAAAGGCTTGTATTCTTATGAGTCCAGGTGGCTTTGTTTAAACCACTTCTCCTCAACATAAGGGATTTTAGTGGCCTTGGAGATGGACCTTGGAGAGAATTTTAAATCTAGGCTTGCCAGCTGAAAATGATGCTCTTGAAACCTCAAAACACAAAGATGTGTCAAAGGGGAATAGCTCTTCACCTCTTGCACTCTTTGGAAAAAATCTAGACACCCAACGTCATGGAAGTTAAAAGGGACTGATGGATGAGCATTCACTTCTTCGGTGGAAACAGGCTCAAACCTCTTGTGAAGGCCGATCTTATTGTCTTGCTTGGGAGGCATCTTGTTTTAAATGTTCTTTTCAACACCAAGCTGTCTCAAAAGGCCTTTGGAATTTTATTCTCAAACACACCTCTATCCTGCTTATCAGTCACTGTTTGAACAAGACAAATTTCTTCAAATGCTTTGTGGAATAGTTTTCCAACACCAACTTTCTGCTGTTTTTAAATCAGTGATTTGTCCTCTTTTATGCCAAACAAAAAATATTTTGTAAAATAGAAAGCACACAGTCAAATTGTTACTGTGTTTGGGTAAGGTCACAAGGATCCTTTGTGTTTTGGTAGAAACAAGACAGCCTTGTATTTAGACAAAGACAAAAAACAACCTCCCTCAAACAGTGCTTCTTCTGCTGTTCACTAGTTCTTATACATAGGTAGACAAAATCACCCTCAAATTGATTCAAAGGATTTTCATAGCATACTTTGTTTTATGGAAATATGGTGGCTAGACAGAATTTGCTCTTTTACCATTCAAAGGGACACTTTTTGAAGTGACAAGGCATTCAGACTAAGACTACTGTTTTCAAAATAGGCTCATTATTTTCACCTTACAAACACTGTGTTTTCCTTACAAAGACTGCTTCACTATTCAATCACTATTTTAGTCTTTAAAAACATGGCATCAATCACCCCTTTCGATTTCGAAATTTATCATGAGGTGATGAAAAATACCTCAAATATCCTTCATGGGCCTTGATTGATCGTTTGTGGAGCTTTTGGAGCTTCTTTGAAGGTGCTAGGAGGCGCGGCACACTTGTTAGAAAGAACCCTACAAAACACAAGGCAGTCGGGTCGGCCTTCGGGCGATGGTGACTGGCACTACAGGCGCGTCGTGCGCCACTACAGGCACGTCGCGTAGTAGTGTAAAGCTTGTGTAAATCTTCGCCTGAACGTGCCGTGTGCTTTTCCAGGCACGTCGCGCAATCATAGGCCTCCAAAACTCTGCAATTTCGCTCGAAATCTCTCTTTTCTCCAATGGGCGGCTAAGAGAGCGATTGTGAGTGCTTGTTTGCATTTTTGAAACTTGCAAATTTTCTTGTAATGGTCTCTTATTCCTTTTGAAGGAAAAAAGGCGAATTAGCTTTGAAACTACTTTATGAGGGTTTTGAAGTTTTTTTGAAAAAGGTATTGGTTGTAAAAAAAAAGTGAAGCACGACTTTATCATTTATAATCTTCAAACCATCACAAAGCCACTATTTGACCAAAACTCTAAAATGGTGTTGTGGATGATATTTTTTGAAGGTTTTCATATATATGACCCCTTTCAAAGTGAAAAAGCCATTTTGAAAGCCAAAATCTCTCTCAGTGTTTTCCTCATTAAGGCAATACCCTTTTCACTATTTGCCTATTTATGTCCCTTTAAAGGGAAAACTCTGCTGAAAGGCATATCAATGATATGTGAGGCTTTCTTTGCCATTCTTGCAAGGAGATAAATCACCACTTTGAAACTTATTTTGACAGTCTCTGCTCCTGATTTTTTGAAAATGATCATGCCCACTGTGAAGTTGATTGAACTGTTAGGTGCTCTTTGAGCCTTTCATTTGACTATGGGTGAAGAAAATCATTTGAAACTGTAAGTGAAAAACTCTGCTACAAATAATCTTCACCATCAAGGAAACTGATTAACCTTAGATTGACAAAGTAATCTAGTCTTCAACTTTTACGGAGATATGGTAGGGGATGATAAGCTGAAGTTTAAATGTAAACATGGGAAGGCTATCCCTTTGTTCCTCTGTGAAGGAGGTCTATAAGAACAATGAATTTTCATTCATTTCACCCTTTTTGAGAGCAGTCCCTTTTGAAATATTTGCCACATGAAATAACTGCTTTTCATCCTCAAACAATGGTGAGCCTTCTACTTGTTTATGAAGGAGGCCTCTGTTTGAAAAATACCTGGGCCCTTTTCAACCCCTTTTTTAACCAAGTGAAGAATGTTTATGAACACACTGTTAGTGGTTTTCTTTGTATTTGATAAAAGAAGTCAGTTTAAAACCAACATTGCTTTACTTCTTTGGTCATTTTCTTATCAACATTTCTTCATTCATAATCACCCAATTAGCTTCACACTGTATTTCAATTCTATGTTTTAACAGTGAAACTCATGTAAACACCTTTTTAAAGCACCACTGCTTTGCCTCTGCTTTTAACACCCTTTTCTATTCAGAAGCCTTCAATTGTCTCCTACTGCTCTTAAAATCCACCCTTCAGTCAGTGAAAACCCTATAATCAATCTCTATCCCTGGCCCTCTGCTTATTAGATGAAGGAGGCCTTTATCATAGCGCCAAACCCTCTGCTTGTAAAATGAAGGAGGTATTCTCATTCTTTCAACCCTCTGCTCATGTATGGAGGAGGTTTTCTCAGTCTTTCAACCCTCTGCTCATGTATGGAGAAGGTTTTATCAGTCTTCCCATTTCATCAGTTTTTCAAATAGTGTTATCTTTCATTTCACTGCCTATTCATACTTAAGCAAATGAAAATGAAAAAATGACAATATGCCATGAAGGGCATCTCTTTGAGACATGTAATTCTGCTTTTCAAATACCTTTGTGCATCTTTAGACAATTAGAGGTAGCTTGGCCAGTATTTGCAGAGCATTTCTTGTCATTTATAATTCACTAACCTTTGGCTATGTTTGCAGGAGCTTATTTAAATAACTCTCGGTCTTGTAGCTGCATTCCAGGCTCAAAACCACATGAGAAGCAGTTGTCTTCTTATGTTGAGTTTAATACTGTCTTCTGGACACTTAGTATACTTCTGCTCTTTGAAAAAGACATTGAAACACTTGTACATCTATCTAATATCAGCTTGACATGTGGCATATGTATTGCTGAGACTTCAAGGCTTGTTAGTGGCGCGACTTAAGGGTGTAACCACACTTTATTTGCAGAATAGGGAGGTCTTTTAGGACTGGTTGATAATAGATAGAGGTTATTTTGGCTTTAGGATAGTTTTCCAAGGGAAAATCACCTAAAGCGCCACTACCTAACTTAGGGGAGACTTTTTGGATAGATTTGGATTATTCTTTTTTGGAGCTCATGGACAGGCTAGTATGGCTGAGGCTAGATAGGGATTGACAATGAGGTTTTATCTGGTCATGGGCTGATTGAAAAGGTTAGGAGTGCAAAAAATGTTTATGGGTGTTTTCCAGCCAGAAAATTTGACAAATTTTGAGATCAGTTGCTAGAAAACTTGGCTCTAACAAATAGTCATCATCAACAGGTGAAAAATACTGATGACTAATAGTGGCTCCATTTGGGGAGGGCAGATCCTTTTTAGGAGATGTCGAGCATTTTAGATCTCGGTTCTTTGAAGACCATTTCTTTATCCATTGGCGCAAATTTCTTTCTTCCTTGATGCTATTTTTGAAAATTGATAGCATCATTAAAATCAATGATATTTCTACCTACCGCACTATATTTCCTAACATTTTTTCTTCTTTTAGGAGAATTTGGACTAGCAACTCTTTGACATAGTATTTTTGAAAAATGAGACTATCTGATTCTACACTTATATCCGCCGGGAGTTCAGATTAAGCTGATGAACTCCTTCACTTCTCTACCTATGCTAGATTGATTGTCAAGGTTAAGTTGTTTGACAGGATATTATTCTATAATCTAAAACATGAAATTGAAAAATGACCAAATCAGGATTAGACAGTCTGATTTGTCATGTACTTGTGGCATGAAAGACAAGTTGCACACAAATATTATTTTACATAAGATGAAAACTAGAAAAGCAAGACTAGGATACACAATTTGTTTTTCATCCCTGCTTTCCTCTTTGGTTTTGTTTTGAGCATGTGGAAACAGTATCTTTTCCTAATATACTCTCTTTGATAAGTCAAGCTTACACAAAGTTGACCATCTTTTCCACTCACTAAATTATCAGCAAATAAATTTAAAACATATTCAGTTATGATTAGGCTAGATAACTGAACAAGATATTTGAGCACTAGTAGCGGCATTTAGACTTGCGCGCTTTCCGAATGACTATTTTTTGAACATGGGACCTTCTTTCTACTTTTCAAACCGCCCTCTTTTTCTATTTTTCTATTGTTTTTGAATTTTCTGTTTTTGATCTATTTTTCAAACAATGTTATATACAATGATTGAATAAGTTTTCAAAATTAGAGGTCTTGACAAAAATAATTCTTTAATGTCCTGCCATTCACAGGACCTCCAAAAGTTTCAGTCCCATCAAGTTCTTGCAGGAAAAAGGCATTACTTCCGCTAACTAAGCTGATGATGAAAGGCCCCTTCCATAAGTTTTCAAATATTCCACGTTTACCTTTGTCTTCTCTTCTAGAATCCCATTTTAGCACTTTGTCCCCAATCTGAAAATCATTTTCCTTGGTGCTTTTGTCAAAAATCTGTTTTATTTTGTCTTGCGCTAACTGAGCCTTTTGGTAAACTTCTTCTCTTGTTTGCTGTAAATGGATAGTCTGATTTACCCTCCTTTGCATGTCATTTTCTTCTATTTGGACTTCCTGCAATAGCTTCATTACTGCAACTCCTAAAGAAGTTGGGAAAATGGCATCTATGCCATAAAATAGTTGGTAGGGAGACATCTTATTGATTTTTTTGTGGTTAGTCTATCAGCCCATAGTGAGTGTACTAGTTTTCCATGCCATGCTATTTTATTTTGTTCCAAAAGTTTTTTTATGATGTTGACTAGGCTTTTGTTAGAGGATGCGGCAAAACCATTACCTTGAGGGTAATAAGCTGTGGAATTCTAATGAAATGTGATATTTGTAGAAAAAGTCAACCATTCTTTTGGAGGAAAAGGCAGCAACATTATCCGTAATGATCTTTCTAGGACAGCCGAATCTAGGTAGGATGTTGGTTTCTAGGAACTTAATGATGACTGAATCGGTAGCGTTCCTAGAGGGTATGGCTTCTATCCATTTGGTAAAGTAATCAGTGGATGTAAAGATCCATTTATGTTGAGCAGACGAAGAAGGGTGAATTTCCCCGATAAAATCTAGACCCCATTGCTGGAAGGGTCCTTCGACTATGATGGGGTGTAAAGGCAAAGGTAAAAGATTTTTCTTGCCATCAAAAATTTGACACTTATAGCATGTCATAACTAGCTTGTAAGTGTCAGGAAATAAGGTATGCCAATAATAACTAGCTCTAAGGATTTTGTTCACTGTAGTTTTCCAGTAGAGATGACCTCCACATTCTCCTTCATGCATTTCGTGCATAATTTTCTCTGCATAAGACTCAAGCAAACATTTAAGCAACATACCAGTGGGATTTTTCCAATACAAAAATCCATCTATAATGAAAATTTTAAAGACTTTTGTTTAAGAAATCTTGCTTTTTTCTTTGATAAAGTTGGAGGAGCATTTAGATAAAATAATACATAAAGAATATCTGCATACCAAGGTGAATTTAAAAACACTTGTTCAACATGAGCGGCTGTGCATTCTTCCTGTTCTTCTAGGGCATCAACAAAATTTATATCTAAAGCTTAGAGGTTGGTTTCAACCATTAGTCTTGCAAGTCCTTGTCCTTTAACCTGTTTGGTAGGTCGGATTTCTAAGTCATATTCTAAGATGATAGCGATACATTTTCCCCTTTTACCATTGGGATCTTGGTTTAATATGTCTTTGACAACGGTATTAGGAACAAAAGCGACGACATGAGAATGAGAGATGTAAACTCCAAAATCTTTTAGTGCTTTTAGCAATGCGAATGCCTGATTTTCCATGATGTTATATTTCAAGGGAGCATCTCTCAGGGATTTGCTGAAAAATGCAATGGGTTGCTCTTGCCCTGCTGCGTTTTTTTGCAATAACACAACAGTTATTGTGTGTTCTGAGGCAAATGAAAAAATGTAAAAATCTTTGGTGAAATCAGGACATATCAATACTAGTGTTTCAGTTAGGGCCTTTTTAACTAGTTCAAAATATTTTTTGGCTTCCGAAGTCCATTTAACCCCAACCTCTTTTTTCAACATATTTGTGATATCTCTCAGAAGTTTGACAAGATTTGGGATGAATCTTCTCAAGAAATTGATCTTTCCAATAAAGGATTGCAGCTCCTTTATGTTTCTGGGGTGACTTATTTGTAATATGCCTTCGATTCTCTGGGGGTCTATTTTCATTCCCTCTTTCGAAATGATGTGACCTAGGAGTTTTCCTTCTCCTAGACCGAAAAGTGTTTTCTTGGGGTTTAGGGATAAACCATATTTTCTACATTTGTTAAAAACCTTTCTTATGTGCACCAGGTGTTCTTCATCTGATTTGGAATATACCGTAATATCGTCAAGATATATGAGTATTAAATAACCTATGTCTTCTGAGAAGACTATTTCCATGGTTATTTGGAATGTGGCACTAGCATTCATCAATTCAAAGGGCATTTTAACATACATGAAAGTGCCCCAAGGTGTGGTGAAAGATGTTTTGTGTTGATCAGTGGGGTAAACCAACACTTGGTTATAACCAGAAAAACCATCAAGTAATGAGATCCTTTTAGCACCTACTACCTTTTGAAGTATGTGGTCCATTTTGGGCAATGGTTAGTTGTCTTTTAAACATGCTCTATTTAGGTTTCAGAAATTGATACAGAGTCTGATTTCACAAGTCTTTTTCCTAACTGATACTAGATTTGAAACCCACTCAGAGTACCTAAGGGACACTATTATCCCAGCATCATACATCCTTTTGATTTCATTTTCAACCAACGGTAGTAAGACTGGGTTTATTCTTCTTAACTTCTGTTTGAAATGCTTCTGGTTTTCTTTAAGGGGAATCTTATGTTGAATGGTGCTTGTGTCATATGATTTCAAATCTTGGTATCCCCATGCGAACACATCTTTAAATTATTTAAACAACTTGATGTACTTTTGCTTTATGTGAGGAGGGAGGGTTTTGGATAGTTTGATATTTCTTGGTTCTTCTGGGCTTCCTATGTTATATTCTTCTATGTCGACCTCAGTAGATTCCATTTTTGGATTTTTGGCCACATTGTTAAAATCAAACAATTCTTCTAAAGGTGCACGCCCTCTGGGTATGGTGTCATTTTCACAGTGTAAGACTTCAAGTTCCCTTTGGTCTATGTCCTCTCCTATCTTAGTTTCATATGAATGATTGACCAAGTTTACATCTGTCTAAGAAGGTAAATTTGGCTCTTGATCTTGATTTTTTCCAGGTTTCTTTTCTTCATTTTATAAGTCTGTTTTGGTTACTTCAAATTCATTCCTAGATTGTAAGAAATCATCAATTTGATCGTCATCTTTAAATATTTTCCAATGGTCAATATTATCTGGTATTGTAGGGCGATGTTTGACCTGAATACTGTATTGCTCGCTTAGACATGGTATTTGGCCATTGCTTGCAGCAAAGGCGAGGTCATTTGCTAGGCTATTTTGAACCCTGGGAATATAAGTGAGTTCATATTTTTCGAAGTTTTTGAGGATTTCTAAAGCTGCATTCCTGTATTCTCTTAGTCTTGGGTTTTTCGCCAAATATTCACCTTTGATTTGCCTAATTACAAGTTTTGAATCTCCCTGGGCTAATATTTTCTTGGCGCCTAAGTCCTTAAGTATGTGCAGACCAAGGAGAAGGGCCTCATATTCCGCAATGTTATTAGTACATTGGAATTATAATCTGAAAGAATGACCTCCATTAGTATTGTGTATCCAGATGCCGGCCCCCAAACCAATTTTTCCACAAGAACCATCAAAGCTTATACTCCAAAGAGCTTCTTTTTCATACACAATACTAAGCTGCTTTTCAGGTTTCTTGGAGCTTTGGTCATTAGTTTCTTCATTTAGTAATGGGAAATGTGGTTTTTATGGCTTGAAATCCTCTTCATTTTCTTTTATCTGCTCGTTTATATCACTTTCATTGTATAAGATAAAAGAATCTAAATTGGAATGAATGGAATAAATGGGAGTGTTGTTTGGCTTATCTCGGTTGCTAACCATGTATTTCATGTGATTTTCTCGGTATAATCTCCTAGTCTGGTTGAAAACTGGGATGGTAGCGAATGCCATGTCCATTTGAAGGTTACCTTGTATTTTGGCATCCCACGCCCTTGATAGTAGCATTCCATACTTAGGAGGAATATCGGCCACTACTACATCCATGAATAGGTTTTTTTCCGGTAGTTGTGTCAAAGAAAACCACAGGTTCTTTATTAGCCCTAAGAATTTGACCCAACTTGAATCAAAGGAGTACATGTCCTTGTATGGTTGAGTTACCTCTAGACCCAGGTTTTCCATGATTGCTTTAGGCATGAGGTTATGGGAGGCACCAGAATCTAACATGGCATTATGTAATATCTTGTCTTGTATGTACGAGCTTACATAGAAAGGAGAGATAGTTCCTTCTTGGTATTCACCTTCTATTTTGGGGCCGAACAAGAGGTCGGGTTTGTCATAAGTTAGATTTAAAGTATCTGCTTCATTTCCTAAATCAAAAACTTTGAAGATTTGAGATCTATACCTATCTACAATTATTAGCTCAATAAGGGGTATGGCTATTTTTATTTTGGAAATTTCCTCTTCGAAACTGAAAGGAGTTTGTAGTTTGGACAGATTTATTTCAGCTTTTTCGAACATGATTTTCTCTATGTTCTTAATTTGTTGACTTTGGTTCGAGCCTTTGTTCAACACATCCATCTTGGGAATCTTTGTGGGAGTACTAGGAGCATCTGAGCCAAAACTTGTTTGAATAACTTTATCTTGGTTTTGGTCATTTTTCTTGACCATGATTTTGTTGTTGTCCACTGCTTTTTAAGGATGGTATCAGGGGTTCTGGCAGTGTCTGAGCTACCTTTCTCGGATTTGTCTTGGTTTTTTCTGCTTCTAAGTTCATACTGCCTATGCACTTCTATTATGGCATTCTGAAAATCTATTGTAGGATCTTCGGGATCTTCATAGTTGGTTTCATCTTGATCTGGAGAGAATAATGTTTGTTCTTATTTTGTGAGGTAAACCTCACTCTCGCTATCAAAACCTAATAGTTTCAAATGACTTTCATCAATGGGTTTTGTATCCCTGTCATCCTCACCAACATAATTTTCACTGAAGGATGGCCTGATTTGTTGGCCCTTTTCTCTTGGTTTATTTTGAGGTTGTTCCCTCCTAAAATTTTGGTTCTGGTTTCTGTTTGGAGGGTTTGGCTGGTTGTCCCTAAGAGGGGTCTTTTCACTTATATTTTCCCACTTTTTGGCCATGGACCTAACCAAGTCATCTATTCTAGGATCTAAGGAAGGGGCTGAAGTGGAGACCTCATCCCGATATGTGACTTTCCTTTCTGATCTAGTCCTAACTCTTTTTTCTGCTAAGTTGGCTTCTGCACTTATGGCCACTTTTTTCATTTCCTCTAAGGTAGGGGGTCCTTGTCTCTTAGTTGATAAGTCATGTTTGGGTCAAAGCCTTCGGGGAAATTTTCCAAGACTGTGCCAAGTGGAGGTTTGAAGTGAGGCGGGAGGGCGTTATACACACTGTTGAACCTAGTACAGTATCCATAGACACTTTCCTCATTTTTCCATTTTATATTGTTATACTTTGATAGGATTTGAATGGGGTTCTTTCGGATTTCCCACTTATTTATGAAGGTTTGGTAGAGTTCTGGGAGATCGTGGATGTTGTTTGGAGTTAAGCTCTTAAACCATTTTTTGGGTTCTCCGCTCAGGCTTCGAGTGAACATCCTCATTCTGATGGTCTCGTCTTCTATTTCCATGTATTCAAAGGCATTGCTAATCCTATGTACATGTTATTGAGTTGTGGTAGTCTCAACTCCGATAAAGTGCGGGATTTTGGATTGATAGTCATTTTGTAAGGGAGCCAAAGGTTGTGGCAACACCAAGGGTGCATACGAGGCTGCCATGGCGGGAGCTAATGGATGATGTAAAAAATGAGGGCTTGTACGATGAGCTGAGGTGGTTTGAACAGTAGTGGTTTGGATGGGTGTGGTGGATGTACTTGGGCTAGTGATCTGATTTTGAGCAGATCTTGGGTGGTAGGAGCCATAGTGATGGAGAAGCTAAAAGTCTAGAGGTGTAGTAGGCGAGGCTTCTCTACTAGGACTCTATGGAAGATTTAGGGGCTCAAGATCGTCAAATTCTATCTTACTTTGTGACTTGCTTCTAAAAATGGTTTTTTTTTATTTTAAGTCAAAAGGGGAAACCTGCAAGGCTGTGAGGTGTTTAGGTACTGATCTTGCTTTACGGATGGACCTATCGGTAGCTAAATTGTCAGTTTTGAAAGCTTGCCATAGAATCTTCTCTGGGTCATCTACTATGATAGGGGGATTTGGGTCTGGATGAGATCTGGTGTTGATTATTTGTGAAGCCAGATTTCGAGTCTAGGGTTTAGAGAGGATGGTATTTGTGATTGTTTCAGATGGATGGCCTCTCTAGGGGTTTACTAATGTGAAGGATGGTAAAAAAGAAATGAGGAATAGTGGATTCGCCAGGTAGATTTTTTTGATAACTATGGTCCACCACCAACCCTATCAAATATGCTTTCGGGAAAACGTTTTATAGCAAAATTTGAGATGAAAACTTGCCAAGAAGAGTGATTCACTTGGTTTCAACAGTTTGTTAGGTTGTATGGACAAGCTAATGGTTCTTTTTGGCAAGAAGATTTCTGCTCATCTCCTGTGTTTAGGTGAAGTCTTCTGAATCGCTAAGTTATACTTAGTTTGTCACTGATTACAGAGTTTGCACCATAATTTTTAAGTTTTGGGAAGGATGAGTCAACAAAAAGGTATGGTTTATGAATTTTTTTGTTTTTTATGGAGTTTTTGAAGGCCTACTGGAGGCTGGTGGAGTTGCCAGGTGGAACTTGGTTGTTTTTGTAAAGATGTAGATATGGTCCACCACCAGTAACTAGGGAAAAGCCGATCTAGGAATGTTTTGGTGTTTTTTGAGTTTTTATGTAGCCTATGAGGTTTGGAAGAGTTTCCTATAACTGAATCATCATTTTGATAAGATGGTGAAAGAGCTAGCTTCTACTATTTAAACAACACTTAAGTTTTCTAAGTTTGATTGAGACTTCGAGAGTTACTAAGGAGTACTTAGATTGTCAGTAACTCGGAAGGTCCCACCGCGATCGCCATTATTTTAGTGAGCAGTGGGATAAGTCAATAAGATAGTATTCTTAAGGCTGCTAGAAAGTTTAGGAAATCTAAGTTTTTTTATCACTCAAAGTCCCATCGTGATTGCCATTATGTTAGTGTGGCGATGAGGTCTTAGAATCCCAGAGAGGGAGATTAAAGCAATCAAATACATATTCAAAAAAATTTCTTTCTGCTTCTAAAATATCCACGCTACTTTCCTGAACCAGACTTGCGTATATACGCGGATACTCTTTACGAAACTCGCGTATACACAGATATCTATTTATGTCATTAATTCTTCACTTAAATCATTCCTTCATTTATTCATCAGATATTCAATAAACAGTAAAAAGGTGCAGTAAGAACAGAATAAGCCATCACACAAGCATCACACATGAACACCAGGATTTTTAGGTGGAAACCCAAATCGGGAGAAAACCACCGCTGCAGTTGCTCAGCCTTCAATATTTTATTATAGAAAACATCTTACAACATATGTGTTTGATTACGGACTCTACCGACACGCGACGCTTCCCCTGGCTCGTTTGCAAGCCTCTCACGGAAGGGGCTCCAACCCCCATTCGTTTGACCTCTCCCACGGAGAGAACTCGACTGATCTCGTTTACCGGCCTCACACAGAGGGAACTACAACCCCCTGACTGAAGGCTACAACCCTCAGCACCTCTATGGACCACGTTTCATCAATTTTCACACTGGATCCAAAGCTTCCTTTAGAACACCACTTGCAGGCCACATTTCATCATATTTTCAGACTAGACCCACTCCATACTTTTAAGCACATTCAACCATCAAACAGATACATATAACTCACTCACAGATATCAGTAAACCAGAAGAATAGATCAGACATTTCTTACCATGGACTTCAGCAAACCCTAGTTTGCATACGCGCTTTCCTTTCACTGATGTCGCGTATATACGCGCTTCTGTTCACATAAACCAGCGTATACCTCTGTACATATTTCATTGCGCATACGCGCTTTCTCTTCAGAGAAGTTGTGTATATATGCACTTCCTCTGCGGCAAACTAGCGTATAGATCTTCAATCATTATAGAGCAGCATACTTCTTCAAATAAGATATTCAGTTTAGATTTACCCTTTTACTTCAGACAGATGTTCGCCTCATCTCAGATCTAAGCCTTCCATAAACAGATCTAGCAGATACAAATACATTCCAGATCTAGATATTCCGCTTCATCATTTCTTCTGCTTAGTTATATATTCTAGACACATTATCAATGACATACCCTTCTACCTTTCAAATACTGTGAAAATATTCATTCAAGCTCAGACATCTTGCTCCCACACTCATGATTTGCACAATGAATTTCTTCTCTTTATATAGGTTCTCCCTTTTTCAATACCATGAGCCCCTTTTTCAATACCATGAGCCAAAACAATACCATGAGCCCAAAACTACATTACTTCCAATGGTATTCCTGGACGGGGTCATTTAGACGAATCATAACCCAATACAATGGGTCAATACCATGGTGGTTACCCCTGGTTTTGCACTTTATGAGCGCTTTTTCCCATACGCGACTTGGAACGTTCTTTTCCACGTGCATACGCGACTTCCCCTAGACAGATCCGCGTATTCCTAGAGACATACTCTTTTCATCAAGATTTAGCACATGCTGAATTCCTTTCTTCATTGCATTCTTTACACACTGTAGATACATCATATTTCCTTCATCAAGAACATATTCTATCAAGCACAACTTCATCAAGTAAGTTGCCATTATCTTCATCAAGTGGGTTGTCTTTCAAGGACAACACTTAGCATCATATTGTCAACAAAAATCATATCACATCAGATTTACATCATTTACCAAGTCCATCAAGTCAAGAATAACTTCATCAGGTGGATTGCCATCAAGGACAACACATGTCAACAATCTCATGTCTTCATCTTCATTCAGTGGGTTGCCATCAAGGACAACACTCTGCATCATATTTCCAACAATCTTCCCCTTTGGACTTGATGGCAACCATAATGGTGTTTGGTTACCACAATAGATAGGTACATTAAGAATACAATGACACCATGTCACATTCCCCATTTTTGACACCATTCTTTCTCTTCATTCAAACACCATGTCACTCTCCCCCTTTGACATCAAGGGCAAAGGGCGGATCAAAATCAACATACTCTCCCCCTTTTCTCCGCATGTGGAAGAAGCGTTTTGCAGATCTGATATATAGTGAAAGTGACCAAGCTCCCCCTGAGTTCACGCTGAATCTTTAAACATATTTTCCAATGAAGTACATGACTCTATGAATTTCCTATCACCAATGACTCATACTTACATCAAAGATCCATCCAGGTGGATTTACATATGAGACTCAACTACCCAACCAAGTGGGTTTACACATTTGACTCAGCTACCCAACCAAGTGGGTTTACAAATTTTGACTCAGCTACCCAACCAAGTGGGTTTACAAATTTATCAAGTCCTTACATGACTGAATATTACAATTTTACATCATGGATCTCTACATGACCTTTTCATCAAACTACAAATATAACTTTAAGACCAACACCAGAAAGTCCTCAAGAAAGAGAGCATTTTTCAGAATCAGCATAATGCCAACAATTGCATTATACTCAGCAACGCAAATGCTCCCCCTGAATCTGTGCATCCAAGTAAACTTTCCATATGACTAAGGCTTCCCCTTAGTTTGTGCATCCTGAACACTTTCACCAACAAATCATCAAGGAATCTTTATCTAAACATTAGAAATAGAATTATGAGAACTGGAACACCACCAAAGATACCATGATGCTCGGAGAGAGATACCAAACGTACTATGATTTGCTTTGAAGAAGCGACTCAAGATGCCAGTAACGTCGGTCATACAGCGGTTTTATGTTATGAACATGCATATATACCACGGTAATGTTTAAAGGGAAACAGCGTATCAATACCATCTTCTATATTTTAACCACTTTCGATCCTGCAGCAGAAAAAATGGTGTTCGTGTTCGAGATATTTGAATGCTTCCCTGGACCTAGAGATAGATAAAGCCGATTAACCAGTTGTCTTCAAACGTCATCCAACGGTTAGCCAGCATAAGCACATTAGTAACCAAGACTGATTCACCAATAATACAATCTTTCTAAGAGAAAAGGGTATCATGCAGACAACATTTTTCACACAAGTGTCGGGCAATCATCATATGTGGTCCATACGTCACCATAGGTCTCAAGGTTTAACATGGAGAAGTAACACATATGTAAATAATAAAGAATCTATTAGTAACAAACTCTGCATGATATATTCTTATTTCTGAATCAAGCGACATCCAACTCATCCATGTGTGAGCACAAAAGATACTTATCAGCAACCAGGGCTCAAAATCTCATCATAATAAACCATGTACCAAGTCATCATCATTTGAGCATGAGTATCACAAAAACCAAAGAATAAGCAGTCATATTGCCAACAATGCAATCATTAGAATTCAACCTGCTGCTCCCCCTGAACCAGTGCTCCATCTTAACTTGTGCAACCTGAATACGTTCATCAGCAAGTCATCAGCAACAATCTCTGCATGGGCTGCCCTTATCTCCGAATTATAGGACTTTCATCTCAACAATGAGTACTCTTCATCAACAAGCAAACAGGACTCATCCACAATCTTCAACACAAGAAACCGTGTATCATATCATCATTATTTAAAACTAAGAAACTAAGCTGATACTGAGTCATTAATATAGTTATTAACAATCAGACTGATACTCCCTCTGAACCTCTGCTCCAGATCTTCAGCTATCATATAAATTCTCTTATCATCAATGCATACGCGACTGTGTCTGCTGTAACTCACGTGTATACGCGACTTTTGTTAATATAACCCGCGTATGGAAAGTGAAGCATAGAAAATTTTCACATTCATTCATCTCTCCTGAACTTGTACTTCCTGTACCTGTCTTCTTCATATCAGATGCTCTGTCAGAAATACATAAAACCAGAATAATCAAATCAACCATGAAAGACATCATACATTTCTCCCCCTGTGACGATACATTACTAAATCTCATAATGTATCCCACATGATTCCTGCAGTCAATCAGAGAAGTAAGCTTCAGAAGTGGATGACTGCAGTAGGGTCAAAATTCCCTATGTTTCTGATCGGTCCTCCATCTTTTTCCAGATTTGTTTGAACTTTCTATTTGTGTGCTGGAAGTTATCAAATTTCTCATATTTGTTCAACCTGCATTCTTTTTCTACATGTCCATACTTGTTACAAGAATAACATCTCATGTGTCCAGAGAAATAAGCATGAGTATTTATAATCTTCCTCCTTTTACAATTAGTTGCTTTATGTCCATACTTGTTACATGAAAAACAATATCCCTTGAAGAAACCAGAGTACCTTTCTATGTAGGAATTGTTTGATTGAGGCTGAAATGATCTGCTCCTGCAATTTGCTGCAACATGCCCATAATTATGACATTTAAATCATTCAACTTTATTGACTGATTTCCTTTGAGATTTCATCATTGTTGGTTGACCTTTTGTTTCTTTCAACACTTCAGGTTTTGCATTGACATCCTCTAAATTTTTAGCACTTCCTTGTGAGCTAGATTCTCCTATAACAGTTTCATGGAAACCAAGACCAAGTTTGATAGCAGGAGACCTTTGATTACTCAGAATATTGTCCAAAATGTTAGTACTATCTTGAAACCTCAAAAGTTTAACATTTTCTTCTAATTTACCTTTGAGAATGTTTACCTCAACCTCCAAGGCTTGATATTGCTTCATCAAGCTTTCTTCTTTCCTTCTTCCATCTTCTACTTGATCCTTCAGATTTAGAATCTCTTCTTTCAACCAATTTTCGTTTTCTTCACATGTTTGTTGCAGCTCTTCATTCTTCTTATTTGATTTTTCCAGATCTTCTTTGAGAGAGATGATTTTTGCTTCAAGGCCTTCCTTTTCAAATGTTTGTAGAGGTTCCTCAATCTTCTTACTTGATGCTTCAAGATCTGTTTGTAGAGAGATGACTGCAGCTTCAAGTCCTTCATTCTTCTTGTTTGATTTTTCGAGATCTGCATTTAGATCGTTGATTTCTGCTTCTATTTCTTTAATTCGATTGGATGCATAAGTATGAAACCTTTGATACTTTTCCACCTGTCCATTTAGCATTTCTATTTGATCTTTCATTTGAGAGATCATCTCTTTGTAGATAGAATCTTTCTTATCAATTTCCTTTTGTTGTTCTTCAACTTTGATCTTGATAGCTTGTTCTAGATCCACAACTTTACTTTCACTTTCTACACCATTGCTTGCACAAAGAAGATTACAAGGGCCCAAATCACTATCAAATTCATCTTCTTCAATTTTCTGAGATATCTCCTTGCTTCGAGTAGCCTTCTTCTTTTTCCTCTTTGCCATGAGCACTTGTAGAGCTTCGTTAGAATCTGTTTCATCTTCTTCAATTTTTGCTATACATGATTTCTGAGGTATCTCCTTTCCTCGAGTAACCTTCTTCTTTTGCTTCTTTGCCATGAGCACTTGTAGAGCTTGGTCAGAATCTTCTTCATCTTCACTGGACACTTCATCATCATCTTCATTTGCATAATAACTCTTCCTCTTTTCAAATTGTTTTCCTTTACTATGTTTTTCTTTATAAGGACATTTAGCAGCATAGTGACCAACTTTTCCACACTCAAAACATTTGAAGGGAAGCTTACCTTTGAATCTTCCAGTTCCTAGTTGGATTTTTCTCACGAAATTCGCTTCTTCTTCATCGGATATATAGCTGGATTCTTTGACAACTTCCTTTTCTTTTCCTCTTGCAGATACCTTAAAAGAAACTTCTTTGATTTGAGAAGGACCTCCTTGTCTCATTTCAAAAGCAGTCAGAATACCATGTAATTGAACAATAGTAAGAGTTTGCAGATCTTGCCTTTCTTCAATAGCTGAAACTTTAGAGTCAAATCTTGAAGTCAAGGATCTTAAGACTTTTTCTACCAGAGTAGTATCAGTTATGGTTTCACCCAAATTTCTCATCCGATTTACAATATCATCTAGACGAAGAAAGAAACTAGCAATACTTTCATCACTATGCATCTTCAAATTTTCATATTCAATTCTAAGAGTTTGGAGTTTTGCACTTTTTACCTTTGTATCTCCTTCATAGCTCAGAATGATTTTGTCCCATATTTATTTTGCTGAATGTAGTTGCATCACTTTAGCAAATTCTAATTCAGACATGCTTCCTAATAAGACATTCATTGCTTTGGCATTGATTTCATACTTCTTCCTTTCAGATGCATCAGTAGGTATACTTGCTGGGTATTGATAACCTTCTTCCATGATTGCCCATACATCTGCACCAAGACTTTGCAGATATGCTTTTGTTCGTACCTTCCAGAATATCAGATTGCTTCCATTGAATAGAGGTGGCTTTATAGACATCACTCCTTCTTGACTTCCCATTACGACGGATCTCCTTCAAGCGATCAAGCTTCTGCAGAAGAACCTGCTCTGATACCAATTGTTGGGAAAAATACTGAGAGGGGGGGGTGAATCAGTATTTACTGCATATTCAAAACTTTTTACTTTTCTTTACTTCAAAACCCATACGCTACTTTCCTGAAGCAGACTCGCGTATATACGCGGATACCCTTTATTAAACTCACGTATACACAGATATCTAATTATGTCATTAGTTCTTCACTTAAATCATTCCATCATTCAATCATCAGATGTTTAATAAACAGTAAACATGTGCAGTAAGAACATAGTAAACCATCACACAAAGCATCACACATGAACACCAGGATTTTTAGGTGGAAACCCAAGTCGGGAGAAAACCACCGCTGCAGTTGCTCGGCCTTCAATATTTTATTATAGAGAAAACATCTTACAACATATGTGCTGGCGCAGACTTGACCAGCACGCAGGCACCCACCTGCGCTCGTTTACCAGCCTCTCCTGGAAGGGAGCTCCAACCCCCTGACTCGTTTACCAGCCTCTCCTGGAAGGGAGCTACGACCCCCTGATCTCATTTACCAGCCTCACCTGGAAGGGAGCTACAACCCCCTGACTGAAGGCTACAACCCTCAGCACCTCTATGGACCACGTTTCATCAATTTTCACACTGGATCCAAAGCTTCCTTTAGAACACCACTTGCAGGCCACATTTCATCATATTTTCAGACTGGACCCACTCCATACTTTTAAGCACAGTCAACCATCAAACAGATACATATAACTCACTGACAGATATCAGTAAACCAGAAGAACAGATCAGACATTTCTTACCATGGACTTCAGCAAACCCTAGTTTGCATACGTGCTTTCCTTTCACTGATGTCGCGTATATACGCGCTTCTGTTCACATAAACCAGCGTATACCTCTGTACATATTTCATTGCGCATACGCGCTTTCTCTTCAGAAGCGCATGTCCTCATTACCTTCTGCGCGGTGAACTAGCGCTCAAATCTTCTAATCATTATAGAAGCGTATACTTGAGTTCAGGATATTGGGACTTAAGTTACCTTTTGCATGAGACGGATGTTACCATCATCTCGGATACTAAGCCTTCCATAAACAGATCTAGCAGATACAAATACATTCCAGATCTAGATATTCCGCTTCATCATTTCTTCATAGGTGCATCATAGATTCAGATCTATTATCAAGCCTTTACCCTTTCCATACAGATAGAGAAATATTAATTCAAGATCAGACATCTTGCTCCCACACTCATGATTTGCACAATGAATTTCTTCTCTTTATATAGGTTCTCCATTTTTCAATAACATGAGCCCCTTTTTCAATACCATGAGCCAAAACAATACCATGAGCCCAAAACTACATTACTTCCGATGGTATTCCTGGATGGGGTCATTTAGACGAATCATAACCCAATACAATGGGTCAATACCATGGTGGTTACCCCTGGTTTTGTACTTTATGAGCGCTTTTTCCCATACATGACTTGGAACGTTCTTTTCCGCATGCATACGCGACTTCCCCTAGACATATCCGCGTATGCATAGAGACATACTCTTTTCATCATACTTTGAGCACATTCTGAATTCCTTTCTTCATTGCCTTATGTACACACTGTAGATACATCATATCACATCAAATTTACACCATTTACCAAGCCCATCAAGTCAAGAATAACTTCATCAGATGTATTGCCATCAAGGACAACACATTTAGCATCATATTGTCAACAAACATCATATCACATCAAATTTACACCATTTACCAAGTCCATCAAGTCAAGAATAACTTCATCAGGTGGATTGCCATCAAGGACAACACATGTCAACAATCTCATGTCTTCATCTTCATTCAGTGGGTTGCCATAAAGGACAACACTCTGCATCATATTTCCAACAGATTGGATAGTATTCTAAAATTTTAGCAAAGTAGTAAGGCCTACTGGAGGCTAGTGGAGTTGCTAGGTGGATTTTTAGTTTTTTTGAGAGTATATGTGTATGGTCCACCACCAATAACTGATAAACACCAATCTAGAGAAATTTTTGGGGTTTTCTGAGTTTCCTATATGTAGCCCTAAGGTTTGGAAGAGTTTCCTATAACTAAATCATCATTTTTCTAAGATGGTGAAGGACCTAGTTTCTACTCTTCAAACAATACCTAAGTTTTCTAATTTGGACTGAGATTATGAGAGATCCTAAGGGATACCGAGGATGTTTTGACTCAAAGTCCCACCGTGATCGCCATTATGTTAGGGTCTTGTGATTTGGCTGATTGGCAAGCCAAATGACAGTGTAACATCAAACCAATATTTGGAGCCCAAGGACCTAGCCTTCCTGGACTCAGAGAGGGCTCTCTCTATTTTTGTAAGGGATATCTGTGTGTTTGCTTATTGTGTTCTTGATATTAGGCTAGTTATGAAGTAGGTTTTTACTTTTGGTTTTTTAGTTGTGAGGGATGAACTGATCAAAGATTATGATAGGTAAAAGGATGTCGGATCAACTGGGCTATGGGGTCGAAAAGGCCCGAGAAAGCTTTCAGATGGTGATACAAGGTTGTTGAAGGGATGATTTGATTCGACGTAAAATGGATCTTTGGAAAAAATGGAGTGAGATGGACATCAAATTTGTGAATAACAAAGGATTTCAAGCACAAATAGTTTAATAGCTGACATAAACATGGTAGGGCAAACCACTAATCATGAGAAATGTAACTATAAGCTGATCAATGCATAGAAATAAACATTCAAGCCATGCATAGAGATATATGACTCTCTAACTTTAGGAAATGGCTATCAGACTTTGGGGAAATACATTTAAGACAGAAAAACAACTCAAATCACTATGTAGGAATGCCTAAACATAGTACTTCAAGGTATTGGGCACTTTGAAAAAAATATTGCATAGTTTTAGGCAAAGGGCAAGATCAGAACAAGACCTCCTTGGTTAAACAAATGACAATCTAGTTTCATAGGTGGAGCTATGGCTAGCCATGAGTAAACAGGGGATACCGTAAATCATACTTAGCATGCATAAAACCACAAATAAAACAAGCAAACAATATTCTTCAGTTATTAAAGAGCAATCAAGGATTCTTTAATATGAATAAGAATGAAGAAAGCATGGAAACTATAAAGAAACAGGAAATTTGAGGTGCCTCCAAGGGCATGTCTCAAATTTGTTCTCTACTGTCTTATAGCAAGCAAGAACATGGATTTATGAATGAAAAATAGGAAACAAAATAGAGAGAGAGACACTATACCATTCTACCAAGTCATGGAATCCAACAACAATCCTCTTTCGACATCCAAGAACATCCAAGAAACTATCCAAAAGCATGAGACAAGTATTTCTTCCAAAGATTATATGACCATATATTGCTTCTATTCATCAAGTTTAGCCGTTTTTAAAATGAAAGCCTTTGGAATATATATGCCAAATTGAGGAAAAACTCTTAGTTCAACTTGCAATCTCATTGGCCTATCCAAAATATCTGATTTTTTCCTTAAGGCTTTGCAAAGCCCAAGGCACAAAATATCTAATAAAATATCTCAAAAATGCTAAAAAAGGGAAATATATTGACTTTTCATAACATATCATGTACAAAAATATCTAAACGCACATGAAGAAAAGTCACTTTTGAAAGGTTCAATTTTTAAAAAAATACTCAAGAAATACATCAGCAAAAGGTCCCCTAACTTGCCGGCAACTTTTGGAGGCCTTCTCGATGTCGAAACGAGGCCTGTGATGGCTCGTTGGGAAGATTTGAGTGTCTAATTTCGGAAAATGTTTATTTTTTTCTCAAATTGCCACTATAAGTCCTCCAAAAATAGACTTGTGTGTAAAAACCCAAAAACTAGGCCTTGTTGATAAATGGGGCAGAGTGTAGAAAAAGCGAGTTTTTTTCGCCATTTTTGGGGAGCAAATGATCTTCATTTGATCTGAAAATTGCTGAGTATGTGCCCTTGAAATTATGGCATCCAATGATACCATTTTCATCCTTTGAGGATGCCCCAAACTGATATTACGATGCCCATGAGTTTTCGCCAAAAACCCAAAAATGACGAAAAACCAAAATTTGTCGAATTTCACCCAAAATTGGCGAGCATGACCCTCAAGGGTTTTCAGAAACATGTTTTGAAGCTGAGACCAAAATTTGGAGCTTTGAGGTGTCTTTCCTCAATTTTGGTGTCAGGCGCTTCCCTTTAGCCTCCTTGAGTTTTTCTTGAGCGGCCTTCAATTTCTGCCGAGCAAACTGATTGAGCTTTTTATAATGCCCGGTCATCCTCCGTTGAAGGTCCAAGTCTCTATTTGCCTTCTCCAATTTCTTCTCCAAGTGATCGTTAACTCTCTCAAGCCATGCTTCCCGATTGTTCTCTATCTCTTGTTCGAACAATGTAGTGAGAGGGGTAGATTGGAGAAGAGCATCTTCTTCTTACTTTTGTTTCTCAAGGGCCTTTTCGAGCCCCATGGTTCTTGGCCTCTTTCGCCTGGGCTGATCTTCACCTTCGCTCTCATTGAACTCACCCATGAGTTCTTCCAATATCACTTGTGCTTTGGAGGCCTCCTTTTTGTATTTGATGGCCCGTGTCTCATATACAACCATATGGACACTCATCTGTTTGTTTTGAATTTGAAAAAAGTGATTAAATTTTCTAGCCCTCTCAAGATCAGTCCTCAAAGCATCAATTTGGTTTTCTCTATTGATCAAGATATTTTCTAGGATCCAGGCTTCATTGTCACTATCATCACTTTGGATTTGAATGATGTCGAATTCCCTTTCCTTTTCATGACTGCTTTCTTCTTTATCCTTTCCTTTGATTTGGGTGGCTCTTTTAGTCTTCCTCATCTTGGGAAATTCGACAATGGCCTTCTTGGGCAATTTTCCCTTTCTTTGGAGGGCCCTAGTTACATTTGGAGTTACAAATCTAGGCACCCTTTTCCTTGATGTCCGGGGCTTGGCCACTTTCGGAGAAGAGAGCATGGCCCCTTACCTAGGAGAGGAAGTTAGCACATGCTCCATTGACTCTTTACCCTTGTCACTTTGCTCATAATTCTTGCCACTGTCTTGGATTTCTTCATGGATGCCTTGAATGTCCTTGTGCATTTATTTTTGAGGGCTATCCTCCTCACTATGTTGCAGCTGTTCATCATGCTACCCTTCTTCTTCATGAGGCTGCTATTCTTTTTCATGAGGCTGCCTCTGTTCATCATGTTGTGGCTCCCTCTATTCATCATGTTGTTGTTCATCATCATGTCCTTTTTCATCATGCTCAGGAGTCTGCTACTCTGCCTCACTGTGATGCTGCTCATCGTCATGCCCTTCTTCCCCTTGTTGTTCTGCCTCACTGTTTTCTTCTCCCCCTTGCTACCTTGTTTCACTATGATGCTGCTCATCATCATCTTCCTCATCATCCCCTTGCTGCCCTGTTTCATCATGCTGTTGCTCATCATTACTTTCCTCTTCTTTCTCATGCTCTTCTTCCTCATCATACTCTTTTGCTTGTTCTATGATAAACTTGAGATTCTTGGGAATAGGTTTGCTAGAAGAAGGTGAAGGATGGTGAGTAGAAGGTGAAGGAGATGTATGAAATGAAGGGACAGTGGAGAAATCCGGATGTGTGATGAAAGTATCCCAAGAGACCTCCTTCTTCTCAAGCTGATGAAGAATGATAATTTTGAAGAGGGAGTGATGGAAGAGGCGGGCTATATGCTAAGAAGGAGGCTTTTTCTGAACAGTGGAGGCCATTTTCTCAATACTTCTATGTAGGAAGAAAGGGAGATTTAGCAATTTGGCCCTCGTGAAATGCATGAGCAATCAGATAGGATAGGCATAGACTCGGGAGAATATTCCCTCGTAAGTGAAGTATTTCATGATTATCTTCATGAGGGGGGTGTAACTAGTCAATAGATATGAGAAGGGAAAAATGGATGGCCATGAATCTCTATGCTCAGGCTTCAGAAAAGGGTTGTATTCTTCTGAGTTCAGGTGGCTTTGTTTAAACCACTTCTCCCCGACATAAGGGATTTTAGTGGCCTTGGAGATGGACCTTGGAGAGAATTTGAAATCTAGGCCTGCCAGCTGAAAATGATTCTCTTGAAACCTCAAAGCACAAAGATGTGTCAAAGGGGAATAGCTCTTCACCTCTTTCACTCTTTGGAAAAAATATAGACACCCAACCTCATGGAAGTTAAAAAGGATTGATGGATGAGCATTCACTTATTCAGTGGAAACAGGCTCAAACCTATTGTGAAGGTCACTCCTACTGTATTGCCTGGGAGGCATCTTGTTTTAAATGTTCTTTGCAACACCAAGATGTCTCAAAAGGCCTTCGGAATGTTATTCTCAAACACACCTCTGTCCTGCTTATCAGTCACTGTTTGATCAAGACAAATTTCTTCAAAAATTTTTTGGAATAGTCTTCCAACACCAACTTTCTGTTGTTTTTAAATCAGTGATTTTTCCTCTTTTATGCCAAACAACAAATATTTTGTCAAATAGAAAGAACACAGTCAAATTGTTACTGTGTTTCGGTAAGGTCACAAGGATCCTTTGTGTTTTGGTAGAAACAAGACAGCCTTGTATTTAGACAAAGATAAAAAACAACCTCCCTCAAATAGTGCTTCTTCTGCTGTTTACTGGTTCTTATACATAGGTAGACAAAAGCACCCTCAAATTGATTCAAAGGATTTTCATAGCATACTTTCTTTTATGGAAATCTGGTGGCTAGACAGAGTTTTCTCTTTTACCATTCAAAGGGACACTTTTTGAAGTGACAAGGCATTCTGACTAAGACCACTGTTTTCAAAATAGGCTCACTGTTTTCACCTTACAACACTGTGTTTTCCTTACAAAGACTGCTTCCACCTTATAACACTGTTTCAACCTTATACTTTGCTGAAAAAGGTTAGTTTTGTCTTATCACTGTTAGGACACCTTTAGCAATTTGAAAACCTCTAACACTGTGCTTTTGCCTTGCAATTAAGGTTATGGTTTATCACTGTGCTTGAAGGCAGTTTTAGGCCTTTTGAAACTAATGTGAAAACACCCTAAACTTCTACTGTAACAGTCTTTGGAAACACAGTCACAAACCACCTCGCTTTTCTACCAATAATTTCACTATTCAATCACTGTATTAGTCTTTAAAAACATGGCAACAATCACCCCTTTAGATTTCGAAATTTATCATGAGGTGATGAAAAATACCTCAAAGACCATTCACGGGCCTTGATTGATCGTTTGGGGAGCTTTTGGAGCTTCTTTGAAGGTGCTAGGAGGTGCGTCACGTTTTTTAGAAAGAACGCCACGCAACACAAGGCAGTCGAGTTGGCCTTTGGGCGGTGGTAACCGGCGCTACAGTCGCGTCGCATGCCGCTACAGGCGCATTACATAGTAGTGTAAAGCCTATGTAAATATTCACCTGAATGTGCCGCACGCTTTTCCAGGCGTGTCGCGCAGTCTTAAGCCTCCAAAACTCTGCAATTTCGCTCAAAATCTCTCTTTTCTCCAATGGGTAGCTAGGAGGGCTATTGTGAGTGCTTGTTTGCATTTTTGAAACTTGCAAATTTGCTTGTAATGGTCTCTTATTCCTTTTGAAGGCGAAAAGGCCAACTAGCTTTGAAAATGCTTTATGAGGGTTTTGAATTTTTTTTTGAAAAAGGTATTGGCTATAAAAAAAAAATGAAGCACGACTTTATCATTTATAATATTCAAACCATCACAAAGCCACTATTTGACCAAAACTCTAAAATGGTGCTGTGGATGAGATTTTTTGAAGGTTTTCATATATATGACCCCTTTCAAAGTGAAAAAGCCATTTTGAAAGCCAAAATCTATCTCAGTGTTTTCCTCATTAAGGCAATACCCTTTTCACTGTTTGCCTATTTCTGTCCCTTTAAAGGGAAAAACTCTGTTGAAAGACATATCAATGATATGTGAGGCTTTCTTTGCCATTCTTGCAAGGAGATAAATCACCACTTTGAAACTTATTTTGATAGTCTCTGCTCCTGATTTTTTGAAAATGATCATGCCCACTGTGAAGTTGATTTAAATGTTAGATGCTCTTTGAGCCTTTCCTTTGATTGTGGGTGAAGAAACTCATTTGAAACTATAAGTGAAAAACTCTGCTACAAATATTCTCCACCATCAAGGCAACTGACTAACCTTAGATTGACAAAGTAATCCAGTCTTCAACTTTTACGGACATATGGCAGGGGATGATAAGCTGAAGTTGAAATGTAAACATGGGAAGGCTGTCCCTTTGTTCCTCTATGAAGGAGGTATATAAGAATAATGAATTTTCATTCATTTCACCCTTTTTGAGAGCAGTCCCTTTTGAAATCTTTGCCACATGAAATAACTGCTTTTCATCCTCAAACAATGGTGAGCCTTCTACTTGTTTATGAAGGAGGCCTATGTTTGAAAAGTACTTGGGCCCTTTTCAACCCCTGTTTTAACCAAGAGAAGAATGTTTATGAACACAATGTTAGTGGTTTTCTTTGTATTTTATAGCAGAATTCAGTTTAAAACCAAGATTGTTTTACTTCTTTAGCCATTTTCTTATCAACATTTCTTCATTCATAATCACCCAATTAGCTTCACACTGTATTCCAATTCTATGTTTTAACAATGAAACTCATGTAAACACCTTTTTAAAGCACCACTACTTTGCCTCTGCTTTTAACACCATTTTCTATTCAGAAGCCTTCAATTGTCTCCTACTGCTCTTAAAATTTTCCCTTCAGTAAGTGAAAACCCTATAATCAATCTTTGTCCCTAGCCCTCTACTTATTAGATGAAGGAGGCCTTTATCATAGCGCCAAACCCTCTGCTTGTAAAATGAAGGAGGTTTTCTCAGTCTTTCAGCCCTCTGCTCATGTATGGAGGAGGTTTTCTCAGTCTTTCAACCCTCTTCTCATGTATGGAGGAGGTTTTATCAGTCTTCCCATTTCAACAGTTTTTCAAATAGTGTTATCTTTCCTTTCACTGCCTATTCATACTTAAGCAAATGAAAATGACAAAATGACAATATGCCATGAAGGGCATCTCTCCAAGACATGTAATTATGATTTTCAAATACCTTTGTGCATCTTTAGACAATCAGAGGTAGCTTGAACAGTATTTGCAGAGAATTTCTTGTCATTTATAATTCACTAACCTTTGGCTGTGTTTGCAAGAGCTTATTTAAATAACTCTTTGTCTTGTAGCTGCATTCCAGGCTCAAAACCACATGAGAAGCAGCTGTCTTCTCATGTTGAGTTTAATACTGTCTTCTGGAACACTTAGTATACTTCTGCTCTTTGAAAAAGACATTGAAACACTTGTACATATATCTAATATCAGCTTGACCTGTGGCATATGTATTGCTGAGACTTCAAGGCTTCTTAGTGGCGCGACTTAAGGGTGTAACCACACTTTATTTGTAGAATAGGAAGGTCTTTTAGGACTAGTTGATAATAGATAGAGGTTCTTTTGGCTTTAGGATAGTTTTCCAAGGTAAAATCACCTAAAGAGACACTACCTAACTTAGGGGAGACTTTTTGGACAGATTTGGATTATTCTCTTTGGAGCTGATGGACAGGCTAGTATGGCTGAGGCTAGATAGGGCTTGACAATGAGGTTTTATCTCGTCATGGGCTGATTGAAAAGGTTAGGAGGGAAAAAAATGTTTATGGGTGTTTTCCAGCTGGAAAATTTGACAAATTTTGAGATCAGCTGCTAGAAAACTTGGCTCTAACAAATAGTCATCATCAACAGGTGAAAAATACTGATGACTAACAATGGCTCCATTTGGGGAAGGCAACTCCTTTTCAGGAGGTGTCAAGAATTTCAGATCTCGGTTCTTTGAAGACCATTGCCTTTATCCATTGGCGCAAATTTCTTTCTTCCTTGATGCTATTTCTAAAAATTGACAGCATGATTAGCATCAACGATATTTCTACCTAACCCACTATCTTTCCTAATATTTTTTCTTCTTTTGGGTGCATTTGGACTAGCAACCCTTTGACATAGTATTTTTTTTTTTTGAAAAATGACACTATCTAGTTCTACACTTATATCTGCCAGGAGTTCAGATTAAGCTAATGAACTCCTTCATTTATCTACCTATGCTAGATCGACTGTCAAGGTTAAGCTGTTTGACAGGATATTATTCTCTAATCTAAAACATAAAATTGAAAAATGACCAAATCAGGATTAGACAGTCTGATTTGTCATGTACTTGTGGCATGAAAGACAAGCTGCACACAAATATTATTTTGCATAAAATGAAAACAAGAAAAACAAGGCTAGGATACACAATTTGTTTTTCATTCCTGCTTTCCTCTTTGGTTCTGTTTTGAGCATGTGGAACTAGTATTTTTTCCTAATCTACTCTCTTTCATAAGTCAAGTTTACACAATGTTGACTATCTTTTCCACTCACTAACTTATCAACAAATAAATTTAAAACATGTTCAGTTATGATTAGGCTAGATAAATAAACAAGAAATTTGAGCACTAGTAGCGGAATTTAGACTTGCGCGCTTTCTGAATGACTATTTTTCGGAATATGGGGCTTTCTTTCTATTTTTCAAGCCTCCCTCTTTTTCTATTTTTCTATTGTTTTTGAATTTTCTGTTTTTGATTTATTTTTCAAACAATGGTATATACAATGATTGAACATGTTTTAAAATTGGAGCTCTTGACAAAAATAATGCTTTAATGTTCTGCCATTCACAGGGCCTCCAAAAGTTTCAGTCCCATCAAGTTCTTGTAGGAAAAAGGCATTGTTTCTGCTAACTGAGTTGATGATGAAAGGCCCCTTCCGTAAGTTTTCAAACTTGCCATGTTTACCTTTGTCTTCTCTTCTAGAATCCCATTTGAACACTTTGTCCCCAATCTGAAAATCATTTTCCTTGGTCCTTCTGTCAAAAATCTGTTTTATTTTGTCTTGCGCTAACTGAGCCTTTTGGTAAACTTCCTCTCTTGTTTGCTGTAAATGGATAGTTTGATTTACCCTCCTTTGCATGTCATTTTCTTCTATTTGAACTTCTTGCAATAACTTCATTACTGGAACCCCTAAGAATGTTGGTAAAATGGCATCTGTGCCATACAATAGTTGGTAGGGAGACATGCCAATTTATTTTTTGGTGGTCAGTCTATCAGCCCATAGTGCGTGTACTATTTTTCCATGCCATGCCTTTTGATTTTGTTCCAGAAGTTTCTTGATGATGTTGACTAGGCTTTTGTTAGAGGACTCGGATAAACCATTACCTTGAGGGTAATAAGTTGTGGAATTTCCTAATGAAATGTGATATTTTTAACAGAAGTCAACCATTCTTTTGGAGGAAAAGGCAGCGACATTATCTGTAATGATCTTTCTAGGACAGCCAAATCTAGATAGGATATTGGTTTCTAGGAACTTGATGATGACTGAATCGGTGGCGTTCCTGGAAGGTATGGCTTATATCCATTTGGTAAAGTAATCAGTGGCTGTAAGGATCCATTTATGTTGAGCGGATGAGGAGGGGTGAATTTCCCCAATAAAATCTAGACCCCATTGCTAGAAGGGTCCTTCAACTATGATGGAATGTAAGGGCAAAGGTAAAAGCTTTTTCTTGCCATCAAATATTTGGCACTTATGGCATGTCATGACTAGTTTGTGAGTGTCAGGAAATAAGGTAGGCCAATAATAACCGACTCTAAGGATTTTTTTAGCTGTGGTTTTCAAGTAGATATGACCTCCACATTCTCCTTCGTGCATTTCATGCATAATTTTCTCTGCATCATACTCAAGCAAACATTTAAGAAACATACCAGTGGAATTTTTCCAATACAGAACTCCATCTATAATGCAAAACATCAAGGATTTTTGTTTAAGGAATATTTATTTTGTTTTTGATAAAGTTGGAGGATAATTTAGATAAAATAATACATAAAGAATATATGCATAACAAGGTGAATTTAAAAACACTTCTTCAACATGAGGGGCTATGAATTCTTCTTGTTCTTCTAAGGTGTCAACAAAATTTATATCTAATGCTTCGAGGTTAGTTTCAGTCATTATTCTTGCAAGTCCTTGTCCTTTGACCAGTTTGGTGGGTTGGATTTCTAAGTCATATTCTAAGATGATAACGATCCATTTTCCCCTTTTACCATCGGGATCTTGGTTTAATATATCTTTGATGATGGTATTAGGAACGAAAGCAATGATATGAGAATGCAATATGTACACTCAAAAATATTTCAGTGCTTTAACCGATGCGAATGCCTGTCTTTCCATGATGTTATATTTTAAGGGAGCATCTCTTAGGGATTTGCTAAAAAAGGCAATGGGTTGTTCTTGCCCTGCTGCATTTTTTTGTAACAACACAGTAGCTATCATGTGTTCCAATGCAAATGAGAAAATGTAAAAATATTTGGTGAAATCAGGACTTATTAGTAACGGTGTTTCAGTTAGGGCCTTTTTAACTAATTCGAAAGATTTTTTGGCTTCTGTAGTCCATTTAAACCCAACCTCTTTTTTCAACATGTTTGTGATGTCTCTCAAAAGTTCGACAAGATTTGGGATGAATCTTCTTAAGAAATTAATTTTTCCGATAAAGGATTGCAACTCCTTTATGTTTCTGGGGTGACTTATTTGTAATATGCCTTCAATTATCCGGGGGTCTATTTTTATTCCATCTTCCTAAATGATGTGACCTAGGAGTTTTCCTTCTTCGAGACCGAAAAGTGTTTTCTTGGGATTTAGGGATAAACCATATTTTCTACATTTATTGAAAACCTTTCTTAAGTGAACCAGGTGCTCTTCATATGATTTGGAAAATACTGTGATATCGTCAAGATATATGACTATGAAATAACCTATGTCTTCTGAGAAGGCTATTTCCATGGCTCTTTGGAATGTGGCACCAACATTCATCAATCCAAAAGTCATTTTAACGTACATGGAAGTGCCCCAAGGTGTGGTGAAAGTCATTTTGTGTTGATCACTGGGGTAAACTAGCACTTGGTTGTAACCAGAAAAACCATCAAGTAATGAGATCCTTTTAGCACCTACTACCTTTTGAAGTATGTGGTCCATTTTAGGAAACAAATAGTTGTCTTTTAAAAAGACTCTTTTCAGATTTCAGAAATCGATACAAAGTCTGATCTCACCAGTTTTTTTCCTAACTGATACTAGATTTGAAACCCACTCAGAGTACCTGAGGGACACTATTATCCCAGCATCATACATATTTTTTATTTCCTTTTCAACCAAAGGTAGTAATACTGGGTTTATTCTTCTCAACTTCTGTTTGAAAGGCTTCTGGTTTTCTTTGAGGGGAATCTTATGTTGAATGATGCTCGTGTCGTATGATTTCAAATCTTGGTATCCCCATGAAAACACATCTTTAAATTCTTTAAACAACTTGATGTACTTCTATTTTATGTGAGGATGGAGGGTTTTGGACAATTTAATATTTCTTGTTTCTTCCATGCTTCCTATGTTATATTCTTCTATGTCAACCTAGGTAGATTCCATTTTTGGCTTTTTGGCCACGTCGTTAAAATCAAATAATTCCTCTAAAGGTGCAGGCCCTCTAGGTATGGTGTCATTTTCACAGTGTAAGACTTCAAGTTCTTTTTGTTCTATGTCCTCTCCTATCTCAGTTTCATATGGATGATTTACCAAGTTGACATCTGTCCAAGAAGGTAAATTTGGCTCTTGATCTTGATTTTTGCCAGGATTATTTTCTTCATTTTCTAAGTCTATTTTGGTTACTTCAAATTCATTCCTAGATTGTAAAAAATCATCAATTTGGTTGTCATCTTTGAATATTTTCCAATGGTCAATATTTTTTGGTACTTTAGGGCGATGTTTGACCTGAATACTGTATTTCTCGTTTAGACATGGTATTTGGCCATTGCTTGCGGAAAAGGTGAGCTCATTGGCTAGGCTATTTTGAACCCTAGGAATATAAGTGAGTTCATATTTCTCAAAGGTTTTGAGGATGTCTAAAGATGCATTCCTGTATTCTCTTAGTCTTGGGTTTTTTGCCGAATATTCACCTTTGATTTTTCTAATTACAAGTTCTGAATCTCCCCGGGCTGATACTTTCTTAGCACCTAAGTCCTTAAGTATGTTCAGACCAAGGAGAAGGGCCTCATACTCCACAATGTTATTATTACATTGGAATTCTAATCTAAAAGAATGACCTTCATTAGTATTGTGTATCCAGATGCCGGCCCCTGAACCAGTTTTGCCACAAGAATCGTCAAAGCTTATACTCCAAAGAGTCTCTTTTTCATACATGATACTAAGCTGTTTTTCAGGTTTGTTCGAGCTTTGGTCATCAGTTTCTTCATTTGGGGATGGGAAATGTTGTTTTGATGGTTTGAAATCCTCTTCATTTTCTTTTATCTGCTCATTTATATCACTGTCATTGTATAAGATAAAATAATCTAAATTGGAATGAATGGAATAAATGGGAGTGTTGTTTGGCATATCCCGGTTGCTAACCATGTATTTCATGTGAGTCTCTCAGTATAATCTCCTAGTCTGGTTGAAAACTAGGGTGGTAGCGAATGACATATCCATTTGAAGGTTACCCTGTATTTCGGCAGCCCATGACCTTGATAATAGCATTCCATACTTAGGAGGAATATCGGCAACTACTACGTCCATGACTAGGTTTTTTGCCGGTAGTTGTGTTAAAGCAAAACACAGGTTCTTTATTAGACCTAAGAATTTGACCCGACTTGAATCAAATGAGTACAGGTCTTTGTAAGGTTGAGTTACCTCTAGACCCAGATTTTCCATGACTACTTTAGGCATGAGGTTATGGGAGGCACCAGAATCTAACATGGTGTTATGTAATATCTTGTCCTGGATGTTCAAACTTACATAGAAAAGGGAGACAATTCCTTCTTGGTATTCACCTTCTATTTTGGCACCGAACAAAAGCTCGGGTTTGTCATCAGTCAGATCTAAAGTATCTACCTCATTTCTAATGTTAAAAGCTTTGAATATTTGAGATCTATAGCTATCTATAGTTATTATCTTAGTAAGGGGTATGGTTATTTTTATTTTGGCAATTTCCCCTTCAAAACTAAATGGAGTTTGTAGTTTGGATAGATTTGTTTTAGCTTTTTCAGACATGGCTTTCTCTATGTTCTTAATTTTCTGACTCTGGTTCGGGATTTTTTTCAACAAAACCATCTCGGGAATCTTGGCAGAGGTACTAGGACAATCTAGACTAAAGCTTGTCTGAATAGCTTTATCTTTGTTTTGGTCAATTTTCTTAACCACGATTTTGTTGCTATCCAATGTTCTCTTAAGGATGTTATCAGGGGTTTTAGTAACAGCAGTGTCTGAGCTACCTTTCTTGGAGTTGTCTTGGTTTTTTCTACTTCTAAGATCATACTGCATGTGAGCCTCTATTATATCATTCTGAAATCCTATGGCAGGATCTTCGGGGTTCTCATGGTTGGTTTCATTTTGATTCGGTGAGAAAAAAAACTTGTTTTTCTTCCGTGAGGTAAACCTCACCCTCGTTATCAGAACCTATTAGGTTAAAATGACTTTCATCGATGAGCTCTGTATCCCTTTCTTCTTCATCAACATAGTTTTCATTGAAGGGTGGCCTGATTGGTTGGTCATTTTCCCTTGGTTTATTTTGAGACTGGTCTCTCCTAAATTTTTGGTTATGGTTCCTGTTTTGAGGGTTTGGCTGGTTGTCCCTAAGAGGTGCTTTTTCACTCATTTTTTCCCACGTCTTTGCCATGGATTTAACCAGGCCATCTATTCTAGGATCTGAGGAAGATACTAAAGGGGCAACTTCGTCACGGTATGTGACTTTCTTCTCTGATCTTATCCTAGCTCTCTTTTCAGCTAAGTTGGCTTCTGCATTTATAGCCACTTTATGCATTTCCTCTAGGGTTGGGAGGTCCTTGTCTCTTAGTTGATAAGTCATGTTCGGGCTGAAACTTTTGAGAAACTTTGCTAAGGCTAAGCCAAGTGGAGGTTTGAAGTGAGGCGAGAGGGCGTTATAAACACTGTTGAACCTAGTGCAGTATTCCTGGACACTTTCCCCATTTTCCCTTTTTAGATTGTTATACTCAGACAGGATTTGAATGGGGTTTTTTCTGATTTCCCACTTATTTATGAAGGTTTGGTAGAGTTCTGGGAGATCGTGTATGCTGTTTGGAGTTAAGATATTAAACCATTTTTTGGGTTCTCTGCCCAGGCTTTGTTATAAAACATCCTCATTCGACGGACTCTTCTTCTGTTCCTTGTAGTCGACATCACTAATCCTATCTACATGTTTTTGGTGTGGTAAGTCTCTCAACTCCGATCAAGTGCGGGATTTTGGATTGATAGTCATTTTGTGTAAAGAGCCAAAGGCTGTGGCGGCCTGAGGGTGCATGCAGTGCCATGGTGGGGAACTAATAGATGATGTACAAAATGAAGGCTTGTGTGATAGTGAGAGTGATTTGAACAGTAGTGGTTTGGATGGGTGTGGCGGATATACTTGGGCTAGTGATCTGATTTTGAGCAGATCTGGGGTGGTAGGAGCCAAAGTGATGGAGAAGCTAAAAATTGGGAGGTGTAGTAGGCGAGGCTTCTCTACTAGGGCTCTATGGCAGATCTAGGGGCTCAAGATCGTCAAATTATATCTTACCTTGTGACTTGCTTCTAAAAAGGGTTTTTGTTGATTTTAAGTCAAAGGGGGAATCTTGCAAGGCTGATAGGTGTTCAGGTATTGATCTTGCTTTACGGATGGACCTATCGGTAGCTAAATTTCCAATTTCGGAAGCTTGCCACAAAATCTTCTCTGGGTCATCTACTATGTTTAGGTGAAGTCTTCTGAATCGCTAAGTTATACTTAGTTTGTCACTGATTAGAGTTTGCACCATAACTTTTAAGTTTTGGAAAGGATGAGTTAACAGAAAAGGTATGGTTTATGAATTTTTTTGGTTTTTTATGGAGTTTTTAGGCCTACTGGAGGCTAGTGGAGTCGCCAGGTGGAGCTTGGTTGTTTTTGTAAATATGTAGCTATGGTCCACCACCGGTAACTAGGGAAAAGCCAATCTGGGAATGTTTTGGGGTTTTTTGAGTTTTTATGTAGCCTATGAGGTTTGGAAGAGTTTCCTATAACTGAATCATCATTTTTCTAAGATGGTGAAAGAGCTAGCTTCTACTCTTCAAACAACACTTAAGTTTTCTAAGTTTGATTGAGACTTCGGGACTTACTAAGGAGTACTTAGATTGTCACTAACTTGGAAGGTCCCACCGTGATCGCCATTATGTTAGGGAGCGGTGGGATAAGTCAATAAGATAGTATTCTTAGGGCTGCTGGAATGTTTAGGGAATCTAAGTTTGTTTATCACTCAAGGTCCCACCGAGATCGCCATTATGTTAGTGTGGCGATGAGGTGGCTGATCGGATAATATTCTAAAATTTAGCAAAGTAGTAAGGCCTAGTGGAGGCTTAGTGGAGTCGCCAAGTGGATTTTTAGTTGTTTTGAGAGTATATGTGTATGGTCCACCACCAATATTTATAAACACCAATATAAGGAGGTTATTTTGGGGTTTTCTGAGTTTTCTATATGTAGCCCTGAGGTTTGGAAGAGTTTCCTATAACTGAATCAACATTTTGCTAAGATGGTGAAGGAGCTAGTTTCTACTCTTCAGAGAATACCTAAGTTTTCTAATTTTGACTGAGATTTTGAGAGATCCTAAGGGATACCAAGGATGTTTTGACTCAAGGTCCCACCGTGGTCGCCATTATGTTAGGGTCCCGTGATTTGGATGATTGGAAAGCCAAATGATAGTGTAACATCAAACCAATATTTGGAGCCCAAGGACCTAGCCTTCCTGGACTCAGAGAGGGCTCTCTCTATTTGTGTAAGGGATATCTATGTGTTTGCTTATTGTCTTCTGATTTTAGGCTAGTTATGAAGCAAGTTTTAGGTTTTGGTTTTTAGGTTGTGAGGGATGAATTTATCAAAGACATAAGATAGGTAAAAAGATGTCAGATCAACTGGACTATGGGGTCGAAAAGGTCAGGAAAGCTTTCAGATGGTGATACAAGGTTGTTGAAGGCCCGATTTGATTCGAGGTAAAATGGATCTTTGGGAAAAATGGAGTGAGATGGACATTAAATTTGTGAATAACAAAGGATTTAAAACATAAATAGGTTAATAGCTGACATAAACATGGTAGGGAAAACCATTAATCATGAGAAATGTAACTATAAGCTGATCAATGCATAGAAATAAACATTCAAGCCATACATAGAGATATATGGCTCTCTAACTTTAGGAAATGGATATCAGACTTTGGGGAAATACATTTAAGAGAGACAAACAACTTAAATCACTATGTAGGAACGCCTAAACATAGTACTTCGAGCTATTGGGCACTTTAAAAACAAGATTGCATAGTTTTAGGCAAAGGGCAAGATCAGTACAAGACCTCCTTGGTTCAACAAATGACAATACAATCAATCAAAGAGAGGTTCCATAGGTGGAGCTATGGCTAGCCATGAGTAAGCAGGGCATACCGTAAATCATACTTAGCATGCATAAAACCACAAATAAAACAAGCAAACAATATTCTTTAGTTATTAAAGAGAAATCAAGGATTCTTTAATATGACTAAGAATGAAGAAAACATGGAAACTATAAAGAAACAGGAAATTTGAGGTGCCTCCAAGGGCATGTCTCAAATTTGTTCTCTACTGTCTTATAGCAAGCAAGAACATGGATTTATGAATGAAAACTAGGAAACAAAATAGAGAGAGAGACACTATACCATTCTACCAAGTCATGGAATCCAACAACAATCCTCTTTCATCATCCAAGAACATCCAAGAGACTATCCAAAAGCATGAGACAAGTGTTTCTTCCAAAGCTTATATGACCATATATTGCTTCTATTCATCAATTTTAGCCTTGTTTACAATGAAATCCTTTGGAATATATAGGCCAAAGTGAGGAAAACCTCTTAGTTCAACTTGCAATCTCATTGGCCTATCTAAAATATCTGATTTTTTCCTTGAGGCTTTGCAAAGCCCAAGGCACAAAATATATAATAAAATATCTAAAAAATGCTAAAAAAGGGAAATATATTGACTTTTCATAACTTATCTTTTACAAAAATAGCTAAACGCACATGAAGAAAAGTCACTTTTGAAAGGTTCAATTTTTACAAAAATACTCAAGAAATACATCAGCAAAAGGTCCCCTGAGTTGCCGACAACTTTTGGAGGCCTTTCCGATGTCGAAACGAGGCCCGTGATGGCTCGTTGGAAAGCTCTGAGTGTCTATTTTCTGAAAATATTTATTTTTCTCAAAAATTACCAATATAAGTCCTTAAAAAACATAATTGTGTGTAAAAACCAAAAAAAATAGGCCTTGCTGATAAATGGGGCAGAGTGTAGAAAATGCGAGTGTTTTTCGCCATTTTGGGGGAGAAAATGATCTTCATTTGATCTGAAAATCACTGAGTATGTGCCCCTGAAATTATGGTATCCAATGACACCATTTTAATCCTTTTAGGATGCCCCAAACTGAAATGGCAATGCCCACGAGTTTTAGCCAAAAACCCAAAAATGACAAAAAACCAAAATTTGTCAAATTTCGCCCAAAATTGGCGAGCATGACCCTCAAGGGTTTTCAGAAACATGTTGTGAAGCTGAGGCAAAAATTTGGAGCTTTGAGGTGTCTTTCCTCAATTTTGGTTTCGGACGCTTCCCTTTAGCCTCCTTGAGCTTTTCTTGAGCGGCCTTCAATTTCCGTCGAGCAAACTGATTGAGATTTTTATAATGCCCAGTCATCCTTCGTTGAAGGTCCAAGTCTCTATTTGCCTTCTCCAATTTCTTCTCCAAGTGATTGTTAACTCTCTCAAGCCATGTTTCCATATTTTTCTCTATATCTTGTTCGAACAATGTATTGAGAGGGGTAGATTGGAGAAGAGCATCTTCTTCTTCCTTTTGTTTCTCAAGGGCATTTTTGAGCCCCATGGTTCTTGGACTCTTTCGCCTAGGCTGATCTTCGCCTTCGCTCTCATCGAACTCACCCATGAGTTCTTCCAATATCATTTGTGCTTTGGAGGCCTCCTTTTTTTATTTGATGGCCCGTGTCTCATATATAGCCATATGGACACTCATCTGTTTGTTTTGAATTTGCAAAAAGTGATTAAATTTTCTAGCCCTCTCAAGATAAGTCCTCAAAGAATAAATTTGGTTTTCTCTATTGATTAAGAGATTTTCTAGGATGCGGGCTTCATTGTCAGCATCATCACTTTGGATTTGAATGATGTCGAATTCCCTTTCCTTTTCATTACTGCTTTCTTCTTTCTCCTTTCCTTTTCTTTGGGTGGCTCTTTTAGTCTTCCTCCTCTTGGGAAATTCAACAATGGGCTTCTTGGGCAATTTTCCCTTGCTTCGGAGGGCCCTAGTTACATTTGGAGTTACAACTCTAGGCACCCTTTTCCTTGATGTCTGGGGCTTGGCCACTTTTGGAGAAGAGAGCATGGCCCCTTGCTTAGGAGAGGCAACTAGCACATGCTCCATTGGATCTTTACCCTTGTCACTTTGCTCATCATTCTTGCCACTGTCTTGGATTTCTTCATGGATGCCTTGACTATCCTTGTGCATTTCTTTTTGAGGGCTATCCTCCTCACTATGTTGCAGCTACTCATCATGCTTCCCTTCTTCTTCATGAGGCTGCTATTCTTTTTCATGAGGCTACCTTTGTTCATCATGTTGTGGCTCCCTTTGTTCATCATGCTGTTGTTCATCATCATGTCCTTTTTCATCATGCTCAGGAGTCTGCTGCTCTGCCTCACTGTGATGTTGCTCATCATCATGTCCTTTTTCATCATGCCCTTCTTCCCCTTGTTGTTTTTCCGCACTATTTTCTTCTCTCCCTTGCTGCCCTGTTTCACTATGATGCTGCTCATCATCATCTTCCTCATCATCCCCTTGCTGCCCTGTTTCATCATGTTGCTGCTCATCATGACTTTCCTCTTCTTCCTCATGCTCTTTTTCCTCATCATGCTCTTTTTCTTGTTCTATGGTAAACTTGAGCTTCTTGGGAATAGGTTTGCTAGAATAAGGTGAAGGATGGTGAGTAGAAGGTGAAGGAGATGTATGAAATGAAGGGACAGTGGAGAAATTCGGATGTGTGATGAAAGTATCCCAAGAGACCTCCTTCTTCTCAAGCTGATGAAAAATGATAATTTTGATGAGGGAGTGATGGAAGAGGTAGACTGTCTGCTGAGAAGGAGGATTTTTCTGAATAGTGGAGGACATTTTCTCAATACTTCTATGTAGGAAGAAAGAGAGATTTAGCAATTTGGCCCTCGTGAAATGCATGAGCAATTAGATATGATAGGCATAGACTCAGGAGAATCTTCCCTCGCAAGTGAAGTATTTCATGATTATCTTCATGAGGGGGGCATAACTAGTTAATAGATATGAGAAGGGAAAAATGGATGGACATGAATCTCTATGCTCAGGCTTCATAAAAGGCTTGTATTCTTCCGAGTCCAGGTGGCTTTGTTTAAACCACTTCTGCCCGACATAAGGGATTTTAGTGGCCTTGGAGATGGACCTTGGAGAGAATTTGAAATCTAGACCTGCCAGCTGAAAATGCTTCTCTTGAAACCTCAAAGCACAAAGATGTGTCAAAGGGGAATAGCTCTTCACCTCTTGCACTCTTTGGTAAAAATATAGACACCCAACCTCATGGAAATAGGCTCAAACCTCTTGTGAAGGCCACTCCTACTGTCTTGCCTAGGAGGAATCTTGTTTTAAATGTTCTTTGCAACACCAAGCTGTCTCAAAAGGCCTTTGGAATTTTATTCTCAAACACACCTCTATCATGCTTATCAGTCACTATTTGACCAAGACAAATTTCTTCAAATTCTTTGTGGAATAGTCTTCCAACACCAACTTTCTGCTCTTTTTAAAACATTGATTTTTCCTCTTTTATGCCAAACAAAAAATATTCTGTAAAATAGAAAGCACACAGTCAAATTGTTACTGTGTTTGGGTAAGGTCACAGGGATCCTTTGTGTTTTGGTAGAAACAAGACAGTCTTGTATTTAGACAAAAACAAAAAACAACCTCCCTCAAACAATGCTTCTTCTGCTGTTGACTGGTTCTTATACATAGGTAGACAAAAGCACCCTCAAATTTATTCAAAGGATTTTCATAGCATACTTTGTTTTATGGAAATCTGGTGGATGGACAGAGTTTGCTCTTTTACCATTCAAAGGGACACTTTTTGAAGTGACAAGGCATTCGGACTAAGACCACTGTTTTCAAAATAGGCTCACTGTTTTCACCTTACAAACACTGTGTTTTCCTTACAAAGACTGCTTCCACCTTATAACACTGTTTCCACCTTATAACACTGTTTTCACCTTATACTTTGTTGACAGAGGTTAGTTTTGTCTTATCACTTTTAGGACACCTTCAGCAATTTGAAAACCTCTAACACTGTGATTTTGCCTTGCAATTATGCTTATGGTTTATGACTGTGCTTGAAGGAAGTTTTAGGCATTTTGAAACTAATGTAAAAACACCCTAACCTTCTACTGTAACAGTCTTTGGCAACACAGTCACAAACCACCTTTCTTTTCTACCAAGAATTTCACTATTCAATCACTGTTTTAGTCTTTAAAAACATGGCATCAATCACCCCTTTAGATTTCGAAATTTATCATGAGGTGATGAAAAATACCTCAAAGATCCTTCATGGGCCTTGATATATCATTTGGGGAGCTTTTGGAGCTTCTTTGAAGGTGCTAGGAGGCGCGACACGTTTGTTAGAAAGAACGTCGCGCAACACAAGGCAGTCGGGTCGGCCTTCGGGCGGTGGTGACCAACGCTACAGGCGCGCTGCGTAGTAGTGTAAAGCCTGTGTAAATCTTCGCCTGAACGTGCCACACGCTTTTCCAGGTGCGCCGTGCAGTCTTAAGCCTCCAAAACTCTAAAATTTCGCTCGAAATCTCTCTTTTCTCCAATGGGCAGCTAGGAGAGCGATTGTGAGTACTTGTTTACATTTTTGAAACTTGCAAATTTGATTGTAATGGTCTCTTATTCCTTTTGAAGGTGAAAAGGCCAATTAGCTTTGAAACTGCTTTATGAGGGTTTTAAAGTTTTTTTGAAAAAGGTATTGGTTGTAAGACAAAAAATGAAGCACGACTTTATCATTTATAATCTTCAAACTATCACAAAGCCAATATTTGACCAAAACTCTAAAATGGTGCTATGGATGATATTTTTTGAAGGTTTTCATATATATGACCCCTTTCAAAGTGAAAAAGCCATTTTGAAAGCCAAAATCTCTCTCAGTGTTTTCCTCATTAAGGCAATACCCTTTTCACTGTTTGCCTATTTCTATCCCTTTAAAGGGAAAAACTTTGCTAAAAGACATATCAATGATATGTGAGGCTTTCTTTTCCATTCTTTCAAGGAGATAAATCAACACTTTGAAACTTATTTTGACAGTCTCTGCTCCTGAATTTTTGAAAATGATCATGCCCACTGTTAGCCACCTATAATGTTTGTTTAGCAAAAGGTGGCTAAGACTTTTTGAGCCTTCAAAGAACAAATTTCATTACTAAAAATTGTTTGCTCTTGAAGTCTCTTCAAGGCCTCATGCCTCTATCCTAAATCTTCATTGCTGTTCCCATTTTATACTAAGAAATTCTGCCACTTTCATGAGAAGAGACTGTTGAAAAACCATCATTTTCCCCCTCCCCCTCTTCCAAAATCAACCTTCATTTTCTCCCCTTTTTTCCATAAAATTCCTCTATTTTTCATGATTTCCCTTCTTCCATTCATGAAAATCATCTTTACAAGGTTAAAAACTCACTTTTTAACCTTACCAGAACCATCAAATTCCATTGAAAAACTTTGAAAAATTCATAAAAAACAAGTTTTATTTACTATGGACCTAAGCCCCTTGGGCTAAGTCCTAACCACTTCCCCCCACATTCCCACACGTTAAAACCAAGCGCTAAAACCTTTCGGCGCTAATCGCATCGCAAAAACTCAAATGCGCAAGTCTTTGCCATGATTCCAAAGTTCCGATGCAATTAGTTTTGAATTCTAAGAACCCCGATCGTATTATTTTGTTATATGTATATATCCTGTGGGCCCGCCTTCGTGCTTAAAAACCTTATGAAATCCATTCTCGATCCGCTTTTTCCTTTGTAAAACCCAAAAACCCACTTTTCCAAAGTTTTGGTCTACAAACCAAAACCACGTGCTAAATATAAATGGTAAGATTGAAAAGATCCGATCTCACAATCGCAATCAGAGAAAGTTCAATGGGTTGATCGAAAAGACCCGCATCAAAAGTTCCGATGTGATTGGGTCTTATATGTATGTTAAAATCCCCCTCGACTTTTTGTTTCATATGACTTTTCCCATAGGACCACGTGTTGAAGTCTTGAAGCGCTCAATCACATCGCAATATTTCAAATGGGTTGATTGAAAGACCAGCCTGATGCTCCGATTGCGATTGGATCCTTTTGAATATATAAAGCCCCGGGCCCTTTGTATTTCATATATCCAACGGCCCCGTAGTCGGGCGCCTATCCACCTTATGTAAATATTCTGCCCCGATCCATAAAAAACCTTGGTTTTTATTTTTAAACTTTGGGTTTTATATATTATAAGGGTTTTTTCCGCTGGTTCGTTTTAAAGTTAATCCCCACCATTGATCAATAGCCAATCAAACGAACAACGTTCAATCGCATCGCATGTCTCAAATCGCATCGCATTTCTTAAATCGCATCGCATTTCTCAATCGTTGCATTTGTTTTTCCACCCCCGATTGCTGACTCCCCAAGTTCATTCTCCACCGTTGATCTCGTCCTTAGATCAACGACCGTCGCTTAATCGCCTAGGCCTTTCCGATCGCGAAATTGCATCGGAGTTTTTTCATCGCACCTCTTTTCTTCGTCCCGCCGATTGCGATCCTCCGATTAGATCTGGACCGTCCACATGTCTAGATCGAACAGTCCAGGATCACTCCGCTTTATTCTTCTCCCGCTCTTCTTTTTTCCTATTATTCGCAGAGCTCCACCGTTGGATGCTTTCATCCAACGGCCACGCTCTTTCCCCACCTTCTGAAGCAGTTAAACCTAAAAAATGAAGGATTTTATAATTTTCGTTTGTATTTTGCAGGTTTGAATGGTTTGTCCATTGTGATAAAGGAAAGCTGAAGGCAGGGAATGGCAATTCCCACGCCCTCGATTTATTAAAGAGAAGCCATCCACGGGTCGGATTCAACGTTTTATCAAATTCTTCATGGGCATTGATGCCTTTAAAAGACCTGCGTGGCCCTGCACATTGACAAGACACTGTTTTATTAAAAACACAGTTAAAGAGTATCAATTTTGAAGACATAGCATAGCAGAATGAAGATTGAACACAGATTTTGGAATTATGGATAAGAATGCTTATCAAAAGCCTAATTCCCAGAATTAAAACACAATTAAAAGAAATCGTAAGTGTTTAAACAGGCAGGTAGCCCTCCACCGCCACATTTGAGGCGAATTGATTCCTCAGCTACCATAAATGCCACATGTTGCCTCAAAGCATTAAAAAAAAAGCTGAACTTATTGCAGAATCTGATATTTTGCCTTAGTGCAGCCAGGGAGTTACTTCTGCAAGGAAATAAATGCAGAAATATCTGCAGAGTTACTCCAAACATTACGCAGAGCCTCAAAGTCAAATAAATCTCCCACCGAGCTTTGATATTAATTGTAAAAAAGTTAATACAGAGAACCACCTGTAAACTTCTTCATCGAGCCCCTCAAAAGGCCAAGAAGTCTTGAATATGTATTACTTGCCTTAAGAGATCTTTTACCAGATCTCACCTCCTCATTCTTCTATAAATACTTCTGTAGAAGATGAGAAACTATTGGTTGCAAAACTTTGAAATACATTTGAGATTAAACTTCTGATTGTAAATAGTGTTCACTGGCCCTTGGAGCTCTGTTTGTGTTAGTCTTGTTAGGATGGATAGTGAAGATGATTGCTGAACTGAAACATTGGACTTGAGGACTGTAACTGGTTTGACATCAATAAACAAGCTGTTTCTTGGGATCCTGGTCTATATCACTGGTGAAGTGCTCCTTTCTTTTTTATTGTTTTCCTTCTATGTATGTCATATTTGTTCACTATTATCTGATAAAGAATAGCATTTATAGAGTTAGGATTTGTTGTACATCAGTAACCTTCTTTGACTGAAAAGTTTTATCTCAATGTTTTCCTCTAAATTGTTTATTTAAGAATGATTCAATACAGTTTAAGCAGTTAGGAATGATGGAGTTCCCTCGTCCTACTCTTTGCTTTCAACATTGTTCTTGAAAGTTATTTTCCTTATTTTCTTATTAAAGTTAGACTAGCAAGTGATGGTTTGCCCTGTTTCTAGCTTCTATTCTCCAAAGGCAGATTCTGAAAGTTTCCCTTGGTATTAACTGAAAGCAGACTAGGTTTCAAAGTACTTTATCTAATCTTAAGTTTATACTCTGTCTTCTCTTATATGTTTTCATACTTTTTGAAGGTAATTATGTGGATTACTGGATTGTTTGTCAATTAAGCTGCTTTAATACAAACTTGCTCAAGAATTCAATGGTTAGCCCTGCACTTGGTTGGTTTTAAACCGTTACTTAAGAGGCTTTTCTTGTTTGGATTGACTATAAATCCCTTGTGAAATTATTATCAGTTTCCACCCCTCCAAAACTTTATTGTTTCCATTCCATCATTCTAATCTCAATAATCTTGTGATGTAGATGACTTGCCCCTTGGATCACTCTTGATGTTGTTGCTCAATTAAAGTCCTGTTATGACTCCATACCCCAATGGACTAAAAACCAACATTATATCTATCTTTTCAGCCTAGCCATTCTATTCACTTGCAACTTCTCACCTTTGAAACTTTTTTCACTTAGAACTTTCTCCTCAAAATAATAATCATGCTCAACCATCCAAAAAACAAACAAACCCTTGGCCTTCATAACTAGCCTAATATCATAACCCCAAACTTCAAAGACAAATCCATCTTTGTACTTGTTGGAGAGATCCCACTCCAGATTCAGGAGGGCTAGATCTTATAATCCCAAAGTTGGTTGAAATAATGTTTCTTCTGCAGTTTTAGTCTCACCAATCTGCTAAAATTACAGATTCCTAACACCCAATGTGAAGTTGATTGAACTGTTAGGTAATCTTTGAGCCTTTCCCTTGAATGTGGGTGAAGAAACTCATTTGAAACTGTAAGTGAAAAACTCTACTACAAATAGTCTCCACCATCAAGGCAACTGACTAACCTTAGATTGACAAAGTAATCCAGTCTTCAACTTTTACGGAGATATGGCAGGGGATGATAAGTTGAAGTTGAAATGTAAACATGGGAAGGCTGTCCCTTTGTTCCTCTGTGAAGGAGGTCTATAAGAAAAATGAATTTTCATTCATTTCACCCTTTTTGAGAGCAGTCCCTTTTGAAATCTTTGCCACATGAAATAACTGCTTTTCATCCTCAAACAATGGTGAGCCTTCTACTTGTTTATGAATGAGGCCTATGTTTGACAAATACCTGGGCCCTTTTCAACCCCTGTTTTAACCAAGTGAAGAATGTTTATGAACACACTGTTAGTGGTTTTCTTTGTATTTGATAGCAGAAGTCAGTTTAAAACCAACATTGTTTTACTTCTTTGGCCATTTGCTTATCAACATTTCTTCATTCATAATCACCCAATTAGCTTCACACTATATTTCAATTCTGTGTTTTAACAATGAAACTCATGTAAACACCTTTTTAAAGCACCACTTCTTTGCCTCTGCTTTTAACACCATTTTCTATTCAGAAGCCCTAAATTGTCTCCTACTGCTCTTAAAATTTGCCCTTCAGTCAGTGAAAACCCTATAATCAATCTCTGTCCTTGGCCCTCTGCTTATTAGATGAAGGAGGCCTTTATCATAGCGCCAAACCATCTGCTTGTAAAATGAAGGAGGTTTTCTCAGTCTTTCAACCCTCTTCTCATGTATGGAGGAGGTTTTCTCAGTCTTCCCATTTCATCAGTTTTTCAAATAGTGTTATCTTTCCTTTCACTACCTATTCATACTTAAGCAAATGAAAATGACAAAATGACAATATGCCACGAAGGGCATCTCTCTGAGACATGTAATTATTCTTTTCAAATACCTTTGTGCTTCTTTAGACAATCATAGGTAGCCTGGAAAGTATTTGCAGAGCATTTCTTGTCATTTATAATTCACTAACCTTTGGCTGTGTTTGCAGGAGATTATTTAAATAACTCTCTGTCCTGTAGCTGCATTCCAGGCTCAAAGCCACATGAGAAGCAGTTGTATTCTCATGTTGAGTTTAATACTATCTTCTGGAACAATTAGTATACTTCTGCTCTTTGAAAAAGACATTGAAACACTTGTACATCTATCTAATATCAGCTTGACCTGTGGCATATGTATTGCTGAGACTTCAAGGCTTGTTAGTGGCACAACTTAAGGGTGTAACCACACTTTATTTGTAGAATAGGAAGGTCTTTTAGGACTAGTTGATAATAGATAGAGGTTATTTTGGCTTTAGGATAGTTTGCCAAGGGAAAATCGCCTAAAGCGCCACTACCTAACTTAGGGGAGACTTTTTGGACAGATTTGGATTATTCTCTTTGGAGCTGATGGACAGGCTAGTATGGCTGAGGCTAGATAGGGCTTGACAATGAGGTTTTATCTCGTCATGGGCTGATTGAAAAGGTTAGGAGGGAAAAAAATGTTTATGGGTGTTTTCCAGCTGGCAAATTTGACAAATTTTGAGATCAGCTGCTAGAAAACTTGGCTCTAACAAATAGTCATCATCAACATGTGAAAAATACTGATGACTAACAGTGGCTCCATTTGGGGAGGGCAGCTCCTTTTCAGGAGGTGTCCATAATTTCAGATCTCAGTTCTTTGAAGACCATTTCTTTATCCATTAGCGCAAATTTCTTTCTTCCTTGATGCTATTTCTAAAAATTGACAACGTCATTAGCATCAATGATATTTCTACCTATCGCACTATATTTCCTAACATTTTTTCTTCTTTTGGGCACATTTGGACTAGCAACCCTTTGACATAGTATTTTTGAAAAATCAGACTATCTGATTCTACACTTATATCCACCGGGAGTTCAGATTAAGCTGATGAACTCCTTCACTTCTCTACCTATGCTAGATCAATTGTCAAGGTTAAGCTGTTCGACAGGATATTATTCTCTAATCTAAAAAATGAAATTGAAAAATGACCAAATCAAGATTAGACAGTCTAATTTGTCATGTACTTGTGGCATGAAAGACAAGCTGCACACAAATATTATTTTGCATAAGATGAAAACTAGAAAAGCAAGACTAGGATACACAATTTTTTTTTCATCCGTGCTTTCCTCTTTGGTTCTGTTTTGAGCATGTCGAACCAGTATCTTTTCATAATCTACTCTCTTTGATAAGTCAAGCTTACACAATGTTGACCATCTTTTCCATTCACTAACTTATCAGCAAATAAATTTAAAACATGTTCAGTTATGATTAGGCTAGATAACTGAACAAGACATTTGAGCACTAGTAGCGGCATTTAGACTTGCGCGCTTTCCGAATGACTATTTTTTGAACATGGGACCTTCTTTCTATTTTTCAAACCACCCTCTTCTTCTATTTTTTTATTGTTTTTGAATTTTCTGTTTTTGATCTATTTTTCAAACAATGGTATATACAATGATTGAAAAAGTTTTCAAAATTAGAGGTCTTGACAAAAATAATCCTTTAATGTCCTGCCACTCACAGGACCTCCAAAAGTTTCAGTCCCATCAAGTTCTTGCAGGAAAAAGGCATTGTTTCCGCTAACTGAGCTGATGATGAAAGGCCCCTTCCATAGGTTTTCAAATTTTCCATGTTTACCTTTGTCTTCTCTTCTAGAATCCCATTTTAGCACTTTTTCCCCAATATGAAAATCATTTTCCTTGGTCCTTCTATCAAAAATCTATTTTATTTTGTCTTGCGCTAACTGAGCCTTTTGGTAAACTTCTTCTCTTGTTTGTTGTAAATGGATAGTCTGATTTACCCTCCTTTGCATGTCATTTTCTTCTATTTGGACTTCCTGCAATAGCTTCATTACTGGAACTCCTAAAGATGTTGGGAAAATTTCATCTATGCCATAAAATAGTTGGTAGGGAGACATACCTATTGGTTTTTGGTGGTTAGTCTATCAGCCCATAGTGAGTGTACTAGTTTTCCATGCCATGCTTTTTTATTTTGTTCCAGAAGTTTTTTTATGATGTTGACTAGGCTTTTGTAAGAGGACTCGGCTAAACCATTACCTTGAGGGTAATAAGTTGTGGAATTTCCTAATGAAATGTGATATTTGTAGCAGAAGTCAACTATTCTTTTGGAGGAAAACGCAGTAGCGTTATCCGTAATGATCTTTCTAGGACAACCGAATCTAGATAGGATGTTGGTTTCTAGGAACTTAATGATGACTAAATCGGTAGCGTTCCTAGAAGGTATGGCTTCTATCCATTTGGTAAATTAATCAGTGGCTGTAAGGATCCATTTATGTTGAGCACACGAAGAAGGGTGAATTTCCCCGATAAAATCTAGACCTCATTGCTGGAAGGGTCCTTCGACTATGATGGGGTGTAAGGGCAAAGGTAAAAGCTTTTTCTTGCCATGAAAAATTTGACACTTATGGCATGTCATAACTAGCTTCTGAGTGTTAGGAAATAAGGTAGGCCAATAATAACCGGCTCTAAGGATTTTTTTCGCTATAATTTTCTAGTAGAGATGACCTCCACATTCTCCTTCATGCATTTCATGCATAATTTTCTCTGCATCAGAGTCAAGCAAAAATTTAAGCGGCATACCAGTGGGATTTTTCCAATACAGAAATCCATCTATAATGCAAAATTTTAACGAATTCTGTTTAAGAAATCTTGCTTTTGTCTTTGATAAAGTTGGAGGAGCATTTAGATAAAATAATACATAAAGAATATCTGCATCCCAAGGTGAATTTAAAAACACTTGTTCAACATGAGGGGCAGTGCATTCTTCCTGTTCTTCTAAGGCATCAACAAAATTTATATCTAAATCTTGGAGGTTGGTTTCAGCCATTAGTCTTGCAAGTCCTTGTCCTTTAACCAGTTTGGTAGGTCGGATTTCTAAGTCATATTCTGAGATGATAGCGATCCATTTTCCCCTTTTACCATCGGGATCTTTGTTTAATATGTCTTTGAAAACGGTATTAGGAACAAAAGCAATGACATGAGAATGCAAGATGTAAACTCAGAAATATTTCAGTGCTTTTACCAATGAGAATGCCTATTTTTCCATGATGTTATATTTCAAGGGAGCATTTCTCAGGGATTTGTTGAAAAATGCAATGGGTTGCTCTTGCCCTGCTGCGTTTTTTTGCAACAACACAGCAGCGATTGTGTGTTCTAAGGAAAATGAAAAAATGCAAAAATCTTTGGTGAAATCAAGACTTATCAATACTCGTGTTTCAGTTAGGGCCTTTTTAACTAGTTCAAAATATTTTTTGGCTTCTGTAGTCCATTTAACCCCGACCTCTTTTTGCAACATATTTGTGATATCTCTCAAAAGTTTGGCAAGATTTGGGATGAATCTTCTCAAGAAATTGATCTTTCCGATAAAGGATTGCAACTCCTTTATGTTTCTGGGGTTAATTTTTTGTAATATGCCTTCGATTCTCTAGGGGTCTATTTTTATTCCCTCTTCCGAAATGATGTGACCTAGGAGTTTTCCTTCTTCTAGACCAAAATGTGTTTTCTTGGGGTTTAGGGATAAACCATATTTTCTACATTTGTTAAAAACCTTTCTTAAGTGCACCAGGTGTTCTTCATCTGATTTGGAATATACCGTAATATCGTCAAGATATATGACTATGAAATAACCTATGTCTTCTGAGAAGGCTATGTCCATGGTTCTTTGGAATGTGGCACCAGCATTCATCAATCCAAAGGGCATTTTAACGTACATGAAAATGCCCCAAGGTGTGGTGAAAGTTGTTTTGTGTTGATTAGTGGGGTAAACCAACACTTGGTTATAACCAGAAAAACCATCAAGTAATGAGATCCTTATAGCACCTACTACCTTTTGAAGTATGTGGTCCATTTTGGGCAATGGATAGTTGTCCTTTAAACAGGCTCTATTTAGGTTTCGGAAATCGATACAGAGTTCGATTTCACCAATCTTTTTCCTAACTGATACTAGATTTGAAACCCACTCAGAGTACCTGAGGGACACTATTATCCCAGAATCATACATATTTTTGATTTCCTTTTCAACCAACGGTAGTAAGGCTGGGTTTATTCTTCTTAACTTCTATTTGAAAGGCTTCTGGTTTTCTTTAAGGGGAATCTTATGTTGAATGATGCTTGTGTCATATGATTTCAAATCTTGGTATCCCCATGCGAACACATCTTTAAATTCTTTAAAAAACATGACGTACTTTTGCTTTATTTGAGGAGGGAGGGTTTTGGATATTTTGATCTTTCTTGGTTCTTCCAGGCTTCCTATGTTATATTCTTCTATGTCGACCTCGGTAGATTCCATTTTTGGCTTTTTGGCCACATCTTTAAAATCAAAAAATTCTTCTAAAGGTGCAAGCCCTTTAGGTATGGTGTCATTTTCACAGTGTAAGTCTTCAAGTTCCCTTTGGTCTATGTCCTCTCCTATCTCAGTTTCATATGAATGATTGACCAAGTTTACATCTGTCCAAGAAGGTAAATTTGGCTCTTGATCTTGATTTTTGTTAGGTTTCTTTTCTTCATTTCCTAAGTATGTTTTGGTTACTTCAAATTCATTCCTAGATTGTAAGAAATCATCAATTTGATCGTCATCTTTAAGTATTTTCCAATGGTCAATATTATCTGGTATTGTAGGGCGATGTTTGACCCGAATACTGTATTGCTCACTTAGACATGGTATTTGGCCATTGCTTGCAGCAAAGGTGAACTCATTTTCTAGGCTATTTTGAACCTTAGGAATATAAGTGAGTTCATATTTTTCGAAGGTTTTGAGGATGTCTAAAGCTGCATTCCTGTATTCTCTTAGTCTTGGGTTTTTCGCCAAATATTCACCTTTGATTTGCCTAATTACAAGTTTTGAATCTCCCTGGGCTAATATTTTCTTGGCGCCTAAGCCCTTAAGTATGTGCAGACCAAGGAGAAGGGCCTCATATTCCGCAATTTTATTAGTACATTGGAATTATAATCTGAAAGAATGACCTTCATTAGTATTTTGTATCCAGATGTCAGCCCCCGAACCAATTTTGCCACAAGAACCGTCAAAGCTTATACTCCAAAGAGCTTCTTTTTCATACACGATACTAAGCTGCTTTTCAGGTTTCTTGGAGCTTTGGTCATTAGTTTCTTCATTTAGTAATGGGAAATGTGGTTGTGATGGTTTGAAATCCTCTTCATTTTCTTTTATCTGCTCGTTTATATCACTTTCATTGTATAAGATAAAAGAATCTAAATTGGAATGAATGGAATAAATGGGAGTGTTGTTTGGCTTATCTCGGTTGCTAACCATGTATTTCATGTGAGTTTCTTGGTATAATCTCCTAGTCTGGTTGAAAACTGGGATGGTAGCAAATTCCATGTCCATTTGAAGGTCACCTTGTATTTTGGCAGCCCATGCCCTTGATAGTATCATTCCATACTTAGGAGGAATATCGGCCACTACTACGTCCATGACTAGGTTTTTTGCCGGTAGTTGTGTCAAAGAAAACCACAGGTTCTTTATTATCCCTAAGCATTTGACCCGACTTGAATCAAAGGAGTACAGGTCTTTGTATGGTTGAGTTACCTCTAGACCCAGGTTTTCCATGATTGCTTTAGGCATGGGGTTATGGGAGGCACCAGAATCTAACATGGCATTATGTAATATCTTGTTCTGTATGTTCAAGCTTACATAGAAAGGAGAGACAGTTCCTTCTTGGTATTCACCTTCTATTTTGGGGCCGAACAAGAGCTCGGGTTTGTCATTAGTTATATTTAAAGTATCTGCTTCATTTCCTAAATAAAAAACTTTAAATATTTGAGATCTATACCTATCTACAGTTATTAGCTCAATAAGGGGTATGGTTATTTTTATTTTGGAAATTTCCCCTTTGAAACTAAAAGGAGTTTGTAGTTTGGACAGATTTATTTCATCTTTTTCGGACATGATTTTCTCTATGTTCTTAATTTGTTGACTTTGGTTCGAGCCTTTGTTCAACACAACCATCTCGGGAATCTTTGTGGGAGTACTAGGAGCATCTGAGCCAAAACTTGTTTTAATAACTTTATCTTGGTTTTGGTCAGTTTTCTTTACCATGATTTTGTTGCTGTCCACTGCTTTTTTAAGGATGGTATCAGGGGTTCTGGCAGTGTCTGAGCTACCTTTCTTGGAGTTTTCTTGGTTTTTTCTGCTTCTAAGGTCATACTACTTGTGCGCTTCTATTATGGCATTCTGAAAATCTATGGCAGGATCTTTGGGATCTTCATAGTTGGTTTCATCTTGATCTGGAGAGAAGAATGTTTGTTATTATTTTGTGAGGTAAACCTCACTCTTGCTATCAGAACCTAATAGGTTCAAATGACTTTTATCAATGGGTTTTGTATCACTCTCATCCTCACCAACATAATTTTCACTGAAGGATGGCCTGATTTGTTGGTCCTTTTCCCTTGGTTTATTTTGAGGTTGTTCCCTCCTAAAATTTTGGTTCTGGTTTCTGTTTGGAGGGTTTGGCTAGTTGTCCCTAAGAGGGGTCTTTACACTTATATTTTCCCACATTTTGGCCATGGACCTAACCAAGTCATCTATTCTAGGATCTAAGGAAGGGGCTGAAGTGGAGAACTCATCCCAGTATGTGACTTTCCTTTCTGATCTAGTCCTAGCTCTTTTTTTTGCTAAGTTGGCTTCTACAATTATGGCCACTTTTTGCATTTCCTCTAAGGTAGGGGGTCCTTGTCTCTTAGTTGATAAGTCATGTCTGGGTCAAAGCCTTCGGGGAACTTTTCCAAGACTGTGCCAAGTGGAGGTTTGAAGTGAGGCGGGAGGGCATTATACATACTGTTGAACCTAGTACAGTATCCCTAAACACTTTCCCCATTTTCCCGTTTTATATTGTTATACTCTGACAGGATTTGAATGGGGTTATTTCAGATTTCCCACTTGTTTATGAAGGTTTGGTAGAGTTTTGGGAGATCGTGGATGCTGTCTGGAGTTGAGCTCTTAAACCATTTTTTGGGTTCTCCGCCCAGGCTTTGGGCGAACATCCTCATTCTGATGGTCTCGTCTTCTATTTCCATGTTTTAAAAGGCATCGATAATCCTATCTACATGTTGTTGAGCTATGGTAGTCTCAACTCCGGTAAAGTGTGGGATTTTGGATTGATAGTAATTTTGTAAGGGAGCCAAAGGCTGTGGCAACACCAAGGGTGCATACCAGGCTACCATGGCAAGGGCTAATGGATGATGTACAAAATGAGGGCTTGGATGATGAGCTGAGGTGGTTTGAACAGTAGTGTTTTGGATGGGTGTGGCAGATGTACTTGGGCTAGTGATTTGATTTTGAGCAGATTTGGGGTGGTAGGAGCCAAAGTGATGGAGAAGCTGAAAGTATGGAGGTGTAGTAGGCGAGGCTTCTCTACTGGGACTATGTGGCAGATCTAGGGGCTCAAGATTTTCAAAGTCTATCTTACATTGTGACTTGCTTCTAAAAAGGATTTTTGCTGATTTTAATTCAAAGGGGGAAACCTGCAAGGTTGTGAGGTGTTCAGGTACTGATCTTGCTTTACGGATGGACCTATCAGTAGCTAAATTTTCAGTTTCGAAAGCTTGCCACAGAATATTCTCTGGGTCATATACTATGATAGGGGGATTTGGGTCTGGATGAGATCTGGTGTTGATTTATTGTGAAACCATATTTCGAGTCTAGGGTTTAGAGAGGATGGTATTTGTGATTTTTTCAGATGGATGGCCTCTCTAGGGGTTTACTAATGTGAAGGATGGTAAAAAAAAAATGAGGAATAGTGGATTCGCCAGGTGGATTTCTTTGATAACTATGGTCCACCACCAACCTTGTCAAAGATGCTTTTGGGAAAAAGTTTTATAGCAAACTTTGAGATGAAAACTTGCAAAGAAGAGTGATTCACTTGGTTTCAATAGTTTGCTAGGATGTATGGACAAGCTAATGGTTCCTTTTGGCAAGAAGATTTCTACTCATCTCCTATGTTTAGGTGAAGTCTTCTGAATCGCTATTTTATACTTAGATCGTCATTGATTACAGAGTTTGCACCATAAGTTTTAAGTTTTGGAAAGGATGAGTCAATATAAAGGTATGGTTTATGAATTTTTTTGTTTTTTATGGAGTTTTTTAAGGCCTACTAGAGGCTGGTGGAGTTTCCAGGTGGAACTTGGTTGTTTTTGTAAAGATGTAGCTGTGGTCCACCACCAGTAACTAGGGAAAAGCCAATCTGGGAATGCTTCGGGGTTTTTTGAGTTTTTATGTAGCCTATGAGGTTTGGAAGAGTTTCCTATAACTGAATCATAATTTTGATAAGATGGTGAAAGAGCTAGCTTCTACTCTTCAAATAACACTTAAGTTTTCTAAGTTTGATTCAGACTTCAGGAGTTACTAAGGAGTACTTAGATTGTCACTAGCTCGGAAGGTCCCACCGTGATTGCCATTTTTTTAGTAAGCAGTGGGATAAGTCAATCAGATAGTATTCTTAAGGCTACTGGAAAGTTTAGGGAATATAAGTTTCTTTATCACTCAGAGTCCCACTGTGATTTCCATTATGTTAGTGTGGCGATGAGGTGGCTGATCGGATAGTATTCTAAAATTTTAGCAAAGTAGTAAGGCCTACTAGAGGCTAGTGGAGTCACCAGGTGGATTTTTATTTGTTTTGAGAGTATATGTGTATGGTCCACCACCAATAACTGATAAACACCAACCTAGAGATATTTTTGGGGTTTTCTGAGTTTCCTATATGTAGCCCTGAGGTTTGGAAGAGTTTCCTATAACTGAATCATCATTTTGCTAAGATGGTGAAGGAGCTAGTTTCTACTCTTCATACGATACCTAAGTTTTCTAATTTGGACTGAGATTTTGAGAGATCCTAAGGGATACTGAGGATTTTTTGACTCAAAGTCCCACCGTGATCGCCATTATGTTAGGGTCCCGTGATTTGGCTGATTAGTAAGCCAAATTACAGCTTACAAACTGGGTAACACAAGACACGAAAACCAATAGTCAAGCCCAAGGACCTAGCCTTCCTGGACCCGCAGAGGCTGTCATATTTTTGTAAGGACATTCAATTATTATTAGGTTTTCCGTTGTACCTACCTATATTTTTCAATTATATCAGCTGGTGGCTAAATATTCTTTGCAGCTTTCAAGAAAAAAATTCAGGCCTGAACTTGTTGGTGCTTGAAGTCTGTTGGTAAAATCATAAACTGTTGGTCAGATCTTCATACATTTCTGTCTCCCGGCCTCTGGTATTCCATAAAAATCCAAATCAAATATTGCTGCATCCTCCTCCTTTTTCCCCTCCCCTGCTTCCATCTTACCTTCGTTTCTTCAGTTTCCTTTCATCCATAAAAACCCCACTAAACCATATGTATTTCCTTATCCACTTATTAATCTCATTTCCTAAGGTTAAAAACCCACTATTTAGCCCATCGGAACCTTTTTCTTTTTTCAAAAAATCATTGAAAATCATGTAAAATACGCCTATTTTCTAAGCGCTGGTTTCAGCCCCTTGGGCTAAGCCCCTGCCATTTTTTCCTCCACATGCCCGAGCGCCACGACCGGCCGCTCAAGTCCAGAGGCGCTAAACCGAAGCGTGGTCCCCACTCCGCCCTTTTCCTTTGAAACATTAACAAACCCATCTTTTATAAGGTTTGGGTGTGAAATATGAAACCACGTATTTATTTGCCCCGAGCCCTCCCAGCCGTCGATCTGCTCCCCAGATCCGACGGAGCGGAGTACCCCACACCTGGTGGACCCCCCTTTCCCCGCGCTCATTTCCAAAAACCATGGTATACATCCCGCACCACCTTTCATCGAATGGCGGTTTTATCCCGTCGGCCAGCGATTCCACACGCTGGCCGACACGTGTCCTCCACCTCATTTCCAAAACCGCCGTCCTTTCACCTTGCCCACGCATTATTTATCGTCCCATAACCCCGCAGCGGGATTCACCTCTGCCGTCAGATCTGGGCCCTCCCATCCGACGGTTGCTAATCACCATTTCTGCTTGGCTTTTAACGGATTTCCCCGCCTGTTGAACTTTCCCCCAGCGCGTCCGAAAGTCGATCTCCGCCGTTGATCCCCTCAGATCGACGACTTACATTCGTTATTCTGATTCCATTGTACAAAATTCATTTTTCCTCGCTGACTTTTCAAAACACCCCCGACCGTTGATTGCAATACAATCAACGGCTCTGATTGCTCCATTTTCCCGCACGCCCTCCGATGCAGTCTATCCATATAACGCAGGATTTTCTCATTTTTCTTGTATTTTGCAGGTTTTAAGGTTCTTTCGTCTTGTTTTATGAAAATCTGAAGGATGAGGGTGACGACTCCCGTCCTTCCGATTAATCCAGAGAATCGATCGCAGGGTGAAGAACAATGATATCAGCAAGGTTTCATGAGATTTGGTTGCCATGCATCCCTGTAAAGCCTGAAGAATGCCGTCGAAATCGAAGCAGAGAAAGGGTATCAGATTTTGAAGACAGAATGAACCAGAGCAGCAGTTTTGTGAATAGATTGGCGGGGATTATGGCTAAGACGGTTATCAAAAGCCTAATCCCCGGCTCAGAACACAGATTAAAGCAAAACCTAAAAGTGTTCATCAGACATATCGCCTCCACCGCCATACTTTGAGGCGAATTGATTCCTCAACCACCACAGTGCCACCTATTGTCTCAAAACGCTCAGTCAGAGGCTGAATTTATTGAACAGGATCAGATATTATGCCTCGAAATAGCCAAGGAAGTTATTTCTGCACCAGATTTAATGACAGAATGTTTGCAGGATAACCCTAATAGTACGCAGAGCCTCAAAGGTCAACAAAAGCTCTCTCCGAGCTTACTTCTTAAGTGTAAACACATTAATGCTATGGAACACCTGTATAATTTCTTCATCGAGCCTCCCAGGCCAGGAAGACATTAATTCCGCATTAATTGTATTTGAGATATTTTCACTAGATCTCACCTCCTCATCCTTCATAAATACTCCAAAAGAAGCAGAGTGAGGTTGGATTAGTTGCTGTCACAATGTAATTGTTGAAGCAATAGAAGAGCCAATGAAAACTTCTTGACCGTAAATAGTGGTTTCAGGCTCTCTGAGCTCGTCAGGCCGTACAGGTTAGGTTGTGAAGAGAGATGAATTAATACACTGGATTTGAATATTGTAACTGGTTTGAAGCATCAACACAAGCTGATTTATGGGATCCTGGTCTATGCTGATGGTGATGTTATTCTCACTGTAACTTGTATTTTGTTTTCGTTTTCAATTTGTTTCATTTTCCACTATAAAGAACAGTTTAAACAGGGTTAGGACCTACTGTATATCAGTAACCTTCTCTGGCTGAGAAATCTTTATTTAAATGTTTTCTTTCAACTGTGTTATTTGGAGAATGATTTAATTCAAATTTCAAGTACGTAGATGCCGTGCGTTCCCTCATATTTTCGTCACTGCGGAATGTTGTTTTTAAATGTTACTTTCATATATGCTGAGTAAGGAATGAATTGAGGAAATCAAAGGTTAGCCCTGAGTCCCTTTCTTGTTTGCTCAACTATTTGTCTGTTTCCCTTAGGATGTGTCAAAGGCTGACTAGTTTCAAAGCACTTATCAGATCTTAGGCCGTTCTGTGTTATCTTGGTGATTGTCTTGGAAGTAACTAAGTAAAGAAGAGCTAAGATGAGGAGAAAGGTGAGCCCTGCCCGCTAGTTTCTGCTCCAAAGGTTACCTTCAAGTTTCCCTTTGTTTTTCAATTTGTTTTCTATCAGAAGTGTATCAAAGGCTGGCTAGTTTCAAAGTACTTACCAGATCTTGGGCTGCTCTTTGTTCTGCATCTGTTATTTCCCTTTCTTATTGTATCACCCCATTCCATAAATCAAACTTTAAAGATATCCTTAGGCATAGATGACTTGCCCCATAGATTCCTCTTGAACCTGAATGTTCCAATTAAATTCTCTTATGACTCCATAGCCCAATGGATTGAAAACTTGCCATCATCTTTCTTTATAATCAAAGCTTACTCTGTTTGCTTGAAACTTCTCACCTTTGAACCTATTTGCATATAGATCTTTCTGCCTCAGACAGCAACTATGTTCAACCATCCGAGAAAACCAAACAAAACCCTTGGCCTTCATAACTAGCCTAATATCATCACCCCAAGATTCAAAGACAATATCCATCTTTGTACATATTGGAGAGATCCCTCTCCGGATTTAGGAGGGCTAGATCCTAGAATCCCAAAGTTGGTTGAAATGATGTTAACTCTGTGATCGGACTTTGCCAATCTTGCTTGTTACAGAGACCTAACATTCTCGATATTAGGCTAGTTATGAAGTAGGTTTTTAGTTTTCGTTTTTTAGTTGTGAGGGATGAATTGATCAAAGATTAAAATAGGTAAAAATATGTCGGATCAACTAGGATATGGGGTCGAAAAAGGTCCGAGAGAGCTTTCAAATGGTGATGCAAGGTTGTTGAAGGGTCGATTTGATTCGAGGTAAAATGGAGCTTTGGGTAAAATGGAGTGAGATGGACATCAAATTTGTGAATAACAAAGGATTTCAAGCACAAATCGTTTAATAGATGACATAAACATGGTAGGGAAAACCATTAATCATGAGAAATGTAACTATAAGTTGATCAATGCATAGAAATAAACATTCAAGCCATGCATAGAGATATATGACTCTCTAACTTTAGGAAATGGCTATTAGACTTTGGGGAAATACATTTAAGACAGACAAACAACTCAAATCACTATGTAGGAATGCCTAAACATAGTACTTCAAGCTATTGGGCACTTTGAAAACAAGATTTCATAGTTTTAGGCAAAGGGCAAGATCAGAACAAGACCTCCTTGGTTCAACAAATGACAATCTAATCAATCAAAGAGAAGTTTCATAGGTGGAGCTATGGCTAGCCATGAGTAAGCAGGGGATACTGTAAATCATACTTAGCATGCATAAAACCAAAAATAAAACAAGCAAACAATATTCTTCAGTTATTAAAGAGTAATCAAGGATTCTTTAATATGACTAAGAATGAAGAAAACATGGAAACTATAAAGAAACATGAAATTTGAGGTGCCTCCAAGGGCATGTCTCAAATTTTTTCTCTACTGTCTTATAGCAAGCAAGAACATGGATTTATGAATGAAAACTAGGAAAAAAAATAGAGAGAGAGAGAGAGACTATACCATTCTACCAAGTCATGGAATCCAACAACAATCCTCTTTCATCATCCAAGAACATCCAAGAAACTATCCAAAAGCATGAGACAAGTATTTCTTCTAAAGATTATATGACCATATATTGCTTCTATTCATCAAGTTCAGCCTTGTTTACAATGAAAGCCTTCATAATATATAGGCCAAAGTGAGGAAAACCTCTTAGTTAAACTTGCAATCTCATTGCCCTATCAAAAATATCTGATTTTGTCCTTGAGGTTTTTCAAAGCCCAAGGCACAAAATATCTAATAAAATATCTCAAAAATGCTAAAAAGGGAGATATATTGACTTTTCATAACTTGTCATGTACAAAAATAGCTAAACGCACATGAAGAAAAGTCACTTTTGAAAGGTTCAATTTTTACAAAAATACTCAAGAAATACATCAGCAAAAGGTCCCCTGACTTGCCGGCAAATTTTGGAGGCCTTCCCGATGTCAAAACGAGGCCCGTGATGGCTTGTTGGAAAGATCTGAGTGTCCAATTTATGAAAATTTTTAATCTCTCCCAAATTACCACTAGAAGTCCTCCAAAAATAGACCTGTGTGTAAAAACCCAAAAAATAGGCCTTGCTGATAAATGTGGCAGAGTGTAGAAAAAGCGAGTGTTTTTCGCCATTTTTGGGGAGCAAATGATCTTCATTTGATCTAAAAATCACTGAGTATGTGCCCCTAAGATTACTGCATCCAATGATACCATTTTCATCCTTTTAGGATGCCCCAAACTGAAATGGCGATGCCCATGAGATTTAGCCAAAAACCCAAAAATAACAAAAAACCAAAATTTGTTGAATTTTGCCCAAAATTGGCGAGCATGAACCTCAAGGGTTTTCAAAAAAATGTTGTGAAGTTGAGGCCAAAATTTGGAGCTTTGAGGTGTCTTTCCTCAATTTTGGTGCCGGGCGCTTCCCTTTAGCCTCCTTGAGTTTTTCATGAGCGGCCTTCAATTTCCACCGAGCAAACTGATTGAGCTTTTTATAATGCTCGGTCATCCTCCGTTGAAGGTCCAAGTCTCTATTTGCCTCCTCCAATTTCTTCTCCAAGTGATCGTTAAGTCTCTCAAGCCATGCTTCCCGATTGTTCTCTATCTCTTGCTCAAACAATGTAGTGAGAGGGGTAGATTGGAGAAGAGCATCTTCTTCTTTCTTTTGTTTCTCAAGGTTCTTTTTGAGCCCCATGGTTCTTGGCCTCTTTCGCCTGGGCTGATCTTCGCCTTCGCTCTCATCAAAATCACCCATGAGTTCTTCCAATCCCACTTGTGCTTTGGAGGCCTCCTTTTTGTATTTGATGGCCCGTGTCTCATATACATCCATATGAACACTCATATGTTTGTTTTGAATTTGCAAAAACTGATTAAAGTTTCTAGCCCTCTCAAGATCAGTCCTCAAAGCATCAATTTGGTTTTCTCTATCGATCAAGAGATTTTCTAGGATCTGGGCTTCATTGTCACTATCATCACTTTGGATTTGAATGATGTTGAATTCCCTTTCCTTTTCATGACTGCTTTCTTCTTGTTCCATTCCTTTGCTTTGGGTGGCTCTTTTAGTCTTCGTCCTCTTGGGAAATTCGACAATGGGCTTCTTGGGAAATTTTTCCTTGCTTCGGAGGGCCCTAGTTACATTTGGAGTTACAACTATAGGCACCCTTTTCCTTGATGTCCGGGGCTTGGCTACTTTCGAAGAAACCCTTGCCTAGGAGAGGCAGCTAGCACATGCTCCATTGGCTCTTTACCCTTGTCACTTTGCTCATCATTCTTGCCACTGTCTTGGATTTCTTCATGGATGCCTTGGCTATCCTTGTGTATTTCTTTTTTAGGGATGTCCTCCTCACTGTGTTGCAGCTGTTCATCATGCTGCCCTTCTTCTTCATGAGGCTGATGTTCTTTTTCATGAGGCTGCCTCTGTTCATCATGCTATGGCTCCCTCTGTTCATCATGCTGCTGTTCATCATCATGTTATTTTTCATCATTCTCGAGAGTCTGCTGCTCTGCCTCACTGTGATGCTGCTCATCGTCATGTCATTTTGCATCATTCCCTTCTTCCCCTTGCTGTTCTGCCTCACTTTTTTCTTCTCCCCCTTGCTGCCATGTTTCACTATGATGCTGCTCATCATCATCTTCCTCATCATCTCCTTGCTGCCATGTTTCATCATGCTTCTGCTCGTCATCACTTTCCTCTTCTTGCTCATGCTCTTCTTCCTCATCATGCTCTTTTGCTTGTTCTATGGTAAACTTGAGCTTCATGGGAATAGGTTTGCTAGAAGAAGGCGAAGGATGGTGAGTAGAAGGTGAAGGAGATGTATGAAATGAAGGGACAGTGGAGAAATCCGGATGTGTGATGAAAGTATCCCAAGAGACGTCCTTCTTTTCAAGCTGATGAAGAATGATAACTTTGATGAGGGAGTGATGGAAGAGGCAGGCTGTCTGCTGAGAAGAAGGCTTTTTCTGAACAGTGGAGGCCATTTTCTCAATACTTCTATGTAGGAAGAAAGGGAGATTTAACAATTTGGCCCTCATGAAATGCATGAGAAATTGGATATGATAGGCATAGACTCGGGAGAATCTTCCCTTGCAAGTGAAGTATTTCATGATTATCTTCATGAGGGGGGTGTAACTAGTCAATAGATATGAGAAGGGAAAAATGGATGGACATGAATCTCTATGCTCAGGTTTCAGAAAAGGCTTGTATTCTTCTGAGTCCAGGTGGATTTGTTTAAACCACTTCTCCTCGACATAAGGGATTTTAGCGACCTTGGAGATGGGCCTTGGAGAGAATTTCAAATCTAGGCCTGCCAGTTGAAAATGCTTCTATTGAAACCTCAAAGCACAAAGATGTGTCAAATGGGAATAGCTCTTCACCTCTTTCACTCTTTGGAAAAAATCTAGACACCCAACCTCATGGAAGTTAAAAAGGACTGATGGATGAACATTCATTTCTTCGATGGAAACAGGCTCAAACCTCTTGCGAAGGCCGCTCCTACTGTCTTGCCTGGGATGCATCTTGCTTTAAATGTTCTTTGCAACACCAAGCTATCTCAAAAGGCCTTTGGAATGATATTCTCAAACAAACATTTTTCTTGCTTATCAGTCACTGTTTGACCAAGACAAATTTCTTCAAATGCTTTGTGGAATAGTCTTCCAACACCAACTTTCTGCTCTTTTTAAATCACTGATTTGTCCTCTTTTATGCCAAACAACAAATATTTTGTCAAATAGAAAGCACATAGTCAAATTGTTACTGTGTTTGGGTAAGGTCACAAGGATCCTTTGTGTTTTGGTAGAAACAAGACAGTCTTGTATTTAGACAAGGACAAAAAACAACCTCCCTCAAGCAGTGCTTCTTCTGTTTTTCACTAGTTCTTATACATAGGTAGACAAAAGCACCCTCAAATTGATTCAAAGGATTTTCATAGCATACTTTGTTTTATGGAAATCTAGTGGCTGGACAGAGTTTGCTCTTTTACGATTCAAAGGGACACTTTTTGAAGTGACAAGGCATTCAGACTAAGACCACTGTTTTCAAAATAGGCTCACTATTTTCACCTTACAAACACTGTGTTTTCCTTACAAAGATTGCTTCCACCTTATAATATGGTTTCCACCTTATAACATTGTTTTCACCTCATACTTTGCTAACAGAGGTTAGTTTTGTCTTATCACTGTTAGGACACCTTCAGCAATTTGAAAACCTCTAACACTGTGCTTTTGCCTTGCAATTAGGGCTATGGTTTATCACTGTGCTTGAAGGTAGTTTTAGGCCTTTTGAAACTAATTTAAAAATGCCCTAACCTTCTACTGTAACAGTCTTTGGCAACACAGTCACAAACCAACTTGCTTTTCTACCAAGAATTTCACTATTCAATCACTATTTTAGTCTTTAAAAACATGGCATCAATCGCCCCTTTAGATTTCAAAATTAATCACGAGGTGATGAAAAATACCTCAAAGATCCTTCATGGGCCTTGATTGATCATTTGGGGAGCTTCTGGAGCTTCTTTGAAGGTGCTAGGAGGCGCGGCATGTTTTTAAGAAAGAACGTCGCGTAACACAAGGCAGTCGGGTCGACCTTCGGGCGGTGGTGACCAGCACTACAAGCACGTCGCGCGCCTCATAGTAGTGTAAATCCTGTGTAAATCTTCACTTGAGCACACCGTGCACTTTTCCAAGCACGCCGCGCAGTCTTAAGCCTCCAAAACTCTACAATTTTTCTCAAAATCTCTCTTTTCTCCAATGGGCGGATAGGAGAGCGATTGTGAGTGCTTGTTTGCATTTTTGAAACTTGAAAATTTTCTTGTAACGGTCTCTTATTCCTTTTGAATGTGAAAATGCCAATTAGCTTTGAAACTTCTTTATGAGGGTTTTGAAGTTTTTTTGAAAAAGGTATTGGTTGTAAAAAAAAAAAATGAAGCACAACTTTATTATTTATAATCTTCAAACCATCACAAAGCCACTATTTGACCAAAACTCTAAAATGGTGCTGTGGATGATATTTTTTGAAGGATTTCATATAAATGACCCCTTTCAAAGTGAAAAAGCTATTTTGAAAGCCAAAATCTCTCTCAGTCTTTTCCTCATTAAGGCAATACCCTTTTCACTGTTTTCCTATTTATGTCCCTTTAAAGGGAAAAACTCTGCTGAAAGACATATCAATGATATGTGAGGCTTTCTTTGCCATTCTTGCAAGGCGATAAATCACCACTTTGAAACTTATTTTGACAGTCTATGCTCCTAATGTTTTGAAAATTATCATGCCCACTGTGAAATTGATTGAACTGTTAGGTGCTCTTTGAGCCTTTCCTTTGACTGTGGGTGAAGAAACTCATTTGAAACTGTAAGTGAAAAACTATGCTACAAATACTCTCCACCATCAAGGAAACTAACTGACCTTAGATTGATAAAGTACTCCAGTCTTCAACTTTTACGGAGATATGGCAGGGGATGATAAGCTGAAGTTGAAATGTAAACATGCGAAGGCTGTCCCTTTGTTCCTTTGTGAAGGAGGTCTATAAGAACAGTGAATTTTCATTCATTTCACCCTTTTTGAGAGCAGTCCCTTTTGAAATATTTGCCACATGAAATAACTGCTTTTCATCCTCAAACAATGGTGAGCCTTCTACTTATTTATGAAGGAGGCCTATGTTTGACAAATACCTGGGCCCTTTTCAAACCCTGTTTTAACCAAGTGAAGAATGTTTATGAACACACTGTTAGTAGTTTTCTTTGTATTTGATAGCAGAAGTTAGTTTAAAACCAAGATTGTTTTACTTCTTTGGCGATTTACTTATCAAAATTTCTTTATTCATAATCACCCAATTAGCTACACACTGTATTTCAATTCTGCGTTTTAACAGTGAAACTCATGTAAACACCTTTTTAAAGCACCACTACTTTGCTTATGCTTTTAACACCATTTTCTATTCAGAAGGCTTCAATTGTCTCCTACTGCTCTTAAAATTCACCCTTCAGTCAGTGAAAACCCTATAATCAATCTCTGTCCCTGGCCCTCTGCTTATTAGATGAAGGAGGCCTTTATCATAGCGCCAAACCCACTACTTGTAAAATGAAGGAGGTTTTCTCAGTATTTCAACCCTCTGCTCATGTATGGAGGAGGTTTCTCAGTCTTTCAACCCTCTGCTCATGTATGGAGGAGGTTTTCTCAGTCTTCCCATTTCATCAATTTTTCAAATAGTGTTATCTTTCCTTTCACTGCCTATTCATACTTAAGCAAATGAAAATGACAAAATGACAATATGCCATGAAGGGCATCTCTCTGAGACATGTAATTCTGCTTTTAAAATACCTTTGTGCATATTTAGACAATCAGAGGTAGCTTGGCCAATATTTTCAGATCATTTCTTGTCATTTATAATTCACTAACCTTTGGATGTGTTTGCAGGAGCTTATTTAAACAATTCTCTGTCCTGTAGTTGCATTCCACTCTCAAAACCACATGAGAAGCAACTGTCTTCTCATGTTGAGTTTAATACTGTCTTCTGGAACACTTAGTATACTTCTGCTCTTTGAAAAAGACATTGAAACACTTGTACATCTATCTAATATCAGCTTGACCTGTGGCATATGTATTGCTGAGACTTCAAGGCTTGTTAGTGGCGCGAATCGACAAGATTTGGGATGAATCTTCTCAAGAAATTAATCTTTCCGATAAAGGATTGCAACTAATTTATGTTTCTTGGGTGACTTATTTGTAATATGCCTTCGATTCTCTGGGGGTCTATTTTTATTCCCTCTTCCAAAATGATGTGACCTAGGAGTTTTCCTTCTTCTAGACCAAAAAGTGTTTTCTTGGGGTTTAGGGATAAACCATATTTTCTACATTTGTTAAATAACTTTCTTAAGTGCACCAAGTGTTATGCATCTGATTTGGAATATACCGTAATATCGTCAAGATATATGACTATGAAATAACCTATGTCTTCTGAGAAGGCTATCTCCATGGTTCTTTGGAATGTGGCACCAGAATTCATCAATCCAAAGGGAATTTTAACGTACATGAAAGTGCCCCAAGGTGTGGTGAAAGCTGTTTTGTGTTGATCAGTGGGGTAAACCAACACTTGGTTATAACCAGAAAAACCATCAAGTAATGAGATCCTTTTAGCACCTACTACCTTTTGAAGTATGTGGTCCATTTTGGGATATGGATAGTTGTCCTTTAAACAGGCTCTATTTAGGTTTCAGAAATCGATACAGAGTCTGATTTCACCAATATTTTTCGTAACTGATACTAGATTTGATACCCACTCAGAGTACTTGAGGGACAGTATTACCCCAGCATCATACATCTTTTTTATTTCCTTTTCAACCAATGGTAGTAAGACTGGGTTTATTCTTCTTAACTTCTGTTTGAAAGGCTTTTGGTTTTCTTTAAGGGGAATATTATGTTGAATGATGCTTGTGTCATATGATTTCAAATCTTGGTATCCCCATGCGAACACATCTTTAAATTCTTTAAACAACTTGATGTACTTCTACTTTATGTGAGGAGGGAGGGTTTTGGATAGTTTGATCTTTCTTGGTTCTTCCGAGCTTCCTATGTTATATTCTTCTATGTCGACCTCGGTAGATTCCATTTTTGGCTTTTTGGCCACATCGTTAAAATCAAAAAATTCTTCTAAAGGTGCAAGCCCTCTAGGTATGGTGTCATTTTCACAGTGTAAGACTTCAAGTGCCCTTTGGTCTATGTCCTCTCCTATCTCAGTTTCATATGATGATTGACCAAGTTTACATCTGCCCAAGAAGGGAAATTTGGCTCTTGATATTGATTTTTGCCAGGTTTCTTTTCTTCATTTTCTAAGTCTATTTTTGGTTACTTCAAATTCATTCCTAGATCGTAAGAAATCATCAATTTGATCGTCATCTTTAAATATTTGCCAATGGTCAATATTATCTGGTACCGTAGGGCGATGTTTGACCTGAATACTGTATTTCTCGCTTAGACATGGTATTTGGCCATTGCTTGCAGCAAAGGTGAGCTCATTTTCTAGGTTATTTTGAACCCTAGGAATATAAGTGAGTTCATATTTTTCAAAGGTTTTGAGGATGTATAAAGCTGCATTCTTGTATTCTCTTAGTCTTGGGTTTTTCGCAGAATATTCACCTTTGATTTGCCTAATTACAAGTTCTGAATCTCCCTGGGCTGATATTTTCTTGGCGCCTAAGTCCTTAAGTATGTGCAGACCAAGGAGAAGGGCCTCATATTTCGCAATGTTATTAGTACATTGGAATTCTAATCTGAAATAATGACCTTCATTACTATTGTGTATCCAGATGCCGGCCCCCGAACCAATTTTTCCACAAGAACCGTCAAAGCTTATACTCCAAAGAGCTTCTTTTTCATACACGATAATGAGCTGTTTTTCAAGTTTCTTGGAGCTTTGGTCATTATTTTTTTCATTTAGTAATGGGAAATGTGGTTGTGATGGTTTGAAATCCTCTTCATTTTATTTTATCTGCTCGTTTATATCACTTTCATTGTATAAGATAAAAGAATCTAAATTGGAATGAATGGAATAAATGGGAGTGTTGTTTGGCTTATCCCAGTTGCTAACCATGTAATTCGTGTGAGTTTATCGGTATAATCTCCTAGTTTGGTTGAAAACTGGGATGGTAGAAAATGACATGTCCATTTGAAGGTTACCTTGTATTTTGGCAGCCCACGCCCTTGATAGTAGCATTCCATACTTATGAGGAATATTGACCACTACTACGTCCATGAATAGGTTTTTTGCCGATAGTTGTGTCAAAGCAAAACATAGGTTCTTTATTAGCCCTAAGAATTTAACCCGACTTGAATCAAAGGAGTACAGGTGTTTGTATGGTTGAGTTACCTCTAGACCTAGATTTTCCATGATTGCTTTAGGCATGAGGTTATGAGAGGCACTAGAATCTAACATGGCATTATGTAATATCTTGTCCTGTATGTTCAAGCTTACATAGAAAGGAGAGACAATTCCTTCTTTGTATTCACCTTCTATTTTGGGGCCGAACAAGAGCTCGAGTTTGTCATCAGTAAGATTTAAAGTATCTGCCTCATTTCCTAAATAAAAAACTTTGAATTTCGGGCATTTTTTCAACACAGCCATCTTGGGAATCTTTATGGGAGTACTAGGAGCATTTGAGCCAAAACTTGTTTGAATAACTTTATCTTGGTTTTGGTCAGTTTTCTTGACCATGATTTTGTTGTTGTCCACTACTTTTTTAAGGATGGTATCAGGGGTTCTGGTAGTGTCTGAGCTACCTTTCTTGGATTTTTCTTGATTTTTTCTTCTTCTAAGGTCATACTGCCTGTGCGCTTCTATTATGGAATTCTCAAAATCTATGGCAGGATCTTCGGGATCTTCATAGTTGGTTTCATCTTGATCTGGAGAGAAGAATGTTTGTTCTTCTTTTGTGAGGTAAACCTCGCTCTCGATATCAGAAACTAATAGGTTCAAATGAATTTCATCAATGGGTTCTGTATCCCTCTCATCCTCACCAACATAATTTTCACTGAAGGATGGCCTGGTTTGTTGGTCCTTTTCCCTTGGTTTATTTTGAGGCTGTTCCCTCCTAAAATTTTGGTTCCAGTTTCTGTTTGGAGGGTTTGGCTGGTTGTCCCTAAGAGGGGCCTTTTCACTTATATTTTCCCACATTTTGGCCATGGACCTAACCAAGTCATCTATTCTAGGATCTAAGGAAGGGGCTGAAGTGGAGACCTCATCCCGGTATGTGACCTTCCTTTCTAATCTAGTCCTAGCTCTTTTTTCTGCTAAGTTGGCTTCAACACTTATGGCCACTTTTTGCATTTCATCTAAGGTAGGGGGGTCCTTGTCTCTTAGTTGATAAGTCATGTCTGGGTCAAAGCCTTCGGGGAACTTTTCCAAGACTGAGCCAAGTGGAGGTTTGAAGTGAGGCGGGAGGGCTTTATACACACTGTTGAACCTAGTACAATATCCCTGGACACTTTCCCCATTTTCCCATTTTAGATTGTTATACTCTGACAGGATTTGAATGGGGTTCTTTCAGATTTCCCACTTGTTTATGAAGTTTTGGTAGTGTTTAGGGAGATCGTGGATGCTGTTTGGAGTTAAGCTCTTAAACCATTTTTTGGGAGCTGTGGTAGTCTCAACTCCGGTAAAGTGTGAGCTTTTGGATTAATAGTCATTTTGCAAGGGAGCCAAAGGCTGTGGAAGCACCAAGGGTGCATACCAGGCTGCCATGGCGGGTGCTAATGGATGATGTACAAAATGAGGGCTTGTAGGATGAGCTGAGGTGGTTTGAACAGTAGTGGTTTAGATGGGTGTGGCGGATGTACTTGGGCTAGTGATCTGATTTTGAGCAGATCTGGGGTGGTAGGAGCCAAAGTGATGGAGAAGCTGAAAGTCTGGAGGTGTAGTAGGCGAGGCTTCTCTACTAGGACTTTGTGGCAGATCTAGGGGCTCAAGATCGTCAAAGTCTATCTTACTTTGTGACTTGCTTCTAAAAAGGGTTTTTTATGATTTTAAGTCAAAGGGAGAAACCTGCAAGGCTGTGAGGTGTTCAGGTACTGATCTTGTTTTACGGATGGACCTATCGGTAGCTAAATTTCTAGTTTAGGAAGCTTGCCACAGAATCTTCTATGGGTCATCTACTATGATAGGGGGATTTGGGTCTGGATGAGGTCTGGTATTGATTCTTTGTGAAGCCAGATTTCGATTCTAGGCTTTAGAGAGGATGGTATTTGTGATTGTTTCGGATGGATGGCCTCTCTAGGGGTTTACTAATGTGAAGGATGGTCAAACAAAAATGAGGAATAGTGGAGTCGCCAGGTGGATTTCTGTGATAACTATGGTCCACCACCAACGCTATCAAATATGCTTTCGGGAAAAAGTTTTATAGCAAACTTTGAGATGAAAACTTGCAAAGAAGAGTGATTGACTTGGATTCAACAGTTTGCTAGGTTGTATGGACAAGCTAATGATTCTTTTTGGCAAGAATATTTTTTCTTATCTCCTATGTTTAGGTGAAGTCTTATGAATCGCTACGTTATACTTAGTTTGTCACTGATTACAGAGTTTGCACCATAAGTTTTAAGTTTTGGAAAGGATGAGTCAACAGAAAGGTATGTTTATGAATTTTTTTGTTTTTTATGGAGTTTTTTAAGGCCTACTAGAGGCTGGTGGAGTCGCTAGGTGGAACTTGGTTGTTTTTGTAAAGATGTAGCTATGGTCCACAACCAGTAACTAGGGAAAAGTCGATCTAGGAATGTTTTGGGGTTTTTTGAGTTTTTATGTAGTCTATGAGGTTTGGAAGAGTTTCCTATAACTGAATCATCATTTTGCTAAGATGGTGAAAGAGATAGCTTCTACTCTTCAAACAACACTTAAGTTTTCTAAGTTTGATTGAGACTTTGGGAGTTACTAAGGAGTACTTAGATTGTCACTAACTCGGAAGGTCCCACTGTGATCGCCATTATGTTAGTGAGTAGTGGGATAAGTCAATCAGATAGTATTCTTAAGGCTACTGGAAATTTTAGGGAATCTAAGTTTTTTTATCACTCAGAGTCCCACCGTGATCGCCATTATGTTAGTGTGGCGATGAGGTGGCTGATCGGATAGTATTCTAAAATTTTAGCAAAGTAGTAAGGCCTACTAGAGGCTAGTGGAGTTTCCAGGTGGATTTTTAGTTGTTTTGAGAGTATATGTGTATGGTCCACCACCAATAACTGATAAACAACAATCTAGAGATATTTTTGGGGTTTTCTGAGTTTCCTATATGTAGCCCTGAGGTTTGGAAGAGTTTCCTATAACTGAATCATCATTTTTCTAAGATGGTGAAGGAGCTAGTTTCTACTCTTCAGACAATTCCTAAGTTTTCTAATTTGGACTGAGATTTTAAGAGATCCTAAGGGATACCGAAGATGTTTTGATTGAAAGTCCCACCATGATCGCCATTATGTTAGGGTCCTATGATTTGGCTGATTGGCAAGCCAAATGACAGTGTAACATCAAACCAATCTTTGGAGCCCAAAGACCTAGCCTTCCCAGAATCAGAGAGGGCTCTCTCTATTTGTGTAAGGGATATCTGTGTGTTTTCTTATTGTGTTCTCGATATTAGGATAGTTATGAAGTAGGTTTTTAGCTTTGGTTTTTTAGTTGTGAGGGATGAACTGATCAAAAATTAAGATAGGTAAAAAGATGTCGGATCAACTGGGCTATGGGGTCGAAAAAGGTCTGAGAAAGCTTTCAGATGGTGATACAAGGTTGTTGAAGGGCCGTTTTGATTTGAGGTAAAATGGATCTTTGGGAAAAATGGAGTGAGATGGACATCAAATTTGTGAATAACAAAGGATTTCAAGCAAAAATAGGTTAATAGCTGACATAAAAATGGTAGGGCAAACCATTAATCATAAGAAATGTAACTATAAGTTGATCAATGCATATAAATAAACATTCAAGCCATGCATAGAGATATATGACTCTCTAACTTTAGGAAATGGCTATCAGACTTTGGGGAAATACATTTAAGATAGAAAAACAACTCAAATCACTATGTAGGAACACCTAAACATAGTACTTCAAGCTATTGGGCACTTTGAAAACAAGATTTCACAGTTTTAGGCAAAGGGCAAGATCAGAACAAGACCTCCTTGGTTCAACAAATGACAATCTAATCAATGAAAAAGAAGTTTCATAGGTGGAGCTATGACTAGCCATGAGTAAGCAATGTATAGCGTAAATCATACTTAGCATGCATAAAACCACAAATAAAACAAGCAAACAATATTCTTCAGTTATTAAAGAGCAATCAAGGATTCTTTAATATGACTAAGAATTAAGAAAACATGGAAACTATAAAGAAACAGGAAATTTGAGGTGCCTCCAAGGGCATGTCTCAACTTTGTTCTCTATTGTCTTATAGAAATCAAGAACATGGATTTATGAATGAAAACTAGGAAACAAAACAGAGAGAGAGAGACACTATACCATTCTACCAAGTCATGGAATCCAACAACAATCCTCTTTCATCATCCAAGAACATCCAAGAAACTATCCAAAAGCATGAGACAAGTATTTCTTCCAAAGCTTATATGACCATATATTGCTTCTATTCATCAAGTTCAACCCTGTTTACAATGAAAGCCTTTGGAATATATAGGCCAAAGTGAGGAAAACCTCTTAGTTCAACTTGCAATCTCATTGGCCTATCCAAAATATCTAATTTTGTCCTTGAGGCTTTGCAAAGCCCAAGGCACAAAATATCTAATAAAATATCTAAAAAATGATAAAAAAGGGAAATATATTGACTTTTCATAACTTATCATGTACAAAAATAGCTAAACGCACATGAAGAAAAGTCACTTTTGAAAGGTTCAATTTTTACAAAAATACTCAAAAAATACATCAGCAAAAGGTCCCCTGACTTTCCGGCAACTTTTGGAGGCCTTCCCGATGTCGAAACGAGGCCCATGATGACTTGTTGGAAAGCTATGAGTGTCTACTTTATTAAAATGTTTATTTTTCTCCCAACTGACCACTTTAAGTCCTCCAAAGATGGACCTATGTGTAAAAAACCAAAAAATAGGCCTTGCTGATAAACGGGGCAGAGTGTAGAAAAAGCGAGTGTTTTTCGCCATTTTGGGGGAGAAAATGATCTTCAATTGTTCTAAAAATTGCTGAGTATGAGCCCCTACAATTATGGCATCCAATGATACCATTTTCATCCTTTGAGGATGCCCCGAACTGAAATGGCGATGCCCATGAGTTTTGGCCAAAAACCCAAAAATGACAAAAAACCAAAATTTGTCGAATTTCGCCCAAACTTGGCAAGCATGACCCTCAAGGGTTTTCAAAAACATGTTGTGAAGCTGAGGCCAAAATTTGGAGCCTTGAGGTGTCTTTCCTCAATTTTGGTGTCGGGCGCTTCCCTTTAGCCTCCTTGAGTTTTTCTTGAGTGGCCTTCAATTTCCACTGGGCAAACTGATTGAGCTTTTTATAATGCCCGGTCATCCTCCGTTGAAGGTCCAAGTCCCTATTTGCCTTCTCCAATTTCTTCTCCAAGTGATCATTAACTCTCTCAAGCCATGCTTCCCGATTGTTCTCTATCTCTTGTTCGAACAATGCAGTGAGAGGGGTAGATTGGAGAAGGGCATCTTCTTCTTCCTTTTGTTTCTCAAGGGCCTTTTTGAGCCCCATGGTTCTTGGCCTCTTTCGCCTGGGCTGATCTTCACCTTCGCTCTCATCGAACTCACCCATGAGTTCTTCCAATCTCACTTGTGCTTTGGAGGCCTCCTTTTTGTATTTGATGGCTCGTGTCTCATATACAGCCATATGGATACTCATTTGTTTGTTTTGAATTTGCAAAAAGTGATTAAAGTTTCTAGCCCTCTCAAGATCAGTCCTCAAAGCAGTAATTTGGTTTTCTCTATTGATCAAGAGATTTTCTAGGATCTGAGCTTCATTTTCACTATCATCATTTTGGATTTGAATGATGTCGAATTCCCTTTCCTTTTCATGACTGCTTTCTTCTTTCTCCTTTCCTTTGCTTTGGGTGGCTCTTTTAGTCTTCCTCCTCTTGGGAAATTCGACAATGGGCTTCTTGGGAAATTTTCCCTTGCTTCAGAGGTCCCTAGTTACATTTGGAGTTACAACTATAGGCACCCTTTTCCTTGATTTCTGGGGCTTGACCACTTTCGGAGAAGAAAGCATGGCCCCTTGCCTAGGAGAGGCAGCTAGCACATGCTCCATTGGCTCTTTACCTTTGTCACTTTGCTCATCATTCTTGCCACTGTCTTGGATTTCTTCATGGATGCCTTGACTTTCCTTGTGCATTTCTTTTTGAGGGCTGTCCTCCTCACTGTGTTGCAGCTGTTCATCATGTTGTCCTTCTTCTTCATGAGTTTGTTGTTCTTTTTTATGAGGATGCCTCTGTTCATCATGCTGTGGCTTCCTATCTTCATAATGCTGCTGTTCATCATCATGTCATTTTTCATCATGCTCAGGAGTCTGCTGCTCTACCTCACTGTGATGCTGCTCATCATCATGTCCTTTTTCATCATGCCCTTCTTCCCCTTGCTGTTCTGCCTCACTATTTTCTTCTCCCCCTTGCTGGCCTGTTTCACTATGATGTTGCTCATCATCATCTTCCTCATCATCCCCTTGCTACCATGTTTCATCATGCTGCTGCTCATCATCACTTTCCTCTTCTTGCTCATGCTCTTCTTCCTCATCATTCTCTTTTTCTTGTTCTATGGTAAACTTGAGCTTCTTGGGAATGGGTTTGCTAGAAGAAGGTGAAGGATGGTGAGTAGAAGGTGAAGGAGATGTATGAAATGAAGGGACAGTGGAGAAATCCGGATGTGTGATGAAAGTATCCCAAGAGACCTCCTTCTTCTCAAGTTGATGAAGAATGATAATTTTGATGAGGGAGTGATGGAAGAGGCAGGCTATCTACCGAGAAGGATGCTTTTTCTGAACAGTGGAGGCCATTTTCTCAATAATTCTATGTAGGAAGAAAGGGAGATTTAGCAATTTGGCCCTCGTGAAATACATGAGAAATCAGATATCATAGGCATAGACTCGGGAGAATCTTTCCTCGCAAGTGAAGTATTTCATGATTATCTTCATGAGGGGGCGTAACTAGTCAATATATATGAGAAGGGAAAAATGGATGGGCATGCATCTCTATGCTCAAGCTTAAGAAAATGCTTGTATTCTTCTGAGCCGAGGTGGCTTTGTTTAAACCACTTCTCCCCGACATAAGGGATTTTAGTGGCCTTGGAGATGGAACTTGGAGAGAATTTGAAATCTAGGCCTGCCAGTTGAAAATGCTTCTCTTGAAACCTCAAAGCACAAAGATGTGTCAAAGGGGAATATCTCTTCACCTCTTGCACTCTTTCGCAAAAATCTAGACACCCAACCTCATGGAAGTTAAAAAGGACTGATGGATGAGCATTCACTTCTTCAGTGGAAACAGGCTCAAACCTCTTGTGAAGGTCACTCCTACTATCTTGCTTGGGAGGCATCTTGTTTTAAATGTCTTTGAAACACCAAGCTATCTCAAAAGGCCTTTGGAATGTTATTGTCAAACACACCTCTGTCCTGCTTATTAGTCACTATTTAACCAAGACAAATTTCTTCAAATGCTTTGTGGAATAGTCTTCCAACACCAACTTTCTGCTCTTTTTAAATCACTGATTTGTCCTCTTTTATGCCAAACAACAAATCTTTTGTCAAATAGAAAGCACACAGTCAAATTGTTACTGTGTTTGGGTAAGGTCACAAGGATCCTTTGTGTTTTTGTAGAAACAAGACAACCTTGTATTTAGACAAATAAAAAAAAACAACCTCCCTCAAACAGTGCTTCTTTTGCTATTCACTGGTTCTTATACATAAGTAGACAAAAGCACCCTCAAATTGATTCAAAGGATTTTCATAGCATACTTTTTTTTATGGAAATCTGGTGGCTGGACAAAGTTTGCTCTTTTACCATTCAAAGGGACACTTTTTGAAGTGACAAGGCATTCGGACTAAGACCACTGTTTTCAAAATAGGCTCACTGTTTTCACCTTACAAACACTGTGTTTTCCTTACAAAGACTGCTTCCACCTTATAACACTATTTTCACCTTATAACATTGTTTTCACCTTATACTTTTCTAACAAAGGTTAGTTTTGTCTTATCACTATTAGGACACCTTCAGCAATTTGAAAACCTCTAACATTGTGCTTTTGCCTTGTAATTAGGGTTATGGTTTATCACTGTGCTTGAAGGCAATTTTAGGCCTTCTGAAACTAATGTAAACACACCCTAGCCTTCTACTGTAACAGTCTTTGGCAGCACAGTGACAAACCACCTTGCTTTTATACCAAGAATTTCACTATTCAATAACTATTTTAGTCTTCAAAAACATGGCATCAATCACCCCTTTAGATTTCGAAATTTATCATGAGGTGATGAAAAATACCTCAAAGATCCTGCATGGGCTTTGATTGATCGTTTGGGGAGCTTTTGGAGTTCTTTGAAGGTGCTAGGAGGCGCGACACGTTTGTTAGAAAGAACACCGCGCAACACAAGGCAATCGGGTCGCCCTTCGGGCAGTGGTGACTGGCGCTACAGGCACGCCACGTAGTAGTGTAAAGCCTGTGTAAATCTTCGCCTAAACACACCGCGCACTTTTCCAGGCACGCCAAGCAGTCTTAAGCCTCCAAAACTCTACAATTTCACTCGAAATCTCTCTTTTCTCCAATGGGCAGCTAGGAGAGCGATTGTGAGTGCTTGTTTGCATTTTTGAAAATTGCAAATGGGCTTGTAACGGTCTCTTATTCCTTTTGAAGGCGAAAAGGCCAATTAGCTTTGAAACTACTTTATGATGGTTTTGAAGTTTTTTTGAAAAAGGTATTGGTTGTAAAACAAAAAATGAAGCACGACTTTATTATTTATAATCTTCAAACCATCTCAAAGCCACTATTTGACCAAAACTCTAAAAAGGTGACGTGGATGATATTTTTTGAAGGTTTTCATATATATGATCCCTTTCAAAGTGAAAAAGCCATTTTGAAAGCCAAAATCTTTCTCAATATTTTCCTCATTAAGGCAATACCCTTTTCACTGTTTGCCTATTTATGTCCCTTTAAAGGGAAAAACTCTGCTGAAAGACATATCAATGATATGTGAGGCTTTCTTTGCCATTCTTGCAAGGAGATAAATCACCAATTTGAAACTTATTTTGACAGTCTCTACTCCTGATGTTTTGAAAATGATCATGCCCACTGTGAAGTTGATTGAACTATTAGGTGCTCTTTGCACCTTTATTTTGACAGTGGGTGAAGAAACTCATTTGAAACTGTAAGTGAAAAAATCTGCTACAAATAGTCTCCACTATCAAGGCAATTGACTAACCTTAGATTGACAAATTAATCCAGTCTTCAACTTTTACGGAGATATGGCAGGGGATGATAAGCTGAAGTTGAAATGTAAACATGGGAAGGCTGTCCCTTTGTTCCTATGTGAAGGAGGTCTATAAGAACAGTGAATTTTCATTCATTTCACCCTTTTTGAGAGCAATCCCTTTTGAAATCTTTGCCACATGAAATAACTACTTTTCATCCTCAAACAATGGTGAGCCTTCTACTTGTTTATGAAGGAGGCCTATGTTTGAAAAATACCTGGGCCCTCTTCAACCCTTGTTTTAACCAAGTGAATAATGTTTATGAACACAGTGTTAGTGGTTTTCTTTGTATTTGATAGCAGAAGTATGTTTAAAACCAAGATTGTTTTACTTCTTTGGCCATTTTCTTATCAACATTTCTTCATTCATAATCACCCAATTAGCTTCACACTGTATTTTGATTTTGTGTTTTAACAGTGAAACTCATGTAAAGACCTTTTTAAAGCACCACTACTTTGAGTTTTCTTTTAACACCATTTTCTATTCAGAAGCCTTCAATTGTCTCCTACTTCCCTTAAAATTCACCCTTCAGTCAGTGAAAACCCTATAATCAATCTCTGTCCCTGGCCCTCTGCTTATTAGATGAAGAAGGCCTTTATCATAGCACTAGACCCTTTGCCTGTAAAATGAATGAATTTTTCTCAGTCTTTCAACCCTCTGCTCATGTATGGAGGAGGTTTTCTCAGTCTTGCCATTTCATCAGTTTTTGAAACAGTGTTATATTTCCTTTCACTGCCTATTCATACTTAAGCAAATGAAAATGACAAAATGACAATATGCCATGAAGAGCATCTCTTTGAGACATGTAATTCTCCTTTTCAAATACCTTTGTGCATCTTTACACAATTAGAGGTAGCCTGGCCAGTATTTGCAGAGCATTTCTTGTCATTTATAATTCACTAACCTTTGGCTGTGTTTGCAACAGCTTATTTAAATAACTCTCTATCCTGTAGCTGCATTCCAGGCTCAAAACCACATGAGAAGCAACTGTCTTCTCATGTTGATTTTAATACTGTCTTCCGGAACACTTAGTATACTTCTTCTCTTTGAAAAAGACATTGAAACACTTGTACATCTATCTAATATCAGCTTGACCTATGGCATATGTATTGCTGAGACTTCAAGGCTCGACTCAAGGGTGTAACCACACTTTATTTGCAGAATAGGAAGGTCTTTTAGGACTGGTTGATAATAGATAGAGGTTCTTTTGGCTTTAGGATAGTTTTCCAAGGGAAAATCGCCTAAAGGGCCACTACCTAACTTAGGGGAGACTTTTTGGATAGATTTGGATTATTCTCTTCGGAGCTGATGGACAGGCTAGTATGGCTGAGGCTAGATAGGGCTTGAAAATGAGGTTGTATCTTGCCATGGGTTGATTGAAAAGGTTAGGAGGGTAAAAAATGTTTATGGGTGTTTTCCATCTGGAAAATTTGAAAATTTTTGAGATCAGCTACTAGAAAACTTGGCTCTAACAAAAAGTCATCATCAACAGGTGAAAAATACTAATGACTAACAGAATCTGTCCCCCAGTGACCTCAAAAGAAGCAGATATGAATGAGATATGGGCAAAAAAATATTTTCACAGAGCGCAAATTAATGGAGTGCAACAATATTAATACATGAGTGTTAGCACCTGAGCGTTATGCAAACACAAATTCATGAATAAAATTGCAGACTACCAGCAGCTATGCTACACAAACCTTCAAAGCAACATAGTATGACAAATGATTATACATAAAGAGAGATTACTGATAACAAAAGAAAAACAGATACATACTATTCATTTCTCTATCTGGAATCTAAATAACAACGCTATATTATATTGAGTTCAAACAACTCTCCCAAATATGTATCTCAGAGCACAGGGAGCACAGTCATACAAAACTACAACAAAATTCTTCCAAAATTCTAGAACCCTAATTTCATCTTAGAACTTACTATATATAGATTTTCCCTAGAGGGTATACGGTACTTGATCATTTATGATCGACCCATATCTATGAAATCAAAACATGCTACCTAACTTGCAGAGTGTACATTCAGGAATTACTTATGTACTAAGAGAATTAAAATAGGAATGGGGTGAAATTGAGATTTCATCAGCAAAATCATCAAAAGTAAACCAAAAATAGAAAATACACGGTCTCCCATTGAAGCTAATAATGGGAGCCTTCAAGACGGCATGGCGACGAGCGGTTGTAGGTGTACAGCCTGACTATCATTTTACGATTCCATCTATTTCCTGCAGACCTCCATTCCCTTAGTCTGGTGATTTCAATTTAATTCATTATGGCGAGGCCATTGGTACTGAGCACACCTCGTTCTTTAGTGGAGATCTCCTGAGCATACCACATAAGCCACAACTGTATGTTATGATTCAAAGTCCATGCGGTGTCTTGAATTGTAAAAATGGGAACCAGATTCTCGAGGGGGTCTCAAGTGGTAAGCAATATTGGAGAGGAGGGGGGGTGAAAAATGATGAGAGGAAGGCACGTGGAGGAGTGGGTGGTAATGAAATATGCCCTTTTCGGACCCCCCCCCCCACGATAAAGTTCGAATGCTGCAGGGGGGCCGCAGCTAGATAAGGGTCGTTGGATGCATTGGGGCTGAGTGGAGTTGAAGGAACAATGGCGGAAGCAGGAGTGGGTTTAATGAAAGTTATTTACGTTGAAATGGGTGAACGCTAGGCCATGGGGGGATATTGATGATGTGGAGGGAAGGTGGGATTGAATGCATCGCAAACCATAGATCTTAGCATTTTGTTATAAGAAACAGGGGTTAAAATATAAAACTTGTGAAGTGACTGGAGAGGGACCCACCTGCATCACACATCGTAGAATGTAGCATTTGGGGAATACAGTAAACTCTTAAAAACACCAAGTTTGGTTTGCGCTGAATGGAGGATGATGTGTCAGGGAGCGTGGGGCCCACTGCATTGGCGGAGTTATAAAGCACTGAATTGTTATGCGGTAAGTGTATGAGGATTCATATTATATGAAATGTATTACAAGCAGCCAGAAGTGGGGGGTGGAGCTACCATGGTGGGGCCAACTGCATCGTAAATTAAACAAAATACTTTGCAGACGCTTAGGTGGTAAGTTATAAAATGTACAATATGCGACATGCGATGCACTAGACGTTGCAAAGTGCGAAAAGGAGAAAGGTAAGACAAATGTGGAATACAAGGGTTTTCATGCGAATTTGTGTGATGTATCAAGGTTGGATGGGTCCCACCAAGTCGCATCGGTGGCAAGATAAATTTCAGTAAGTCTTAAGATGTAAATATTAAAACTTGCGGGGAGTGGTGTTTCCAATGAAGAAATGCAACACAGGACTTTAGAAAAGGGAAAGTGAAGGGTAGGAGAGGGTAAATGAAGGTAAAGAGGATAAATGAGATGAAGGATGGTGGAAATGAAGTTTTCTCACTGTTAAACCTTATCAACTACATTTTCCCCTTTATACTGAACATAGATGCAGTTTGATTCCTTTGAAGCTCTTTGATGGTCAGGACTTGCCTTCCTTTCTCCTTCTCCCCTTTGTGTGTGGTCACGGGTCAACAAGCAACAGGACTTAATTCCTTTTCAAATCATGTGTTTCGGATCCGAGGTGTGTGGGCTTGATTATGTATGATTTTTAACTTACACATTTTTCCTTTGAAGCTTGTTCCATTTCTGCGAAAGGAGTGAAGTTAAGATGCTTGCACTGATACAATTTCATTTCTACAAGTCAGAGTTCCTTGGTTTATTTCTGGAAGTTTTTTTTTTTTCTTTCCTTCTTCAAGATCTTCATTAATTTTCAACAAATAGTGTTTATTCATGAGCAGAAGCATTCTTAATAGTTCAAGTTCAGTTGAGAATCGATTTGCATTGATAAAACTGAAATGAACACTGTCACAATATGAAGGTCTGTGCTTGCACTTATTATTCCTGTGGAAAGAACTGAATTTAATGATAAAATACTTTAATGAAATTTTGAGTTAAAATATTTTAAAGTGAAGATATAATTCATATGATAAAAAATCATCTCAAGAAGAAGCCTGTTGATACATGGATCCGATAATATCTTTATTTGCATGAAAGAAGTTTCCTGTTTTATGAAGATTTACTTTGACTTTAAAAAAATAATCTTATTTATCAATATGATATTGGTTGAAGAATATTTTTTCTTATGAAAGTTTACTTTTTAGTTCTGTTCGCTTTGCAGTCTATTTCTTTAGTTAACATGCTCTTTATTTTCTACAAGTGATTTGGAAACCAAGTACGGGAACACTGATTTTCTGGTACAGGAACCTCTATTTTGGTACAAGAACGGATATCCTGGTACAGGAACAGAGTTCTCTGGTACACATACTTAGAGGTCATGTATGAAGGTTAAAATATTCAGTTCAGGTACAAAACACACTTCCAGTGCATAAAATTCATTCCAGTGCAGGAACAACCTTCCAGTACAGGAACTTTTTTGTAGTGCAGGAATGCGTTTACAGTGCAAGAACGAAAATTTAGTGTAGGAAGGAATATGTTTGAAGAAGGTAGATATCTTGAATAGCCTAGTCATCGCTCTGTCTCATAAATACATTGAAGATAATCTTAAATTTTTACTTCATTAATCAGGATTGTTCATAATGAATTGAGAGTTCCTTTTATTTAAATTTCTGCGAAGTACTTTCTTTTCATATTCCAGCACCAGAATTTCTTTGGTATTAATTGACGTGATCATTTATTTCGATTCTGCAAATTGTAATTAAGGAACTAGGAATAGAACTAGGAAAGGTTCATATCATTTTTGGCATTACCTGTGTTATGAATCTATGCTTACAAAGCCTTTGGGTTGACAATTAAGTGTTGAAGGATTTTGTTGAATTCCAATTCCTGCACCCAACATTTTGGCGCTGTTGTTGAGGAGGCATTTTAAGATTGGTAAGAAATTTTCATTTTTTCTGCAGTAGGGGTAGGTATGCTATTATTTTTTCCCTGCACCTTGTTTATATTGTTTGAAGGACTTTATAAGTGTTGATTTCTTATTTTAATTGCAGCATTTGATTGAGCTTTTTATGTTTTGTCATTTTTTTTTAGATGAATTCCTAAAATGGGTAAGGGTCCGAAGCCCAATAGGGGATGAGGGAAAACTCATAAAACTGAAACCTTTTCTCATATTGGGCATTATTTTGCAGGCATAAAGCACAAACATACATAGACCCATCACACAAGAACTGTTAACTTGGACTCTGGAGATGGTAGTTCGGGTGTGATACAACCAACGAAGGGGAAGAAGGAGACTATTGGACCCCAAATTGATTTAACCTATAGTCGACCTTCTCAGCCTGTTGAGAGCAGTTCACTTGGAGGTACAAAAATGGCAGAACACAAATACCATGCTGAGGGAAGTGAAGAAAATCTGGTAAATGAGGAACAATCCACCTTCGGATTTCTGACCATGGATCCAGATATAGTTGTGCAAATGAATAATATTCCTCTATCATCTCTTCCTCATTTCCATGGTAAGGTACACGAGGACCCAAATTATTTCTTATTCAAATTTGACATATTATGTAGAAGTTATGATTACACCACAGATGCTCAGAAGTTAAAATTATTTCCTGCAATTCTCAAGGATTCAACATTACGTTTTTTCATGTGATTAGGAGGAAATACTATAGCTTCCTGGGAGCAAGTGAAGAGGGTGATTTTTTTGAAATACTAGGAATATTATAAAACTAGGGAAATCTAGGATGAAATATTCGCCATTGTGCAAGGTGATGATGAGACCTTGGAATATTATCTGGAAATATTTTTGTATATCCTCCAAATGTTAAATTTTTTTTTTTTGATCTAAGTACTATTAGAACCTTGTTCTTAAGTGGGCTTACTGATGATAGAAATAATTTAAATTTGTTAGGACAAGGGGATATTTTTCAAAAACCTTTTGATCAAATTTGTGACCTGTATAGGAAATTCTCACGAAATAAATATAGATCCGGTAAAGGAATCCATAGTAAAAATAACAAACATGGATCTAAAAATGCTACTATTATTGGTTTGGAGAATAGAATTGAAAATATGAAAATTGAAATAATGAATACCGTTAGCAAGCATTTAGACTCTTTAAAATTTCGGCAAAAACTTGTAGAAGAACAAGAGTTATTGTCTACTTTTTATCCAAAGTGTAGGAAAAATAATCCTTTAAGAGAACGTCCCAAGGGAACTAATAAATGTGTAATTTTCATAGAGAACCATGCCACTGAAAAATTCCCTTCCATAACTGGATTGAAAGAAGTGTTCGAAGGAGGGAATTCTGAACCTGATCTGTTGCATGCTATGGGAGCATAGATAAATTGGCCTTGGGTAGGTGTAGGTATGGTTCTAGAACCTCCACCACATTTTTTTTGGTTATAATGCACATCCATATTCCTATCATAACACTAATCACTCTCAACCTTGGCAGTATGGGAACCATTTTCAGTATGTAAAACCCTCCCAATCTTGGAAACAAGGATGGAGAGGGCTAAACCATTCACATCCTTCCTATCCTGCACCTATGCAATCATATCCTCCTACATATGCACCTTACCCAATGCCGCAATCATCATTGCCCCAGCTAAGTCAGCTTATGAAACCATTACCTTTACCTCCACATTTTCGACCAAATCAACTTCCTGCTCAACCCATACCAAACCAAAATAATAAAGTGGTACAAATGATTCATTCCATTAAACCGATTCTTCCACCCAGTTATCAGTCCATGCTGGTTGGGTTCAATGAACTGCAACTGAGATTAGGGAAGGTAGTAACATCATAAAAACAAAAGCAATCGATGGTAATTATTGAAGAGAAAAGTGAGGAGGAAACTCCTAACCATACTGGAAGAGATTTCACCATTCAGCCCATCCCCCTACCTTCTGAGCCTTTACCATATTCTTCAAACCAACCTCCCTATCCAAAGAGGCTAGTTATGGAGAAAAATGACCCCGCTCTCAAGTCTAGTCTACCTCTTGAGCTTAGGAATATTTTTACAAAGGTGCCTCTGCTCCAAGATATTAAATATATCCCCATATGTACAAAAAACATTAGGGAACTCTGTCTCAAGAAGCCAGGAAGGAAAAGAGTAGAACCTCAAACCATTAATTTTTTTGGAAGAGCAGCAGAGTTAATGACAAAGTGTGTACAAATAGAAAAATATACCAAACCTGAAAACCCAATTTTATCTGTTTAGATAGGTGATGTCCTTATCTCCACTGTGCTTATATACCTAGGGGAAACCATTAATGTTATGACCAAAAAATCCATGGATCAACTTGGGTTGGTCCATATTCATCCTACTCCTACTATGCTTGAATTGTTAGATAGATGCAAAATCAAGCCAAAGGGAGTGTTGGACGATGTGGTTGTTTTGATAGATTCTTGGGAATATCCCGCATACTTCATTGTGCTTCAGCCAAAGAATCCTATGGGAGGACATCCCTTGATCTTGGGACGACCATGGCTTGCTATAGCCGATGCTTATATTGGATGTCGTTCTGGCGACATGTACATTTCCCATGGAGATTCTAGGATGAAAGTCACCTTAGATCCACCTGCTAGATCTATCCAGGAGCTTCGAGATACCTTATTGCTATATTACAGTAGCAATGAGGATACTCTGTCAGTTTATATGATACATCATCATATTGAGTCAACTCAGAAGGGTGAGATACGAGACTTCCTGAATAATCTAGATACCATGCCAAAATTTTAATCAATGTGTCAAATATTTAGTCTGGATTTTCATGAAAATCATGATTCTGGAACTTCCTTACCATAGTCTCTAGCAGCACCTCTTTGTACTCTTGATCCCTAAACAAATTTTGTTGAAATTAGTCTAGGCAAATCTTTACATATTAGCTCGGACCTAGATTCATCCCAACAAGAGCAACCTGTGAGTTTGTTGCAAAACCATCTTGATGCCTTTGCATGGGGATACAAGGACATGAAAGGCATCCTTCTTGAAACCTATACTCATCATATTTATATTCAGTGGGGATCCTGACCTGTCTGACAACCCCAAAGGTGTATGAACCTAGCTCTAAGAGAAGTTGTGAAGTAAGAATTACGAAAACTCTTAGATGCCGAATTTATTTATCCCATATACGATAGAGAGTGGGTCTCTTCATTTGTATTAGTCCTAAATAAATATGGGATATGGTGCATTTGTATCAATTACAGAGAATTTAATAAATCCACTATCAAGGATTACTTTCCCTTCCTTTCATCGATCAAGTCTTGATACCCTTACCGGTAAAAAGAAATTTTCATTTTTAGATGGCTTTAGTGGTTAGAACCAAATATAGATCACACTCGAGGATCAAGATAAGACCACATTTACAAGCCCATGGGGGACATTTCCATACCGAGTTCTTCCCTTTGGGCTATGTAATTCCCCAACTACCTTTCAAAGGGTGGTTTTGGATATTTTTGTTGACCTTGAATGTGTAGATATCTATATGGATGACTTTTCGGTATTTTGTGATTCATTTCAGGAAGCCCTCAAAAATTTGGAAAAATAACTTTTTCATTGCCAAGAATCTCACCTTCCTTTGAGTGACAAAAAGTGTAGATTAATGTGCAAAGCAAGAGTAGTCCTTGGCCACCTCATTTCTGACAAAGGTATCTAGGTTGACCCAACTAAGATGGAGGTTATTTTGTGTCTTCCTGCACCCAAAACATAGAGGGAAGTGAGAGGATTCCTAGGACATGCAGGCTAATACATGATATTCATTGAGAATTTTTCTAGGATAGCTACCCATCTCTTTCTATTATTAGCTAAGGATAGTGAGATATCTTGGTCTACAAATTGCCAACAGTATTTGGAGACATTAAATGAAAAATTAGTACAGGCACCAATTTTGAGAGGGCCTAACTGGTCCCTTCCATTCCATATTTCCTCTGATGCCTCAGATACTGCATTGGCGTAGCTCTAGGACAAGAAGGGAACACACAATCCTATGTTATTTACTTCATCAATAAAAACTTGTCACCCACTGAATTAAATTATACAGTGACTAAGAAAGTGTTTTTACCTGTGATTTTTAATATTAATATGTTCAACCACTACATTACAAGGTATGAAGTCTTTGTGCATACTGATTATTCTGGAATAAAATACTTGATGAATAAACCATTGACTAGCAGTAGATTGAGTAGGTGGTTACTTCTGCTACAGGAATTTAATGTTACTATTGTTGATAGACCAGGAGAATCTAATGTTGTATCTGATTATCTTTCTAGATTAAATAATCATGGTGAAATAATTCCTGTTGATGATGATTTACTTGATGAACATATTTTCATTGTGTCAACAAAATCCCCACGGTTCACTGACATAACCAATTATTTAGTCACCAGAAAGACACCACCTCACTTATCCTCTCGTGAGAAGCATAATATCATACAGAAAAATGCTACATATTCTTGGATCAAAGGAGACCTCTTTTACACTGGACCAGATCTTATTATTCGCAGATGTGTAAGAGAGGAAGAACTGTTTGAAATCTTGAAATATGCTCATGATGAACCTTGTGGAGGCCATTTTGCTGATAAGAGGACTGCATACAAGATTCTACGAGCTGGATATTATTGGACTTGTTGGAAATATGATGCAGAGTGTTGTCCTTGATGGCAACCCACTGAATGAAGATGAAGACATGTGACTGTTGACATGTGTTGTCCTTGATGGAAATCCACCTGATGAAGTTATTCTTGACTTGATGGACTTGGTAAATGATGTAAATCTGATGTGATATGATGTTTGTTGACAATATGATGCTGAGTGTTGTCCTTGAAAGGCAACCCTCTTGATGAAGAGGATGACAACTTACTTGATGAAGTTGTGCTTGATAGAATATGGGTTGATGAAGGAAATCTGATGTATCTACAGTGTGAACAAAAGGCAATGAAGAAAGGAATTCATCATGTAATAATTCTATGATGAAAAAGAGTATGTCTCTAGGTATACGCGAATTGGCCTAAGGGAAGTCGCGTATGCACGCGGAAAGAAACGTTCCATGTCGCGTATGGGCAAAAGCGCTCAAAAAGTGCAAAACCAGGGGTAACCACCATGGTATTGACCCATTGTATTGGGTAATGATCCGCCTAATTGACCCTGTCCAGGTAGTTTTCGGCTCATGGTATTGTTTTGGCCCATGGTATTGAAAAATGGGCTCATGGTATTGAAAAAGGATAAACCTATATAAGGAGAAGAGATTCATTATGCAAAACATGAGTGTGGGTGCAAGATGTCTGAGCTTGAATGAATACTTCTCTCTGAAGTAGATATGAATGGAAAGGGTTACACTTGAAGATAAATCTGAATGTTGATGCACCAATGATGAAGAAGGGGATCTAGATCTGAAATGCACTTGTATCTTGTAGATCTTATTATGGAAGGCTTAGATCCGAAATGAGGCGAACATCAATCTGAAGTAAAAGGGTAAATCTGAATTGAATATCTGATCTGAAGAAGCATGCTGCTCTATAATGGTTGACGATCTATACACTACTTCGCCGCAGAGGAAGCACGTATATACGCAGCTTCGATGAAGAGAAAGCGCGTATGCGCAATGAAATTTGTACTGAAGTATACGCAGGTTTATGTGGACGGAAGCGCGTATATACGCGACATCAGTGAAGGGAAAGCGCGTATGAAAACTAGGATTTGCTGAAGCAAGGGGTATGAAATATCTGATCTATTCTGTTGTGTTTCTGTTATCTGATCTGGTGATGTATGTTTGTACTTAAAAGTATGGAAAGGGTCCAGTCTGAAAATATGATGAAATGTGGCATGCAAGTGGTGTTCTATTGAAGTTGTTGGATCCAGTGTGAAAATTGATGAAACGTGGTCCAAAGAGGTGCTGAGGGTTGTAGCCTTCAGTCAGGGGGTCGTAGCTCCCTTCCAGGTGAGGCTGGTAAACGAGATCGGGGGGTTGTAGCTCCCTTCCAGGAGAGGCTGGTAAACGAGTCAGGGGGTTGGAGCTCCCTTCCAGGAGAGGCTGGTAAACGAGCGCAGGTGGGTGCCTGCGTGCTGGTCAAGTCTGCGCCAGCACATATGTTGTAACACGTTTTCTCTATAATAAAATATTGAAGGCTGAGCAACTGAAGCGGTGGTTTTCTCCCGATTTGGGTTTCCACCTAAAAATCCTGGTGTTCATGTGTGATGGTTTATTCTATTCTTACTGCACATGTTTACTGCTTATTGAATATCTGATGAATAAATGATGGAATGATTAAGTGAAGAATTAATGATATAATTAGTTCTCTGTGTATACGCGAGTTTAATAAAGGGTATCTGCGTATATACGCGAATCTTCTTCAGGAAAGTCGCGTATGGGTTTTGAAGGAATGAAAAAGTAAAAGTTTTGAATATGCTGTAAATACTGATTCACCCCCCCCTCTCAATATTTTTCCCAACAATTGGTATTGGAGCCAGGTTCTTCTGCAGAAGCTTGATCGCTTGAAGGAGATCCATCACAATGGGAAGTATACAAACAAAAGTTTTGCTGAATTTTGGTGCAAAAGTATGGGCACTCATGAAAGACTGTGAAAAAGAAAAGGGTACTTTTGTGGACTCTCTAGAAGACAATAATCTTCTTGAAGAAAACACTCAACTCAAGGTAAGCCACGAAGAAAAGAACATAATCATAGAGACTCTTGAAAATCAGCTTAAAGCAGAAAAAAGGCGCAATGAGGAATTGCAGTGTGAACTAGTGAGTCTAAGGAAAGATAATGAGAAAGTGAAATCTCTCACTCTTAGATTTGCTAAAGGTTTGGAAACCTTGGATGAGATTATCAAGGTACAACGGTCTCCTCTTATAAAAACAGGTCTTGGATATACTGGGGAATCCTCCCAGACATCAGCACCAAATTTTCTAAAAGCAGCCACAGCTGGTTCTCTACATTTAGCCACTCAGCAGGGGAACAAAGGATCTTTACAGGTAAAGCATGATCATCTCAATTCAAGAAAAACTAACAAGGAGATCTTTCAAAATGGCTACAACCAACAGGTAAATTCTAATAGAAGATTTCATGATCCCAGAAATTTCTATTTCAATGGACAATGTTTCTCATGTCACAATTTTGGTCATAAATTTGTTCAATGTGTTGCATATAAAACCATCATGACAAGAGAAGCAAGAAAGATAAGGATGAATGTCGAACCAAAGAAGAACACCTATAAAAACTTCTCTCCTCTTCAAAACGAAGTTGAATGTACTTATTGCAATAACTTTGGTCATGAAGAATCTGAATGCAGAAGCAAGGTCCAGCCAAAAGAGCATGTTCCCTCAAGTTCTAAAGTGTGGAAAAAGAAAGAACTACCGGTTGAAAATTGTGGGATAGCTTTATTTGCAGAAGGTGAAGAAAATCAATGGTACATCGATAGTGGGTGCTCAAGACACATGACAGGTGACAAAAGCAAACTTCATACTTATAATGCTCTAGAAAAGGAAAAGAAAGTTACATTTGGAAATGATACTCCTGCTGTAATTAAAGGAAAAGGGTTAGTATTTCTAAAAGAAAAAGTGAAGGCTAAAGATGTCATGTATGTGGATGGATTAAGGCATAACCTGTTAAGTGTTAGTCAAATGTGTGATCAAGGAGAAGAAGTGGTCTTCAGTTCCAAAGAATGTGTGGTTCGTGATCTTGATACAGGTAAAATCATTATAAAAGGAAAAAGAAATCCAAGCAACCTGTATGTACTCAACGGCATAGATCAATGTTACTTGAGCAAATCTTCAGAAAATTGGCTATGGCATCGAAGGCTGGGGCATCTGAGTTTCTCTCAAATCAACAAAGCAAGCAGACTTCAAGCTGTTCGTGATCTTCCCAAGATCAATCTTCCAAAAAGTACCATATGCAAATCTTGTCAATTTGGTAAGCAAACCAGAGTTCGATTTAATGCCAAAGAAGGATCATCAAGTAAGCCTCTTGAACTCATTCATACTGACATCTGTGGACCTATGAGGAAAAAGTCATTACGTGGGGAAGAATACTATATCCTATTTATTGATGATTACTCCAGAATGTGTCATATCGCGTTTATTAAAGACAAAGATGAAGCTTTTGAAAAATTTCAGAATTTCAAAGCATCGGTAGAAAATGAATTAGATTTAAAAATCAAGTGTCTTAGATCTGATCGAGGAGGAGAATATTCATCAAATGAATTCTTTGAATTTTGTGAACAACATGGGATTAAAAGACAGTTCTCTGTAGCAGGCACTCCACAACAAAATGGTGTAACAGAAAGAATGAATAGAACAATTGTTCAAATGGCTAGAGCTATGCTTGCTGACTCTAATGTTCCTGACATGTTCTGGAGTGAAGCAACACGTGCAGCAGTTAACATTCTCAACAAGGCTCATGTTCGGGTAAATAGTGACAAAACTCCATATGAACTCTGGTATGGAAAATCTCCCACTGTAAAGCATTTTAAAGTTTTTGGAAGTAGATGCTTTATCAAAAATAATGATGAAAAACTTGGCAAGTTTGACCCTAGATCAGATGAAGGGATACTTCTTGGCTACTCATCTTCAAGCAAAGCATTCACATGTTACAATAAGAGGCTTCCAAAGGTTGTTGAATGTATTGATGTTGTTATTGACGAGTCTCCTGCAGCTCCTAAAGAAGAAAAACAAACAGCAGAAGAAGATGATGATGACATATGGCCTTCTACATCAGATGGAAATGATATAGACAGTGAATCAAATGAAGAACCTGAAAATGATTTATCTGAAAAAGCTCCATCCAGATGTGTTCAAAAGAATCATCCTGAATCTCAAATTTTGGGAGACAAGGAATCAGGTGTACGAACAAGGAGAACTCTTGCGGGATCTTCTAGTAATTTGGCACTTCTATCCACAATTGAACCACACAATGTCAATGAAGCTAGAAAATATGAATGTTGGAATAATGCCATGGATGAAGAGCTTGAGCAAATTGAAAAGAATGACACTTGGGATTTGGTACCAAGACCACATGATAAAAATGTCATTGGAACTAAATGGATCTTCAAGAACAAGTTAAATGAGAATGGGGATGTTGTAAGGAACAAAGCTAGACTAGTTTGCAAGGGGTATACTCAACAAGAAGGTATAGACTTTGAAGAAACTTTTTCTCCTGTAGCTCAACTTGAAGCCATAAGAATGTTTCTTGCTTTTTCAAGTTATCAACAAATCAAAGTTTATCAAATGGATGTTAAATCTGCTTTTCTTAATGGTGATCTAGAAGAAGAAGTATATATAGAACAACCGGAAGGATTCATCTTGGGAAATGATGAAAATCTTGTTTGTAGACTTAAAAAGGCTCTATATGGTCTCAAACAAGCTCCAAGGGCATGGTATTATCGTCTTGACAAATATCTTCACCAACAAGGATTTTCAAAGGGGTCTGCTGATAGCAACTTATACACAAAAATTGAAAATGATAAACTATTGATTGTGGTTGTATATGTTGATGATATCATTTTTGGGAGTAACGAAGAATCTATGAGTCAAAAATTTTCTTCTGTCATGCAGCAAGAATTTGAAATGTCTTTGCTTGGGGAACTAACATTCTTTCTTGGCTTGCAAGTGCATCAATCTGCAGATGGTATATTTCTATCACAAGCAAAATATCTTAAGCAAATTCTGAAGAAGTATGGCATGGAAGAATGCAAACTTGTAAGTACACCAATGATAACCGGATGCAGTCTCAGTTCTAATGATGATTCTCCCACAGTGAATCAACCAGAGTACAGATCGATGATAGGAAGTTTACTTTATCTCACTGGGACTAGACCAGACATTATGCATGTTGTTGGGATTGTTGGACGATTCCAAGCTAATCCAAAAGAGTCTCATCTTCAGGCTATTAAAAGAATATTCAAATATCTTCAAGGAACTCAAGACTTTGGTCTATGGTATCCAAGGAATGCTGATCTTACTCTTCATGCTTACACTGATGCAGATTGGGCTGGAAGTGTTGATGATCAGAAAAGCACTAGTGGTGGTGCATTTTACATGGGGCCCCGGTTAGTATCTTGGTTCAGCAAGAAGCAAAATTCTATTGCCTTATCAATAGCTGAAGCAGAGTATGTAGCTGCCGCATCTTGTTGCACTCAACTCCTATGGATGATGCAAACCTTGCAAGATTTTCAAATCAAATGTGCAACTCCTATCTCCATTATGTGTGATAATACAAGTGCCATCAGTATCTCAAAGAATCCTATTATGTATTTGAAGACCAAGCACATTCCCATCAAATATCATTTCCTACGTGAACAAGTGCTTGAGCAAAAAGTGAAGTTGGAGTATGTTCCCTCCAAAGAACAAGTTGTTGATATCTTTACCAAACCTCTGCCCAGGGAAGCGTTCGAGTATCTAAGACAGAAGCTGGGAGTGTTCTCTGCCAGTCAAAAGAACAAATCTGCATAAATTTTAGAAGGTGGCTTGGGATACGCGGGTTTCCTGAAACACAGTCGCGTATGTACGCGAGTTCATGCATAGAAAACCGCGTATGTATGATTGCTGGCAATTTTTGGTTGGTTTAGCTCTCTTCAGCACAGCTGCAGTGCTGTTTGGTATCTCTGATACTGTTTGGTATATCTGGTGGTGTTCCATTTCTCATATTTCTATTTCTAATGGTTTGATGAAGATGCCTTGATGATTTGTTGGTGAAAGTGTTCAGGATGCACAAACTAAGGGGGAGCCTAGTCATATGAAAAGGATGCATGAATGCACAGATTCAGGGGGAGCATTAGCGTTGCTGAGTATAATGCATTGTTGGCATTATGATGGTTCTGAAATATGTTCTCATGCTTGAGGACTTTCTGGTGTTGGTCTTAAATGGTCATTTTTGTAATTTGTTGAAAAAAGTCTTGTTGAGACCCATGATGTAAATTTTGTAATATTCAGTCATGTAAGGACTTGTCAAATTTGTAAACCCACTTGGTTGGGTAGCTGAGTTGAAATATGTAAACCCACTTGGTTGGGTAGCTGAGTTGAAATGTGTAAACCCACTTGGTTGGGTAGTTGAAGTCTCATGTATAAATCCACTTGGATGGATAATTGATGTAAGTATGATTCTTTGGTGATAGGAAGTTCATAGAGTCATTTACTTCATTGAAAAATATGTTTGAAGATTCAGCATGAACTCAGGGGGAGCTTGGCCACTTCAGTACATATCAGATCTGCAGAATGCTTCTTCCACATGAGGAGAAAAGGGGAAGATTATGTTGGTTTTTGATCCGCCCTTTTCCCTTGATGTCAAAGGGGGAGAGTGACATGGTGTTTGAATGCAGATAATGGTGTCAAAGAATTGGGAGAGTGACATGGTGTCAATGTACTTATCTATTGTGGTAACCAAACACCATTGTGGTTGCCATCAAGTCCAAAGGGGGAGATTGTTGGAAATATGATGCAGAGTGTTGTCCTTGATGGCAACCCACTGAATGAAGATGAAGACATGCGACTGTTGACATGTGTTGTCCTTGATGGCAATCCACCTGATGAAGTTATCCTTGACTTGATGGACTTAGTAAATGATGTAAATATGATGTGATATGATGTTTGTTGACAATATGATGCTGAGTGTTGTCCTTGAAAGGCAACCCACTTGATGAAGATGATGACAACTTACTTGATGAAGTTGTGCTTGATAGAATATGTCCTTGATGAAGGAAATCTGATGTATCTACAGTGTGAACAGAAGGAAATGAAGAAAGGAATTCATCATGTGCTAATTCTATGATGAAAAAGAGTATGTCTCTAGGTATACGCGGATTGGCCTAGGGGAAGTCGCGTATGCACGCGGAAAAGAACGTGCCAAGTCGCGTATGGGCTAAAGCGCTCAAAAAGTGCAAAACCAATGGTAACCACCATGGTATTGACCCATTGTATTGGGTAATGATCCGCCTAATTGACCCCGTCCAGGTAGTTTTGGGCTCATGGTATTGTTTTGGCCCATGGTATTGAAAAAGGGGCTCATGGTATTGAAAAAGGATAAACCTATATAAGGAGAAGAAATTCATTATGCAAAACATGAGTGTGGATGCAAGATGTCTGAGCTTGAATGAATACTTCTCTCTGAAGTAGAACTGAATGGAAAGGGTTACACTTGAAGATAAATCTGAATGTTGATGCACCAATGATGAAGAAGGGGATCTAGATCTGAAATGCACTTGTATCTTGTAGATCTGATTATGGAAGGCTTAGATCCGAAATGAGGTGAACATCTGTCTGAAGTAAAAGGGTAAATATGAATTGAATATCTGATCTGAAGAAGCATGCTGCTCTATAATGGTTGAAGATCTATACGCTACTTCGCCGCAGAGGAAGCGCGTATATACGCAGCTTCGATGAAGAGAAAGCGTGTATGCGCAATGAAATTTGTACTGAAGTATACACAGGTTTATGTGGACGGAAGCGCGTATATACGCGACATCAGTGAAGGGAAAGCGCGTATGAAAACTAGGGTTTGCTGAAGCAAGGGGTATGAAATATCTGATCTATTCTGTTGTGTTTCTGTTATCTGATCTGGTGATGTATGTTTGTACTTAAAAGTATGGAAAGGGTCCAGTCTGAAAATATGATGAAATGTGGCCTGCAAGTGGTGTTCTATTGAAGTTGTTGGATCCAGTGTGAAAATTGATGAAACGTGGTCCAAAGAGGTGCTGAGGGTTGTAGCCTTCAGTCAGGGGGTCGTAGCTCCCTTCCAGGTGAGGCTGGTAAACGAGATCGGGGGGTCGTAGCTCCCTTCCAGGAGAGGCCGGTAAACGAGTCAGGGGGTTGGAGCTCCCTTCCAGGAGAGGCTGGTAAACGAGCGCAGGTGGGTGCCTGCGTGCTGGTCAAGTCTGCGCCAGCACATATGTTGTAAGATGTTTTCTCTATAATAAAATATTGAAGGCTGAGCAACTTCAGCGGTGGTTTTCTCCCGATTTGGGTTTCCACCTAAAAATCCTGGTGTTCATGTGTGATGCTTTGTGTGATGGTTTATTCTGTTCTTACTGCACATGTTTACTGCTTATTGAATATCTGATGAATAAATGATGGAATGATTAAGTGAAGAATTAATGATATAATTAGTTCTCTGTGTATACGCGAGTTTAATAAAGGGTATCTGCGTATATACGCGAATCTTCTTCAGGAAAGTCGCGTATGGGTTTTGAAGGAATGAAAAAGTAAAAGTTTTGAATATGCTGTAAATACTGATTCACCCCCCCCCTCTCAGTATTTTTCCCAACAGGACTTCCTTGTTTAAGGATGCCAAACAATATGTCAAGCGATTTGATAGCTGTAAGTGAATGGGTCAGCCAGGACAAGCCAATGAAATGCCTTTATGTCCTTAGATTATGATCGAGCCCTTTGAAAAATGGGCTATTGATTTTGTGGGACCTATAAATATGACATCTTTAAATAAAAAGCATATCTTGGTTTGCACATATTTTGTTACAAAATGGGTAGAATCTAAAGATGTTTCTTTTGCTACTGAAAAATTTGTTGTTGATTTTTTATTTACTGATATATTTACTAGATTTGGTGTGCCAAGAGAGATTGTTTCTGAAAATGGACCGCAGTTTATCTCTAATCTGGTACAGGGTGTGATGGATAAAAAACAATTAGGGACAATAATTTTACATCGTATCACCAGCAAGCAAATGGCCAGGTGGAACCTACAAACAAGGTTGTTGGCTTTAGGGGTCCTGACCCAGGATTGCACGTTAAGGTTTGCTAGCAAACCGCTATACTACTGGCCCTTTCGGTAGTGACCTGCTTGTGTAGGTCAAATTATCACCCGAAGCAGTATGGGAGGGTGCTAGAACTAGGTTTTTGCACCCAAAAAGAGAGCAGGTAAGCCAAGCGACGCACAACGCACAGATTTATGGAAATAGAGCTAGTTCGCAGTTGTAAATAGATAACTGGTGTATATAGTATTATATCTAGATCTTAGGTCCACATCCACATGTGTTTGACTGGCAAGGATATAAATTACAGTACGTGCAGCAGACCAGATAGCGTATATTATAGATAAACACAACAAATAACATAGATCATTTGTACCTTATCACAGATTTAACACAGAGCGCAGATTCATATAACAGATAGATCGAGAACCATATACCAGCAATACTTCTCATATATTATCAGCAGATTCTTACATAACCCCAAATCCCACCTGCGCACACAGCCAACAAGGTCCGCACATAGCAGGACAAAGGATCTCTACGCACACAACCAGCCGAAGTCCAACCCAAATACCGGAAACCCATAACTAACAATTCACACTTAGCATTCACTTATATTCATCTTCTTCCTATCGAATCAAAAAGACTTACTATTTATACCAATTTAGCCTAGACTTATCATGGTCTGTAAACCGTGGTTTGCGGACTCCTGGTTTTATCTATTTTCCTGCTTTACAAAACATTGGGGCTTTGATCCACCCTATCACCCCTGTGCTAGACTAAACATACTCAAAATAATAAAAAATTGGACCAATTTTCATCAGTGTGGGAGAACCTGCTCCAACAGTCCCCCAACACAATCTTGTGACTCGTCCTGAGTCACTGCGGTGGTGGAGCCTCCACCTGCGCGCGTAATGCCTCAACAGCTGGAACTAGTGCTGCCAAGACTTCTGCGCTCTGCGCTACAGCATTCTGTGCAATATCTACTATATTTTGCGACGTTGGAACTTCTGTTGCAGCAGTCACACTCTCCAGTGTCTGATTGAGTCTTTTTACCACAACATCTGTGTCTTGGGACAATTTGAGGGCAGTACTTTCCCACGGCTTCAATCTTGTCCCGATGGCATCCTTCTTATGCCGAAGTTCCTCAGTCTCAGCTTGGAGGACCTTTCTGGTCCTTAGACGGGCGATGTACTGTGCTGGGATTAGGGTGGTGATGGTAGCCCAGATCTGTTCACATTCTTCTTCCTTCTGACGGAGCTCTCGATTAATTTTTCGCAGGCTCAGATCATGTTGAACCTTTGTTCAGAGCTGCAAGGTTGTCTCCAGTAACTGCGTACCTTGAGAAATCTGTCCCGTAATGGTGTTTTTGGCAGCCGTGACTAACGTAGCCCGTTGAGCCCTTACCTCTAGAGGCATCTCAAGTTGCAAATTGGCCTGAAGATCGCAGATTTGCTGCTCCATCTGTGTCTTGAAGGTCTGCAGCTTTGTTCAGGAAGCCTTCAATGCAGTCACCAGTGCTTCGATTTTAGCTCGCAGGGTGGCATTCAGTGATATGTCTATTGCTACATCTGTATACACCTGGTGTATTGATATTTCTAGTTCGGCTTGCTGGGAGATCGCGAGAAGCACTTTAGTGTTTTGTTGTGCTATCGTCTGCTCGGCCGTACATAGTTGCTGATGTACTAGTTGGTCTCGATGGTAAATTTCATAGCAAACTGTCATGTGGATATCCCTTACTAATTCGTGTGGTAGCTGGGCAAGATTCAGTTGTATGCTTGATCCTGCTGGGAGATGCATTTCCAGGTCCGACGGATCCAGGATAAGAGCAACACTGGGGATCGCAGAGATACACCTTTCCCTTGTAACTAGTGCAGGTTCTCTAGGACATAGAGGGTTTCTTCGGTGGGTGATACTTGTCTGCAGAGTATCTGTTTTTAATTGTAGAGTGTGCAGTTCCACTTGAATGGTCTCAACTGCATTTTTTTGTTGCTCTGCTAAAGCCACCCATTTCTCTTCTATGGCCAATGTAATGGCATCCACAATCTGCTCAAGATCCCTGTCAGTCAAGGTGACTATTTCATATTTCTCTGGTTGCTAGGGCCATTGCTTCTTCTGAGTTCCTTGTACCGGCTTTCCTCTCTGCTTGGTACCCTTGGTAATGATATCTTGTGGCGCGACCTGCTTGGTAGTTGTAGTATCCTTGTTGGGATGCCGCGTGGAAGGAATGGTCATTGTGACTACGGTGCCAGCATCCGTTCCCATATGTCCGCTTGGTCCTGTAATATCTGTGCTTGTATCCGCAGTACTTTTCGCAGGGGTTTTGAAGCCGATCTTCCAGGCAGGTGGCCATTGTGTAATCACCTCATCAATCTCCCGCTCTATTACCATATAAGGAAGAGTCGTCCAGGTTTTATTCTTAAGACTACAGATTTGAATATGGTGCATTGTGACCTAGAACTTGGCGATACCCTTGTATCTGTTGTATATTATAGGAGATATCCATGGGCGCGAGTTGATGGCTACTGCTACATTACCCTAGAAAAGAACCCAGAAGACTTGGTTATCCTCCAATCGCTGTGCATCTTTGGAATCCCATAAGTGAGCGTACCGGGCTCCTTCACACATGCCTAGATTGAGCGAGGGGAGGACTGATTCCTTAGGTGCTTCCCATGCGACGGGGGCGATAAGAAACAACAACCAGGAGTAGAAAAAGGCTTTTCCTTGTTCTTGTGATTCACCGACATTGGACAGAAATTCATCCTGCAAGTGTTGTGCCCAATTGAAGAAGCCTCCCTTGGCACACCGACCTGCCACTTGCATGACATACGTAGGTACCGTTTCAACCTAGAATTTTTGCATTAATTTGCAAGATAATATCTGAGTACCCATTTGCATAGCTGGATCACTGATGGAATCAATGATAAAAACCCTCTTATTTTTCTTTACATGGTATGCCTGCCATACTTTGGTCGTGATTTACCCCTCATATTTCTTACCCACTTTCTCCATGGGGTGTGGTCCTTGCATGGGGAGACCATTTATTCTATGGATTATTGTAACATCAATGGGGAATCTTTCACGAATCCATAAAAATTCGTCATGAATCAAGGCGAGCAACTGTCGGGCTAACCAATCTGTGACATTGTAATGGCCAAAGTGGGGCATTCGTAATAGGTTCAGGATCCCAGATTTGGAAAATCTGAATACCCATTGCTGAGGGATGATTGTGACTCTGTCAGGTGCATGGACTGTCTCGAAATACAACGCGGGAGCCAGATCAGGGAAAACTGCGTAATTTTTCAAGTCATGATCATCAAATTTAACCTCATGGAGCTTTCTGAAAGGATCACCAATGACCGAGACCCCCAGAGGGGTTAGCGGTGTTTGTAAGTAAGTGATCAGGCCATCTAAATTTTGTGGCGTTCAGGTTGATGTCCTTCGTGGCCAGATAAATGGGGGTAACCAGTTGATTGGATTAGCTGGGAGGACCTCTTCTAGCCCAGGTGGGGCATGAGACGACTTGGGTGTTCTTGGCGATGTCCTCGACTTTCCCGCGGCCCATTTTGCAGTCTTCAGAGGCTTTGCTGAGCTTTGGGCTGGTTCTTTGCCTTTTCTGGTAACTGGGGTTATGGGTACGTCTTCTTCCTTAGACTCAATCTCCATGACTTCGTCACTTGCTTCCTCTATGGGTACTGAAGATTGTGAGGGGGTGGTAGTTGTTTCTCTTGCCTGGAAGACGAATTCAGCTTCTGGTTGGCTACTTGCAGGGGGGTTTCGGGCAGACATGATTGACGCAGTGTAGACCCAAATGCTCTGATATTTTATGGATACAGGGTATAAGTAATGAAACTAATATAGAATTATGCTCTGGGCCATCCCAATGGTTTTATAGCGTCTTTCATTGTCCAATGGCTAGGTAAAATCTATGTAGGGCTTAGGACTTTCCCTGATTTGCGCTATTAATTGTCAGGTGACCATTGCCTCCAAAAGTAAATTTTTATTTTTACTAGACATTATAATGCTAACGGCTAGTGTTCGCAACCCCAGTGTGTTTGGCACTTCTACTGACTTAATAATCTTGAGCGATGGTGTGTCCTCTCCCAACGCAAGCTTGTTCCCTCAGGGTTCTAGGGTCAAGGATCTGTATGTCATACTTGTGTCATCCTGATAAGCTGGCGGTGCAAATCATAAGACCAACATAGTTCGACATTCTTCCCATACCTAGAGGTTTGCCCGTGTAGTCCCCACCACTATGCTAGCGTGCCCCGTAGTGTCATTTTAAGGGCTCCCAAGTTGCATTCCCTCGGAACCATGGCTTCAAAGGCTTGTAGGAAGTCCTCCACATATCCTGAACCATCAAACTGGTGAAAATATCTTACCTAGGTGGACATGCACCTGATATTTCTGGTATTTCAGAGGCATCGTAACATGGAGGCATTTTGTAATTGGTGTTTCCAATATTCCAGCTCCTCGTCTAAATCAAAAGGGTCCTCATTATCTTGATTTTCAGCGGTGGTACCCCTAGTCGCAGGATTGATTCATTTGCCATCCTGCGTGGATAATATGTAGAGGTTATCTATTTCTTCGTTCTCATGGACTGTTTTTGTATACCTGTCCCCCTTTATAGGGTCTAATGGGATGATTATGTGTATTCCATTATTCTCGAACATCATATTTCATTTTTTTTAGTTTGTAATATTCCAAATCTAGAACAACTCATGAATCATGCTCTAAAAACGCATTTCCAGCAACATATTTAATAAAAAAGTAAAATTGTCACTTGGATCCCATAGATACATCCATATAGCATCTAAATACAAGAGGAAATCAGAAAGAAATGAAACTAGGTGGGTTAAATAGACCTCCCACACTAGTGTAACTGAAAATGACTAAAAACCCCAAAATTGCATTTTACCGGAGTTGATGCATAAAGTGAATGCACAGTCCTATGAGGGCTTTAACTCAGAAAATAAGAATACAAATAGATCTACTCATATATTAGATAATCATGCTCATAAACTAAGATCTAGTCTCCTTGTACAAAATACAAGATAACCCAGTAAGGGTTTCTTGTCAAACACTCTACATACAAGATGTGATATTCAGTAATTTACTGAATCACCACTGAAACACTGGAGCACATGAGTGTAGAAGGCTGAAATATTTCTGATCTGTTGTAGATCCCTCAAGGGCTTCCTTCCCTGAAAGGATTAACCTCTCAATCACAAGGAAACACTGCAACAGAGCCACCAAACCATGCACTGAACACTGCCTCCAAAATAACACATTCCCTAGCTGGAACAGCACTGGGAATGTATGGGAAATGTGCGGTCTGATACTGCAGATCTTAAATCATCCCTGGAGCTCTCCAAATAGGTCCCTTAGGTGAAGGAAACCTTCCTCCAATGGGAAACTAGCTCAGGTACCGGGATTCCAATCCCTTCCACTGCTGCACCCAGCAACACTACACAATCTCTGAAAAAACTTGTGCTGATGAAGTTGGCTGAAGCTTGGCATGAAAACTTGATGTGGAATGATGAATAAAAACTCTCTCAATGAGGCTCCTCAAAGGAAATAGGTGGGATTCCCGCTTGGGAACACCTGGTGCTAAACAACACTGCAACCTTGCTAAGCAACAACGGGAGAAAAAGTCTGAGCAGACATGAAAAATAATCTAAGAAATGAAGAATAATGCTGCCATCCTCTTCCTTATATAAAACATGATTTTTCTTACCCTTGGACCCACTCAATTAGGTCATCTCTATCCAAATATACATCTCCCTCCAAAACTGTGTTATTCCTCCTTGGATTCCTCCTCCTCTAAAACTACGATGTTGACTTAGTCAAAGTGGATTAAATCAACTGGATTTTATCCCTGTTCACACATGGAGGTGTTTTATTAAGCTATAAAGAGTGTCTCATTTCACACTTGGAGTGTTTTTATCCTCCTTAGGAGACTTATGGGCTTTTCTACCCATTTATTCACCGACTAGAGCTGCTGCTAACTCTAATGTTCCATTTAGCTTTGAGGCTAAAATTTTGGAACATTACAGTTATCCCCTCCAAAATATTTGCTTTTCCTCAAGAAAATGTATAAGGAGAGAAAAATTTCTCCCATCCTCCTCATGTGTCCTCCCATCAATAGCCTCCATCACTGCATCAAGAGAAACTGCAAATAAACTGTCATCCAATGCTTCCTTCCAAGTGTGAAAAACCAAAGTGTCTGCATCATTCAAATGTGGAAAGTGTGAATGGAAACCTGCTTTCTATCTCATGGCCTCCAAAAAGTAGCAGTGATGACCAACATGGTGAATGAGTGCCTCCCTCACCCATGCTATCATCCAAATGAAGCTAGTCACCCTCCAACATGGCAACTCATGAAGAATCTCCTCCACCTTTGGCTCTTGAAATGTAGGTGAGCTGAATAAATGAACATGATAGGAAAGAGGTCCTATCCCATGATTTCCTCCTCTCCACTGATGATAAGTGTAGAGGGTATGCTGATCTCAGGCTGCAACATGATTTCCCCCCAATGGCAAGAAGAATATTGAGTCTCCAAAGACCCTTCCTCCAAAGTCATGAGTCATGTCAACCCAAACCATTCCATACAAGATGAATGTCACATCATCACCACATGGCATCCAAATCAGAAAATGGCTGAAGGTCATATGCAATTTTGGATGATACATATGGTCTCTCTGGTGGATGCAGCGCAGTCCTTTCAACTGTTGATTAAAAGCATCAAGTGGCAATTTGTTCTTCAAAGAATTTGTAGCTATGCATGTTAGCTCATCTACTGTAAAGTAGTAAGCTGCCATACATACCATCTGTGTACAATCAAAGAAATACAACACTTTCCCAAATTCATGTAGAGATGGGTTACCAACATTACAATATTTGGCCCTAAAGTGACCATGAAACCCATAAATAATCTTGCTCTTATGTGGTGCAATGCATTGTTTACATATGGTGAGAAAGTACAAATAATTAATAGAGTAATCAACAAGCAAATAAATGTATTTCTTACTATGAATCATGTGTGAGCTGAAGGTGAGGTCCATGAGTGAGTCTTCCCATGAGAATCCCCTCATAAAAATCTACAAGAGGAGAGGGTGCATACTCTCTTTGGAACACTCCATCAATAGAAACATGCTCTCAAGTGACAGTGTTGTGGGCCTTAGTAACAAGGCTCTTGTCACTCCATGACTTCTCCCTTTGAAATTCCTCATGCCAAATCTATCCACCATCATGCTGCTAAGTGAGATGATCTTCTCCCGACATGGAAGTCTCTCATGATCCTCCAATGCTGAAGGGTAGCCTCCTTGCACCATGAATGTGGCTTCCTTCTCTTTAGAAATCTCATGAAAAGTATGGGAAGAATTTCTCCCATACTCTCCCAAGTGCAACCACAGCAACAAAAACTTTTGCTGCTACCTCATCTCTCCCTCATACAAGCCATGAAGTAAGATCATGATGGTCAACTTGTATGATGCCCCATACAAACAAGTCTTCTACTGCTCTAGCATATGGGTGCCATGCCATCCAATTTGTTCCTCTCTCCATACAAAGCTCTCCTTGAGCAAAAACATATCAGTAATACATGAAAGCAAGATACAATAAAAACAAGTTTCCAAATGACATCCAGAGAGTGAATCATGGTCCCTCTCATGGAACTAGCGTAATTCATCCTTGGTCTATATCAAGATAAGAAATAACAAGTGCTTTACCAACCACTTGTTTGCTGCCATATTCATCTCATAAGATGAAAACATGGAGTTACAATATGGTGTCAATGGTGCACACCAGGAATTATGTGGCTTCCCCCACAAACCATCAAAAATATAGCCAAAATCAATGCTACAATTAGCTGCAAGTACATCATCATACAATATGCAAGAAGAGATAATTATTCTTGTTACATCATGCTGCTTAAATAAGGAGAAGAAGTACAATACAAAATATGAAATGCTACCTCCTCCATCATGTACTCGAGACCTTGAGCTGAAATGGCTCAACTAGAAATTCTCCCTCACCTACAAAGAGTAGGGAAGTGGCTGTGACCTCCTCTTCATTACCATCCGAGCTATGCATCCCTCCATATGCTGATATATGTCATGTTGGATGCCCTCCCAAGTGAACTCCTCCATCAAGTGGAAATATGCCTCAAAGTGCATAGAAGAGAAGTCCTCATGTGCTACATGTAGCAGCTTCTCCTTGAGACTAGAAGATCTAGTCAAGAAGATTCCGTCATAGGAAAATATGACCACATCATCCACCATGTATCTTTCATCTCCATATAGGTCATCAAGAATCATGCATGCACCAAGATCCTTGGAGTACTCTACCAAGAACTGAGATCTCCAATAAGGATCAATCCTCCTAAGAGACAGTGTCGGTTATCTGGCATGTGAAGCTCTCCTCATGCTGCTACCTGCTACTTTGGCATCCCCCATGCCAAAGTATTCCTTCAAAACTCTTCACCTCTCCAAAATCCAAGAGTGGTGAACCCAAAGAAAAGATATCTCTCATTAACTATAGATCTAGTGGCCTCCCGGGTGGAATGCCTCCATGAAGCGAGACATCAATGTCAAGAGTAGACTGCACAGATGGTTGGGCAACCTTGCCCCTGCTTTTACAACACAAATCAGTCTACCTCTTCCTTGCATTGGCTCTCTGAAATAGAGAAGGGTGTGTGCCTCTTATCAAGTGATGTTGCTCTTCCTCCCTACCTCCTCCTTCCAGCTGCAATGCTCCACAATCATGCTGCTCACTGATTGTGCTTGGACCTCCATGTATGAGATCCTGGGGAACTTCTTGTAATGATACAAGAATCCCTCCTATTGGAGCATGTGCTCGTCCTCCCTCTGCATGAGGCATTGGATGTGCTCTAGATTTGACAACGTTGTTGCCCTCATCTTCCTCAATGTGTATGGGAAAAATCTCAACAGTTGGATCCTCTTGTGAAAAGGAGATCCCCATGTCCTCTTGTTCAAGAATATGAACTAGAGGTCTTGCTTCCGAAAATGTGTAATGCAAGATGTCAGCTCCTCCCATGGTTTTTTGAAATGGGGTTTCCTTCATCACATGCAAGGGTTTTTTTTTCTTAAGTTTTCCTTGCTCATGTGCCTTAGGAAGTTTTTCACCAAACCTTCCCATCAAAGTTTCTATGAATCTTGTATAAGAGAAAGTGTTTTCATTTCTTAAAGAACAAGATTCAAAATTCCACCATGCATGAGCCTTACCTTTGAAATGCAGCGCTGCAACTCCAATGGCTTCATCTTCAGAAATATGGTGCAGCTGCAAATAGGAATCTAGCTCCTTCACCCAGGCTCCAGCTGAACATGTAGGTGATCCAAAAAAAGTAGATAGAATAAATCTACCTACATCCTTCTGCTTGCTCTTCTCCACCTGGATCTTGCAAAACTTTTGGAAATCAGTATGATCTCTACTCCTCTTAGTTTGAGATTCATACTCCTACAAAAAATCACTAAAAGTTATCCTCTTAGGCATTCTTCCTCCTCCTATCCATCTGAAGATAGATCTCGGTACTTGACCGTGCTGTGCATCAAGGTGTGTAGTTGCATGCTCACACTCACCATGTGAAAATCTAGATTCAGCTCTAGATTCAACCTCCTTCGGAGATCCCATCTCCAATCTCATTTTCTTCTGCTCTCCTTAAAAGCTCTGCATAGATTTTGGAAGAAGATTTTTGAGCTTGTATTCATTTTTCCTTTCACATATTGAAGCTTTCTAGCTTCTTTCCATCTCTCCTTCCTCTCATAGCAGTATCTCATAGGCTGAGCTAGAGATCATGCTTTGATACCACTGTAATATTCCAAATCTGGAACAACTCATGAATCATGCTCTAAAAACGCATTTCTAGCAACATATGTAATAAAAAAGTAAAATGATAACTTGGATACCATAGATACATCCATATAGCATCTAAATACAAGAGGAGATAAAAAATAAATGAAACTGGGTGGGTTAAACAGACTACCCACACTAGTGTAGCTGAAAATGACTAAAAACTCCAAAACTGCATTTTAATGGAGTTACTGCATAAAGTGACTACGCAGTCCTATGAGGGTTCTAACTTAGAAAATAAGAAGAAAAATATATCTACTCATGTATTAGACAATCATGCTCATAAACTGAGATCTAGTCTCCTTGTACAAAAGACAAGATAACCCAGCAAGGGTTTCTTGTCAAACACTCTATATACAAGATGTGATATTCAGTAATTTACTGAATCAACACTAAAACGCTGAAGCACATGAGTGTATAAGGCTGAAATATTTCTGATATACTTTATATCCCTCAAGGGATTCCTCCCATGAAAGGATGAACCTCTAAATCACAAGGAAACATTGCAATGGAACCACCAAACTATGCACTGAACACTGCCTCCAAAATAACGCATTCCCTAGCTATAAAAACGCTGGGAATGTATGGGAAATGTGTGGTCTGATACCATAGATCTGAAATCAGCCCTGGAGCTCTCCAAACAGGTCCCTAAAGTGAAGGAAACCTTCCTCCAATGGGAAACTAGCTCAGGAATCGAGATTCCAATCCCTTCCACTGCTGCACCCAGCAACACTGCACAATCGCTGGAAAAAATTGTGCTAATGAATTTGGCTGAAGATTGGCCTAAAAAACTGATGTGGAATGATGAATACAAACTCTCCCAATGAGGCTCCTCAAAGGAAAGAGGTGGGATTCCCACTCGGGAACACCCGGTGCTAAACAACACTGCAACCCTGCTAAGCAGCAACGGGAGAAAAATTCTGAGCAGACATGAAAAATAATCTAAGACATGAAGATTAATGCTGCCATCCTCTTCCTTATATAAAACATGAGTTTTCTTTCCCTTGGCCCCACTCAATTAGGTCATCTCTATCCAAAGATACATCTCCCTCCAAAACTGTGTTATTCCTCCTTGGATTCCTCCTCCTCTAAAACTGCGTTGTTGACTTAGTCAAAGTGGACTGAATCAACTAGATTTTATCCTTGTTCACACATGGAGGTGTTTTATTAAGCTATAAAGAGTGTCTCCTTTCACACTTGGAGTGTTTTTATCCTCCTTATGAGACTTATGGGCTTTTCTACCCATTTATTCACCGACTAGAGTTGCTGCTAACTCTAATGTTCCATTTAGCTTTGAGGCTAAAATTTGGGAACATTAAAAATTTGATGATACCTCCCATGTCGATCACCCAATCCAAGCCCAGAAGGGCTGGGTAGGGACCCATATCTTCTACTGTTTGGATAACTTCAAAATCAGCTCGTACCCTAACTCCAACAATGTCCACCACTACTTTTGATAATCTTCCCAACGATACAATCTTCTATTGATTATCCATGTATAGCTATATAGTGGACCATTTGAACTTAGGCTCGCCCATCCGCTGCCAATTCTGCTTAGGGAGCATGTTCACATCAGATCCTAGATCAAGGATAACTTGATATATTTCAAAGTCTCCAATCTGCGCTGTCATCCGCATTTCCCATCCCATTCATTTTTTCTGTCTGTATAACTAGTGTAAATTATGTATTTGCATGCTATAAGGGGTCTTCTTTGTGCACCCATCGATCAAATCCTGAATAATTTACATGGCTTGTTGGTTGCACAATAGTTTCATACACGCTTGGAAGAATGGTTTGACCTCCTCCCTTCATTCAGTGTCATACGCTCCTCTTCTATCATGATCACCACCCATCCTGATCGCAGAGTTGAGTTCTTTTGGGGGATGTCCCTCCTCTATTGCAACTTCTTTTATTGACCCTTCTTGGATTGATCCTGCCTCACGAGGTTTTGTTTTCATCCTTTACACATTTTGCGTAGGGTTCTGCTATTTCTCCTGAACCCTTGCTACTAGAATCGGGCACTCCTCATTCAAGTGATCCCACTATTTACAATACTAATAGGTCTGCCAAGTTGGGTTTAAATAGTCTCGTGAAAAATGGCCTACTTCCCCACAGTTGTAGAAAATCAGCTAACGTCATCCTCGACCGGCTCTGCCTTCGCGACCCCTACCTTAGGCTGGGGAGCCCCCCCTTCCCATGGGAGATTTGGGTGAAGCTGGATCAGACTGAACCCAGAATATGCTTCCCTGTTTAGTCAGTAAATCGTATGTGCGGCAGGTCTACTCATCGTGGTCAACTGATCTGCAGAACCGGCACCATGGTTTGTTAACTTTCGAGCCGTATGTGGTCTTGTGAGGGAAGTGGCTAGTGTCTTGTAGCCCAACAATATGGAAATCATCACACCATAACATTGACCCACTGGATCTCGTGGCCTCCCTAGGTCGCAAGGGATTGGGTGCTCCAGTCTGTACATATGCAGCAAGTAATGGAAAATTATCCTTGGTGTGACTATTTACCCGACATTGGATGCACCATTTTTCGGGGCTGGCTTCTGGCCCTTGCTCCTTGCGCAGATTCTCGATCTCCATATGCATTATTTCCAGCTGAACTTGTATCTGTTGTACCCCCAAATGTGTATCATCCCTAGGGGAAACTTCTAGTTTCATAGCTACTTCCAATGCTTTCTCCTGTGTTTCAATAGATTGCTGTCCCATAGGTACCCGTAAGTGAGGTAGCAGCATAGTGATGAACCATTCAGTGTGTTTCCAATCATCATACTGGAATCCGCCTTCCCTGATTGCTTTCTTTAACCTTTGATCTGCTTCCCATATAGATTCATATGGTCCTTGCTTGATGTCTTTTAGTTCGTTGACTATCTGCGAATAGGATTTAGGTCTTTTGAACTGCTGCTTCAGTGCCATTTTGATCTCATGAATAGTTGCATTTGCATGTTGTCCAAAGTATCCCATATACCAATCCAGATCTCTTTCTTCGAAAGCCAGAGATAGCTGGGCCTGCTTCACCGAATCACTTGTGATGTTTTGCGTCGTCCATACTGATTCAGCAACAAACCAGAAACTAACCATATCCTCATCACTCACACCCTTGAAGGTAGGTAGTTTTAAATTCGTAGCCATATCTACCTTCTTTTTGGTGTGCTAGTGTTACCTGACTGCTCTTTCAAAATGCTCCTAGTCCTGGCAATGAAACCATTTGTTGGCTTTAGCGGTCCTGACCCAGGTTCTCACGTTAAGGTTTGCCAAAAAAACCCCTATACTACTGGCCCTTTCGGCAGTGACCTGCTTTCCCAGGTCAAAGTCTCACCCAAAGCAGTATGGGAGGGTGTTAGAACCAGGTTTCCGCACACGGAAAGAGAGCAGGTAAGCCAAGCCACACGTAGCGCATAGATATATGGAAATAGAGCTAGTTCGCAGTCATAAATAGATAACTGGTGTACACAGTATTATAGATCTAGATCTTAGGTCCGCATCCATGTGCGTTTGACCAGCAAATATATAAATTACAGTACGCACAGTAGACCAGATAGCATATATTATAGATAAACATAGCAGATAACATATGTCATTCATACCTTATAATAGATTAAACATAGGGCGCAAATTCATATAACAGATAGATCCAGAACCAAATACCAACAATACTTCTCATATATTATTAGCAGATTCTTACATAACCCCAAATCCCACCTACACACACAACCAACAGGGTCTGCACACAGTAAGACTATTGTCTCGAGGGGTCCTGACCTAGGTTCGGAGTTCAAGGTTTGCAAACAAACCCCTATACTACTGGCCCTTTCGGAAGTGACCTACTTTCACAGGCCAAAGTCTCACCCGAAGTAGTATGGGTGGGTGCTGGAACTAGGTTTTTGCACCTTGAGAAAGGATAGGTAAGGCAAGCAGAGCTGCGTTCGACCCTGTAATACCTAGATCGCCTCTTCCTGTGTAGGGCCGATAGGTCTCACTCACATCCATGTGCGCTAGATATATAGTTATATACTTCTATGACAGTAGCACAATATATCATAAAACAGAACATAACAGATCTAGATACAACAAACACACTTACACAGGCTTTTCGCAGCTTAAATACAGAAAGTACAGAATGCAATAAGTACCAATGATTCCCAAAAGACAATACACATAGATTCAATTCATAAGCAACCTTTCACATTCATCCATTCATGAATTCCCTATTACAATACCCATCCCAGCCTGGGCACACAGCAATAGGGTCCACACACAGCTGGACTCTGGATCTCCGTGCACATAGCCAGTAGGAGTCATTTCCTCAAAACGCAAACAGATACCTTAAACCTCAATTCGCATCAATAGTCTTTCATTTCCTACCTTACAATACAAAATGTTCCTCTATTTATAATAATCTAGCCTAAAATTTCCTATGGTCTGCAAACCGTGGTTTTCAGATCCTTGGTTTTACCCTTTTTCCCATTACAATGCTTTCAAGGCTTTGACCCACCCAAAACCCCTGCTCTAGATTAAATATAATTAAAAATATACCAACTCGGGCCAGTTTTGTAGCTCGTAGGAACCCTTGTTCCAACAGTCCCCTAACACAATCTTGTGACTCGTCCCGAGTCACTGTGGCCACAAGTTCGCCGATTGCCTCTGGAGAGATTGGATGGCCAGCGTGCGTACCCCACTGGTGCGTCAACGGCTTCTCCCTGGTGGGTCGATCGTGCCTGAGCCAATTATTCCAGACATATAGTCATTTAGCCCTATATGGCTTGAGTCGACTACCATTAATAAAGCCATGTAACATGTCACCACACAGGGTGGCTAGCCATACTGCTCAACCATTCGTGATTTCCTTAACGGTGTAGGGACCAAGCCAGTGCTGCCGAAATTTCCCTGGGTGTTTGACAAATTGGCTATCATATAAGAGGACTAGATCGCCGATTGTGAATGTCTTTTGGTGAATATGTCGATCATGCCAAGCTTTATCGCGAGCCTTCTGAACCTGGTGATGAAAGTTAGCAATAAACCAATCTTCCTCCAATGCCAAAAGCTGCGCAAGTCTCTCCTCCATGATATCAGGTTCTTCCATATTGGTAAATGTTGCGATGCATAGGCTAGGAACAATGTATTTGATGGGAATAATGGCCTCCTTGCCATAGACCATCTGAAAGGGGGTCTGTTGTAACCTTTACAACACCCTCCAAAAAAGACTACCTTTTTAAAATTTTGGAGCCCCTTAGAACTAAAGAGAAATTGCTAAGTCACTAAGTCGCAAAAGTAGACATTCATGCAAATTGCGACCTTGCGACCTAGCGACCTCAGGTCGCCAGGTTGCCAGGTCGCACATTACATAAACTTATGAAAAATGCGACCTAGCGACCTAGCGACCCAGGTCGCCAGGTCGCACATTACATAAACTTATGAAAACTGCGACCTAGCGACCTAGCGACCCAGGTCGCTAGGTCGCACATTACATAAACTTATGAAAACTGCGACCTAGCGACCTAGCGACCCAGGTTGCCAGGTCGCCAGGTCGCAATTTGGTCATTTTCCGAAAATCGCGACTTAGCGACCTTGCGACCCAGCGACCCCAGGTCGCCGGGTCGCAAGGTCGCCAGGTCGCAAAACGCAAGGTTTGACGAATCTGCGACCTAGCGACCCGCATTAATGGCCCGCACGCGCGACTCTCATAAAAGGGGGCTCTGTGCTCCATTATTCACGTCGTTGATTTCCATGAAAACGCCTCTGACAGCTCAACTGACGAGTTTTTCCCGGGTAAGTTGCCATTTCTTCCTGCTGTTTCCATTCTTATGACTCTCTTACTAAACCCATCTCCTCTGTAGCCTTTAAATTGTCTTTTGACCGTACTTTAATGTTTTCTGAGGTTTTTACAAATTACATATTGCTTAAATCGCCCAAAACCTCACTGTGTGCTGTTTTACCCCATGGCATCGTCCCTTTACCTTTAAAATCATGTCCCAGCTCTCCCTGGGCCCAGAAACCTTGCAAATTCCCAAGAGAAAGGGGACAAAAGTTCAAGGCCGCGCGCACCAAACCCCCGGCAAGCCAGTCTGCGACCTGCGACCCAGCGACCTAGTCGCGAGGTCGCAGAGTCGCAGTTCTCTCCAGTTTTCGGAATTTGCGACCCTGCGACCTGTGCTGGGACCCAGTCGCTGCACGCTGTGTCGCCCTGGCTGGAGATCCGCGACCCAGCGACCCGCCCACCTCAAATGTCGCTTTGTGTCGCAAGGTCGCAAGGTCGCGCCCGGGCCCTGTTTGTGTGATCCGCGACCCAGCGACTCATCAGTCCAGTTTTGCATTAACGCAGTTATGTTTCATCACTAAATTGTAACTGGTTTTTATCACCATGTCGTTCTTATCGTGGGACTCCTTTTGGAATTTGACAGGTGAAGACATAGAGTGCATACCTGTGCTCTCAGATTCTAGTGACATGGCGCCCCCGCGGTCTCGGAGAAAGGACAAGGGAACAACGGAAGAGACTGATGAGCTGGTGGTGGTGTCCCCACCCCCAATATTCCGAGGTACATTATGTACTTTTTCGAAAGACGACAGCATGAGGTGGTACCAGATTTATCAGGAGTTCGCCAAGTTGCCAGAAGAATTTCCGGAATACCTCCCAGACCGAGAAATATACTTGGCGGTAAAGAGGTCCAAACTACATCTGGCGGGGGAACATCCAGCCATATTCCCATGTCCGGAGATCATAGACTGGATAATACACAAGACAGACCCAGAGAAATTTGTGATCAGAGATCATGAAGGCAGAGCTTTCAGTACGCTGGTAGGCTCAGATGCACACCTTTATTATTCACTGCCGCGCCCAAACCAGCACTTTACTCGAGAATCGGCTGCTACTCACGCCGTCCCGATCGTCGATACTATTAAACAATGGTGGGAGGAGCCCGAGAAGTTCAAAGTGAAAAAGAACCAGGAATACCCAGTGGCGAGCCTAAGAAAAGTTTATAAATTGGTTGCTTCCATGCTCTGCAGGCTTTACGGGCGCCCAGATTGCTCCACTTTCAACGGCAGTTGGGCCACTATTATGGAGTATGTGACAACACAGGGGACTCGTTTTAACTGGGCCGGCATACTGATGACGTCACTGCAGACCAACTTGAACTCGGCATTGGCTCCGGACGAAGGAATGCCTGCTGAATTTTACATGGCTTCATACCTATTAGATGCGGTGTGCGCCCGAGTGGAGTTTGACAGCTGGGAGCACAACTGGGACCCCGAGAACACGCGCGCAATCCATCTACAACTTAAAGTCTTCTGGGAGTCTAAATACAAACAGGACCTAGATCGGATCTCCCAAATATTTGTTCCCGCTCTGTACAGACATTCATTTGGCCAAGACGCCCCTTGCATGTCATGGCGGGCCAAGGAGACCCTGGTTAAAGTTGCGCACTGGTTCCCTTTCCCTGAGTACACCTTCATCCGAGTCTTTGGAACTTACAAGGCGCCACATGTTATGCCTCGTTTCGTGACGGACAAAATGCTGATACAGGAGGTGTGCTTTCAGATGTCACATGGTTTCTCCAACATCTTGTCTAAGGGAAAAAAGAAGCCATGGCCCACTCTGCCCCTCACTATTGGTGCACCATGCTAAAGACTTGTACGAGGTGCTGCGTGCTGCACGCAATGAGAAGCACGTTCGGGGGTAAATTGAACACCCAATCCATGACCCGTAGATATTGGTCCCCGAACACCGGCCGTGAGCCAACCCCGTGTGGACTTATCACATCTCGAACGCCCAAAGAAGATGAGAGGAGAAACCGGTATAATTCAAAGACAACTTGCTCTCGGGGTTGACGTGTCTGTGAAGACTTGGATGATCGTAACTTAGAAGACAAAAGACGTCAGTTAGGAGCTTCTTCTTCATCCATGCTCCAGAAATCCCGAATCAACACAGGGTCAACGCCATCCGCCAAACAAAAGGAGGCAGAAGCAACGGCCCAACAGGAAAGGGAGAGGAAGCTAAAAGAAGATGAGGAGGCGCGCGCAAAAGGTACAACTGCAGCACAAAAGAGGAAGCTAGCCAAAGAGGCCAGGAAAGAAAAAGAAGACAAAGAGCCACAAGCTGCAGCGGAACAGGCGCTTAAGGCGGAGTTGGACAAGGCGGAGGCTGAACGCCAAAAGAAAGCCGAGCAGAAGGCCGGGGGTACCGAACAAAGGAAGAGGGTCGAATAGAAGTGTACCGCAGAGAGGGCTGAACCACAAAGGAAAGCCGAGCAGTAGTCACAGCCTCGAAATTTAAGAAGAGGGCCGAGATAGAAGCAAGCAGCAGTTGGTGGTTGAACCGCGAAGGAAGGAAGAGGAAGAGAAGAACACAAAGGAAAGAGAAGATGACCCGCTGATGATCTTGAAGTAACTCCTCTCGACGTACCTATGGGCCGTACACAACTCTCTGATGTTAGATCGCCCCAGAGACAGGATGAAGATGTGTTCGACCTGACCAGACTCACATTTGATCAGTTTTCGTTCAAGATCCGTCAGGAGAAGAGGAGGTCGTTGGCACATAGTCCCTCTGCATCCTCTGCAGTATCCACAGGTAAGGATATAGTTTTGGATACCAGGACTAATCCGGTAATGATAGCGTCAGCAGGTACTGCCTTCGCTGCGGCTACAGAAGAAAATGTAACCCGGATGAGTAGAGAAATAGTAGCTCTACAAAACAGAATACACGCAGCTGAGCAACGCGAAAAGATGGCAGAGCAGGAGAGAGCATCATTGCAAGCGGAAGTCCAGCAACTTCGAAACCAAGCTCTGCCAGCAAATGAAGTCTCACTTGCCATTTTCAAGGAGTGTGAGGTGTTGGAGATGACTATGAGACAGGTATATGGTGAGATGTTCACCATCAAACAAACAGTCGCTCCTCTGGCAAGAGCACGAATGGAAACCAGGCAAAGACAAGATCAGCTCAAAGAGGCTTCACAGGCTTTGGAGAGGATGATGGGTTGGACCATTCAGTACCCTCAGGCACCTGAAAATTTGCCTAAGAGGGACTGGATCCACACGCAGGATGCGAAAGTTCAACTCCGCATAGCGATGCAATCTGGAGACAAATTGACTAAAGACCTGGACAAAGTGATGTCCTCGTACAACCATCTGATTAGTGGTATCGACTCAATGCATACGCTGCACCACATCCCATCGCTTGGAGCATTAGAGGAAGAGAAAACCTGGGAACAAGTAAACCAGGATATTCAAACATTCTTGCAACCCATCAAGCAGGCCGCAGCTGATCCGGAGCCCTCCGCATCTCAAGAGCATCTCAGCCAATTCATCGCCGCTCCAGCGCGGATTTATACCAAGCTTGCGTCGCTCTCAAATCAGATTGGACAGAAGAGGGAGACCCTAGTACCAAACGCTTTGGAATGCGTGTATAGGCTGAAAGAGGAGGTGCCCCTGGTGTCCCCCATAGCGGCAGAATACTAGGCATGGCAGGATTTCCTTAGGGAACAACAGGTTGGCATTAACAGTTCGCGTCCCGGCAGCAGCAAGTCCTGAGCAGCAAGAAGAACCAGGTCGCAAATCGCACCAACAGGACAGGTCGCAGGTCGCATCATCTACCCAGGTCGCAGAAGGAGTTGGTCGCAAGGTAGCCCAAAAGTCAAGAAGGTGAACAGTCAAGGAAACCCAACAGACAATTTTGGCATTATAAATACTCCTATGGGACATTGTACAAAAGGCTTTTTCTTTTGGGAAACTCAGGAGCTACAAGCATTGTATTTAAAGATCTGACACTTGAGCATATGAATAGAGAATCTTGTTAAAATACCCTATGGTTATGATGTGTTTTGCTGTATGAACACTTTGTGTATTTCTTTCAACAGTTTCAGAATATCCTATGATTAATGAATCTGTTATTTTCATGATATCGTTTATACGTCATGGCTATCCGTGTTGTATCAATGATGTTTATCTTATTATCTGTTATATTAATGAATGTTAATAAACTAGATTGTTAGCATTTCGTTTCTTCTTTCAGGAAGTGCAGAGGTATCTTATCATCAAGAACTATTTTTTGTGTGATCAGACCACTGTACAAGCAATTACCCCACAAAAGATGTGTTGCTAATGACATCTCTTGAGGTGTATGTGCTTTATCTATAATCTTGCTACACATAGTGCTTAATTCATGTTTAACACGTTAATCTCGTATTCTATATCAGGTGAATAAGTGTATGTTCGCAGGTTCAAGCAGGTTCTTTTGAGACCGAAGAGAAGTCATCTTAAGTGGTAGCCGGACCCACACTCCGGACGGGATCCCTACACCAAACGGTTTAAGGTCTAATTGGGACTTTCTACCGGGGAGATCCCCTACTGTTGGCCGTACAAATTTTCCCGTCAACAGAATTGGCGCTAGAAGGAGGGCCTGAATGGCAGCCTCCTAGCACACAACAAACATCCCATCACAAACTCCCCAAGGGGAGGTCACAAACAATGAAACTAACCCTCCTCTTCCAGAAGATATTCCAGGGAGGGAGCTTCGATATTATGAAATCACTAGGGAGCAGCTGAGAGCCTTACGCCCAACTGCCCGAGATCTTGTCAACCAGTTACGGATCACTCCAATCATGGAATACCTTACCCATACTAGGACTCCGCCCGAGAACATCACCCCTAACGGAGCCATTGCAAGTACTATACCCGAGCTCATAAACCTCATGTTGGAAGACCTCGCACACGCTGTTGAGGAAAACGATCCTGTTCTCCAAGAGGGTGAAGAGTTTGCTGACACCGGTCCTTTCCCCGACTTCCAGCCTAACCAACCCCGACAAAACAACAACCAGGCACAACGCCCACCCAGGGATGGTGAGGCAGGAAGAGGCCGAGGAAATATAGACGGGGGGAATAGAGCCCGTAGAAATGAAGGAGATAGGAATAGAGGCCGAGGGGCCGGGGGGAGGGGAGATAGAGGCCGAGGCCAAGGAAACCAAGCTCGCAACCGCCACCCAAACCCAGTGAGGCCTCCTGTAAACAACTTGGGATATCTTAGATATTTTCTGAACCGTGGGGGACACCAAGACGAACACTCCCGTCACGAGTCAGAAGCATCGGTCTCAGGTTCGGAAGGAGAATCTGAACATCAGTTTAGGCAACACCAGCGAGCGAGAAGAATACAACCCCTGGCCTGGATGGCTCAATCCCCATTAAACCTTTTAGGCCCGCTCCAAGATTTGCCTAGGCATCCGGAGAAGCATCTACCAAAGTTCGACCCTGAAAAGGGTACCCTGGCTGAAGATCATATTAGCAGCTTCTATTTTTCTCTACAAATCATGAGAGTACAGTCCGATGATGTCGCATGTCGACTGTTCCCCCATACCCTCGAAAACAAGGCAGCCACTTGGTACCGCTCTCTCCCCAGTGCCTCCATCACTTCATGGGAGCAATTCCGTCGCATTTTCCTGCATAAGTTTTCAGAAGATAAAACTCCTTGCATGCTTCTAACTGAGCTAAGCACCATCAAGTGTCAAAAAAAGGAAAAGGTGAAGGACTTCAACCAACGCTTCGCTACCATACTGCAGAAATTTCCTCCCAACTTAGCATTGGATGACTCAATCACCATTGACTACTACACCAAAGCCCTGCCTAGAGATATTGCAGTTTTCGTGAAACGGGAAGCCCGTGCTAACCTTACGGCTAATTATGAGGCTGCTCTCGCTGTGGAAAAGGACATGCTTTCGATAGGAGCCATCGATCATGAAGGACGAGATGATAACAAGCCCAACACGAAAAGAGGTCAGTCCTCCACTCCTAAGACTACTGATAGGGATAGAGATACTCTTGACTTTGAAAGCATGGCCAAAACGCTCAAGCATTTAACGAATGAAGTCACTGACCTCAGGAGAAAAGGCGCAGAAGCCACGACTAGTAGTAGACCACCTAAACCTTTTTTCAGAAAAAGTAATCTCAATACTAGCAGACCTCCGTCCAACACAAACACTGCTCTAAATGTGGAAGAGATAGGGAAAGATAATTTCTGTTCTTTCCACCAAGCTGCCCATTCCGAGAAAACATGCCCTCAATGGATTGGTAGCATGACAGCAGTAGTTAATCAGCTTTTAGATGATCAAACTCCAGGGGATGTGACGGAGAGTGAGTTTTCAGATCATGATGAAAATCCATCCTCAAATGAAGAACCAGGATCCTCTATCCTTGCTTTTGACGTAATTCGAGGTGGAGAAAACCTTACTCCTATCGATATTTACATGGCGGACACTCCCAAGGATCGGCCCGTGCGGAATTATAGCCTCAGAAGCAAAGGACCTGTTCCCGAACAGTCTTATGAAGACAAAAAAAGGGCTTTCCTAAGGAAGATCCTGCCCCCTGGGAACGGAAAACAATCTGCCCCGGAAAAACTTCCCAACAACACTACCCGAGCGGGTCAAAAGGGCAAACTTCCGACAGAATCCTCTAAGACTTCCACCGAGCCTAGCCCTCAACCAGAACCCAGTTATAACATTGTTGAGGATATGAAGAAAACAAGAGCAAACATTTCTCTCTATGAGTTGGCCCGCATTACTAATCAAAAGGAGCTCATTCTTAAGGCTTTCGCAAATACGTCAGCTACGAAGACTGTGAGAAATACGTCTGCGCAAGCCGGATCAGATGTGCAATCCATAGTGAACGCCATTAATACCAACTCTAGAGGATCCACCCCCCCGTTCCTTTTGTCCTTCGAGATGTTCAACTTCAATGTCCACAACTGTCTGGTCGACTCCGGTGCCTCTACAAACGTCATGCCTTTATCTGTCTGTAAGAAACTTAACATTCGCCCGGAGAAGACTGATGCGAAAATAATACAACTCGATAGATCACAAGTACCTGCCATAGGGGAATTGAACAATGTCATTATCCGCTTGTCATCAGACTCTAGGGTCCATCAGTGCATCGACATTGTGGTTGTCGATATTCCAGAAGCATACGGCCTATTGCTCAGTAGAGATTGGTCCAACAAATTACAAGGCTACTTCGCCACCGACTGGTCTCACTTGTGGCTTCCTTACAAGGGGCGGAATAATCAAATCAGGGTAGAAAGTGAGCCTTACATGAAACACACCGTCACTGATCTGGACGCCGTTAATGAACCTATCAGCTTTGCACAAGAAGAGCTCGGCATGTGTCTTCTGGAGTCCATATTTGGATGCTACCAACCCCCCAGTCTCCTATAGGCCCCGAAGTTCAATCTGAAGTAGCCTTTGTCACTGAAGAGCAAGTAATCCCTAACTTATCACCTGCAGAAACTCCTTCACAACCTAGTGCCCTGAAGGAGCCAGAAAGTGACCTATGGACCTTGTATTATGATGGATCCAAGACTAATGACGGAGCTGGTGCTGGCTGCATCTTGCTTGACCCACATAAGAATAAATACTTAATCTCATGCCGGCTAGAGTTCCAGTGCACCAAAAATTCGGCTGAGTACGAGGCATTAATCCTCAGGCTTAAAAGGGCATTGGACTTGAAGGTAAAATGTTTGCAGGTCATTGGAGATTCCGAAATCATCACCCGCCAGGTACGCAACACTATTCACTGTTTATCTCCACATTTAAAGGCGTATCAACAAGAGGTATGGCGTTTGATTTCTGGTTTTGATGCATTTGGAATAAAATCTGTCCTTAGGATGCACAACGAAGCAGCAGATACTCTGGCCAATGCTGCTGCTAGATTCACGCCTTTGAGGGACGGCTTTTCTATTGAAATTGTATATAGGCCCTCTGTGCCAGACAATATTTCTAATTTACGCGTGTTTAATGATGATCAACAGATTTTGGATTTTATGTGCAACGCTGAAGTATTCAAAGACGCGGCAATTGATGAGGAAGAACATGAGCGTGCGTTACAGAAAAAGAATGAGGAACACAGAGAGAACATTATGCCCAAAGGGGTGGTATCATTAGAAAAGATGTTTGATCTGCAAAACCGATTCCGCAGGCCTCCGAACACCAAAGTGCAAAGTTCCATATTGGCTCATCGGCAAGTCAACTTGGGGTCAGATGAGAACCCTAAGTTTGTTAACCTTGGCAAAGACTGTAGTGATGAAGAGGCACGGGCTTTCACCCAGCTATTCCGGAAGTATCGTGATGTATTTGCCTGGACGTATGAAGATCTACGTACATACGATACTCGTATCATTCAACATGTAATACCCATGAGAGAGGGAGTTAAACCCTTCCAACAGAAACTCAGGAAAATACATCCAGCTTTGGAGCCAATGATTCTAAAAGAACTTAAAAAGCTTTTAGATGCTCGCATCATTTTCAAAGTTCGTCACTCCACGTGGGTGTCGAATCTGGTACCTGTGCGAAAGAAATCTGGTGAGATTCGCTTGTGTGTAGATTTCCGCAATGTGAATCGGTCCTCAAACAAAGACAACTACCCAGTGCCCCCCATGGAACAGATATTACAAGCTGTATCTGGATCTGAGATGTTTTCCCTATTGGACGGCTTCTCCGGCTATAACCAAGTATTGGTAGCCGAACCTGACAGATTGAAAACCACATTCCGGACAAAATGGGGAACCTTTGCTTTCAGACGCATGCCCTTTGGATTGATCAATGCAGGAGCCACCTTCCAACGAGCTATGGACATAGCCTTCCGCGGTCTAATAGGGCAGAGCGTGGTGGTTTATTTAGACGATGTTACTGTATTTTCAAAATGCAGGGGCGATCATTTACGTCACCTTAGACAAATCTTCGATAGATGCAAGAGGTATGGAATATCACTCAATCCTAAAAAGAGCGTTTTTGCTGTGGCAGAGGGAAATTTGCTAGGCCACATTATCACTAAACAGGGCATTGTGGTTGATCCGGAACGGGCTAAAGCCATTGCTCAGATTTCGCCCCCAAACAACAAGAAAGCAATGCAATCCTTCCTGGGGAAGATTAATTTTGTCCGTAAATTCATTTCAGATTTTGCGCAGATTGTCAGGCCGCTGCAGGGAATGATTAAGAAGAATGCTGCATTCAAATGGAATCCCGAAGAGAAAGAGGCTTTCGAAAAAATAAAAAAGGCTATAGCTGAAACCCCTTCCCTCCAAAGTCCAGATCTTGATAAAGGTTTCATCCTATACACGTTCGCTTCAGATTCCTCGCTTGCGGCTGTCCTCACACAGAAAGATAATAACAACGATGAACGGCCCATTTCTTTTATGAGCACCGGTCTACAGGGAGCTGAATTAAACTATCCAGAAATTGACAAGCAAGCCTATGCGGTTTATAAGGCAGTAAAACATTTTAGGCCTTACATCTTGAAAAGTCACGTCACGGTTTTTGTACCGCACCCAGCAGTCCGCTCACTCTTCGTACAGCAAGAACTAGGCGAAAGGCGGGGCAACTGGATGGCATGTTTACAAGAATACGATTTAGAGTTCAAACCAGCACATACCGTCAAAGGACAGGGCTTATGTCAAATGGTCGCAGAGGCTGCAAATACACGCGAGATGGAAGAAGAATGTTGGGAACAAGAAATCGACATGTATCAGAGCGACCATGTGCCCCAGCAAAATAGCCCTTCTTGGTATTCTGACATTTCAAGATATCTGGCCCAAGGCACGATGGAACCTGCTCTTACTGCCCGACAGAAGCGCGCAATAAGATTAAAAGCCGCATCTCACCAACTGATCCAAGGTAAGTTATTCAAGAAACACCACGATGGGGTCCTGTTACGCTGTTTGGAAACTGACGAAGCACAAAAAATCTTAACCGAGTTACACGATGGACCCGCTGGAGGTCATTTTTCTGGAGATACCACTGCCCATAAGATAATGCGTGTAGGATATTATTGGCCTACTCTTTTCAGAGACACGCATGCATATGTTCGGAAATGCATTCAGTGCCAGAAGTTCGCCAACCGAGAAGCACGGCCAGCCGCACCACTACTCTCAGTAGCAGTAGAAGAACCTTTCCAACAATGGGGTTTGGACGTAATTGGGGAAATCCTACCGTACTCTTCTAAACAACATCGGTATATTCTTACGGCCACTGATTACTTCACCAGGTGGGTTGAGGCAACACCGTTACGCCGAATCAACGATCAAGAGGTAATAGAATTCCTCACGCATTCCATCATGACCAGGTTTGGCGTTCCGACTTCTTTAGTTTTTTATAATGCGACTTATTTCTCATCTTTTAAGTTATATGATTTTGCGCTGGAAAATGGAATTATTCTGAAACATTCTGCAAACTACTACCCCCAGGGAAATGGTTTAGCTGAATCCACTAACAAGAACCTGATCCGTATTATTAAGAAGACTCTCCTATCCCACCAGCGAAATTGGCACAATGCCCTTCACAATGCACTGTGGGCTGACCGTATTACTCCCAAGTCCTCTTTAGGCACCTCCCCATTTTTCCTCGTGTATGGAAAAGAAGTTGTCCTCCCTTCTCATCTATCTCTCCCGGCCCTCCAACTGTCCCAAGAATGTCATGGTACTCCTTGTCCCACCTTGCAAAACCGAATCGACACCTTGCTGAAATTGGAGGAAGAAAGGCAAAAGACCCAGGAAAAGTTTGCCATCCATCAGAGCCGAATCAAAAGATGGTTCGATAAAAAGTCCGCGGGAAACAAAACTTTTGAGACAGGAGACCTGGTCCTTAAGTGGGATAAAGCCCATGAGGAAAAGGGGAAGCATGCCAAGTTCCAAGCACTTTGGACAGGCCCGTTCCAAATTAAGGAAAAGATAGGATCACACACGTTCAGATTGCAAACCCTCAATGGACGAGTCGAGGTCCTCCCGGTAAACGGGCACGACCTCAAACACTATTTCACTTAAGCAGCCCTTGGGGGGCTGCCTCGTTTTTGTACCATATTTTCTTGTCCCTTTTGTTTAAAAAAAAATAAAAAATAAAAATAAAAAAAAAATAGAATAAAAGCCTAAGGAAGGATGTATTAGAGTCACACAGATTGGCATACTGCCGCAGGTTCTCCACTGATGGAAAGCTTTTCCCGACAAATTCAAAGGTGGCAAAAGCTTGCTTGTTCTCCGCACCTAAAAGTAGCACATTACCAAGCTCAAGTCCTCAAGCAGGAAAGCTTACCTCGCCAGTCTGAGAGGGTGTCCACAAAAGAAAATGCAGTGTAAATGGTAACCAGACCAGAAGGGAAGAGAGATACTCTACGCTATGTCAGGGTGTCTGGGAAAAATCAAAGTCCTCATACTAGACCAGGAACAACCTAGCTGCAAGCAAAATAAGTCGGGATCCCTCATCCGCCCAGGCAAAACTGCCATTTCAAATAAGTGCCATAAGCACATCTAAATAATTGCATCAGACACATTCAAAATAAGTGCAATAGCACACAAATAAAGGGTAAAGGATTGAGAAAGGCTTCCTGCGCAGAGAGGTGATGTAACGACTCCGCCGGGGTACTGACCAGGCTCGCTGGCAGCGGAGCAACGTTCACGATTCCTAGGCAGTGACTCCGCCGGGATCGAGAGGTTCGCTGACAGCGGAGCAACACGATGAGGAAAAAATAATCGTACCAGACCCTGTAGCCGCCTAGAGTTCTCCAACCCTTCCAGTCCGGAGACCTGAAGAAAGAATTTGTTTGAATGGCGCCCAACCAGACCAGCAAGCTCGGCAGCCCAGCTGGACGACCGAAGGCTAGGAAATGGCAACCACAAGGTAAAAGAGGGCAGTTAGCATAAGCCTCTCCCTCCCCCCACTAAGGCTAACCATCAGCGGAGACTCTGAGTTCGTCCAGTGAATCGCCATTTGTTGTAACCTTTACAACACCCTCCAAAAAAGACTACCTTTTTAAAATTTTGGAGCCCCTTAGAACTAAAGAGAAATTGCTAAGTCACTAAGTCGCAAAAGTAGACATTCATGCAAATTGCGACCTTGCGACCTAGCGACCTCAGGTCGCCCGGTCGCCAGGTCGCACATTACATAAACTTATGAAAACTGCGACCTAGCGACCTAGCGACCCAGGTCGCCAGGTCGCCAGGTCGCAATTTGGTCATTTTCCGAAAATCGCGACTTAGCGACCTTGCGACCCAGCGACCCCAGGTCGCCGGGTCGCCAGGTCGCAATTTGGTCATTTTCCGAAAATCGCGACTTAGCGACCTTGCGACCCAGCGACCCCAGGTCGCCGGGTCGCAAGGTCGCCAGGTCGCAAAACTCAAGGTTTGACGAATCTGCGACCTAGCGACCCACATTAATGGTCCGCACGTGCGACTTCCTATAAAAGGGGGGTCGCAGGTCGCATTATTCACATTCAGCGATTTGTAAGGAAAACGCCTCTGACAGCTCAACTGACGAGTTTTTCCCGGGTAAGTTGCCATTTCTTCCTGCTGTTTCCGTTCTAATGATTTTCTTACTAAACCCATCTCCCCTTGTAGCCTATAAATTTTCTTTTGGCCATGCTTTAATGTTTTCTGAGAATTTTGCCAATTACATATTGCATAAATTACCAAAAACCTCTCTGTTTGCTATTTTACCCCATGGCATCATCCCCTTTTCTTTAAAATCATGCCACAGCTCTCCTTGGCCCCAGAAACCTTGCAAATTCCCAAGAGAAAGGAGGCAAAAGGGTTCAAGGCCGCGCGCACCAAACCCCCGGCAAGACAATCTGCGACCTGCGACCCAGCGACCTAGTCGCGAGGTCGCAGAGTCGCAATTTTCTCCAGTTGTACATATTTGCGACCTGCGACCCAGCGACCTAGTCGCCAGGTCGCCAGGTCGCACTTTCCTTTGTTTTCGTAGATCTGCGACCTAGCGACCCAGCGACCTCAGGTCGCCAGGTCGCGAGGTCGCAAGATCGCGCCCGGGCCCTATTTGTGTGATCTGCGACCCAGCGACTCACCAGTCCAGTTTTGCTTTAACGCATTTAGGTTTTTGTCACTAAATTGTAACTGGTTTTAAGCGCCATGACGTTCTTATCGTGGGACTCCTTTCTGAATTTGACAGGTGAAGACATAGAGTGCATACCCGTGCTCTCAGATTCTAGTGACATGGCGCCCCCGCGGTCTCGGAGAAAGGACAAGGGAACAGCGGAAGAGACTGATGAGCTGGTGGTGGTGTCCCCACCCCCAATATTCCGAGATACATTATGTAATTTTTCGAAAGACGACAGCATGAGGTGGTACCAGATTTATCAGGAGTTCGCCAAGTTGCCAGAAGAATTTCCGGAAGACCTCCCAGACCGAGAAATATACTTGGCGGTAAAGAGGTCCAAACTACATCTGGCAAGGGCGCATCCAGCCATATTCCCATGTCCGGAGATCATAGACTGGATAATACAAAAGACAGACCCAGAGAAATTTGTGATCAGAGATCATGAAGGCAGAGCTTTCACTACGCTGGTAGGCTCAGATGCACACCTTTATTATTCACTGTCGCGCCCAAACCAGCACTTTACTCGAGAATGGGCTGCTACTCACGCCATCCCGATCGTCGATTCTATTAAACAATGGTGGGAGGAGCCCGAGAAGTTCAAAGTGAAAAAGAACCAGGAATACCCAGTGGCAAGCCTAAGAAAAGTTTATAAATTGGTTGCTGCCATGCTCTGCAGGCTTTACGGGCGCCCAGATTGCTCCACTTTCAACGGCAGTTAGGCCACTCTTATGGAGTATGTGACAACACAGGGGACCCGTTTTAACTGGGCCGGCATACTGATGACGTCGCTGCAGACCAACTTGAACTCGGCATTGGCTCCGGACGAAGGAATGCCTGCTGAATTTTACATGGCTTCATACCTATTAGATGCGGTGTGCGCCCGAGTGGAGTTTGACGGCTGGGAGCACAACTGGGACCCCGAGAACACGCGTGCAATCCATCTACAACTTAAAGTATTCTGGGAGTCTAAATACAAACAGGACCTAGATCGGATCTCCCAAATATTTGTTCCCGCTCTGTACAGGCATTTATTTGGCCAAGACGCCCCTTGCATGTCATGGCGGGCCAAGGAGACCCTGGTTAAAGTGGCGCACTGGTTCCCTTTCCCTGAGTACACCTTCATCCGAGTCTTTTGAACTTACAAGGCGCCACATGTTATGCCTCGTTTCGTGACGGACAAAATGCTGATGCAGGAGGTGTGCTTTCAGATGTCACATGGTTTCTCCAACATCTTGTCTAAGGGAAAAAAGAAGCCATGGCCCACTCTGCCCCTCACTATTGGTGCATTCAGAGTTAAAGACTTCAAGGAGGTGCTAGCAGAAGCAGACGCAATGAGAAGTTATCAGCTGGGGGCAATTGAACACCGAAACTATGACCCAGAGAGATTGGTCCCTGAACACTGCCGGAGAGCCAACCTCAGGTGGACTTATCAGCATCTCGAACGCCCAGCAGAAGATGAGAGGAGAAACTAGTATAATGCTGAAAGAAAACTTGCTCCGGGGGTTGACATGGTCCAGGAAGACTTGGATGATCAGAACTTAGAAGACAGAAGACGTCAGTTAGGAGCTTCTTCTTCATCCATGCTCCAGAAATCCCGAATCAACACAGGGTCAACTCCATCCGCCAAACAAAAGGAGGCAGAAGCAAAGGCCCAGCAGGAAAGGGAGAGGAAGCTAAAAGAAGATGAGGAGGCGCGCTCAAAAGGTACAACTGCAGCACAAAAGAAGAAGCTGGCCAAAGAGGCCATGAAAGAAAAAGAAGACAAAGAGGCACAAGCTGCAGCGGAACAGGCGCTTAAGGCGGAGTTGGACAAGGCGGAGGCTGAACGCCAAAAGAAAGCCGAGCAGGCTGCTGCAGCTGAACAAAGGAAGAGGGTCGAAATAGAAGCAGCCGCAGAGGCTGAACGACAAAGGAAAGCCGAACAGGCAGCTGCAGCTGAACAGAAGAAGAGGGCCGAGATAGAAGCAGCAGCAGAAGCTGAACGGCGGAGGAAGGAAGAGGAAGAGAAGAACACAGAGGAAAGAGAAGATGACCCGCTAGATGATCTTGAAGTAACTCCTCTCGACGTACCTTTGGGCCGTACACAACTCTCTGATGTTAGATCGCCCCAGAGACAGGAAGAAGATGTGTTCGACCTGACCAGACTCACATTTGATCAGTTTTCGTTCAAGATCCGTCAGGAGAAGAGGAGGCCGTTGGCACATAGTCCCTCTGCATCATCTGCAGTATCCACAGGTAAGGATATAGTTTTGGATACCAGGACTAATCCGGTAATGATAGCGTCAGCAGGTACTGCCTTCGCTGCGGCTACAGAAGAGAATGTAACCCGGATGAGTAGAGAAATAGTAGCTCTACAAAACAGACTACACACAATTGAGCAACGCGAAAAGATGGCAGAGCAGGAGAGAGCAGCATTGCAAGCGGAAGTCCAGCAACTTCGAAACCAGGCTCTGCCAGCAAATGAAGTCTCACTTGCCATTTTCAAGGAGTGTGAGGTGTTGGAGATGACTATGAGACAGGTATATGGTGAGATTTTCACCATCAAACAAACAGTCGCTCCTCTGGCAAGAGCACGAATGGAAACCAGGCAAAGACAAGATCAGCTCAAAGAGGCTTCACAGGCTTTGGACAGGATGATGGGTTGGACCATTCAGTACCCTCAGGCACCTGAAAATTTGCCTAAGAGGGACCGGATCCACACGCAGGATGCGAAAGTTCAACTCCGCATAGCGATGCAATCTGGAGAAAAATTGACTAAAGACCTGGACAAAGTGATGTCCTCGTACGACCATCTGATTAGTGGTATCGACTCAATGCATACGCTGCACCACATCCCATCGCTGGGAGCATTAGAGGAAGAGAAAACCTGGGAACAAGTAAACCAAGATATTCAAACATTCTTGCAACCCATCAAGCAGGCCGCAGCTGATCCGGAGCCCTCCGCATCTCAAGAGCATCTCAGTCAATTCATCGCCGCTCCAGCGCAGATTTATACCAAGCTTGCGTCACTCTCAAATCAAATTGGACAGAAAAGGGAGACCTTAGTACCAAACGCTTTGGAATGTGTGCATAGGCTGAAGGAAGAGGTACCTCTGGTGTCACCCATAGCAGCAGAATATCAGGCATGGCAGGATTTTAGGAACAACAAAGCTGATACACGTCAAGGCCTCTGCAAGAAAGAAGTCCCGAGTGAAGAAGAAGAACTGTGTCGCAAATCGCACCTGGGTCAGACAGTCGCAGTCGCATCATCTACCTGTGTCGCAAGGAGTTGGTCGCAGTGTAGCCCAAAATTCAAGAAGGTGAACAGTCAAGGAAACCCAACAGACAATTTTGGCATTATAAATACTCCTACGGGGCATTGTACAAGGGCTTTTTCTTTTGGGAAACTCAGGAGCTACAAGCATTGTATTTAAAGATTTGACACTTGAGCATATGGATATAGAATCTTGTTAAAATACCCTATGGTTATGATGTGTTTTGCTTTATGAACACTTTGTGTATTTCTTTCAATGTAGCTTAATATCCTATGATTAATGAATCGTTTCTTTTCATGATATCGCTTTATGTCATGGCCATCCTGGTGTTGTATCAATGATGTTTATCTTATTATCTGTTATATTAATGAATGTTAATAAACTAGATTGTCAGCATTTCGTTTCTTCTTTCAGGAAGTGCAGAGGTATCTTATCATCAAGAACTATTTTTTGTGTGATCAGACCACTGTACTAGCAATTACCCCACAAAAGATGTGTTGCTAATGACATCTCTTGAGGTGTATGTGCTTTGTTCATAATCTTGCTGTATATATAGTGTTTAATTCATGTTTAATACGTAATCTCAAGATTCTATAATTGGGTGAAGCATATAAGTGTATGTTCGCAGTTTGCTGCAGTTCTTTTGAGACCGAAGGAAAGTCATCTTAAGTGGTAGCCGGACCCACACTCCGGACGGGATCCCTACTCCAAACGGTTTAAGGTCTAATTGGGACTTTCTACCGGGGAGATCCCCTACTGTTGGCCGTACAAATTTTCCCGTCAACAGGGTCCTTCATGTTACCTTCTTACAGGTCATCTGGTAGGTCCACAGAACAGAGGGTATGCGTACGTCCCAGTCACTACGATCAACATTGCAGACCTTGGTCAATGCTTGTTCCAAGATTTTTTTAAAAGCTTCAACTGCCCCATTTTCCTGTGGATGGTATGGTGTACTTTTTGCATGATGGATCCGGAATTCCTCATTCAGGGCTTGAATCATTTTTTTAATGAAGTGCGTACCTCTGTCACTGTTTCGGGGAATTAACACCCTAGAGGTTGGTTGGGATACAACCTCCACAGAGCAGGGGCGTACTACTTAATAGAGACTCACACAACCATGCACGTTCAGAAAAACTAAATAGAGCAGAATGAGAGATTTACCCGTTGGTCCTACGTTTGAAGTAGATCCACGTGGAGTCAAAACTCCCTGCAACCTTCCTTCCTCCTTAACCTGAAATACAAGAAGAAACCAGCAAAAAGGACAAGTTGTACAGCATATATCTACTCTAAATGTCAGTGAGATTCATATAAAACATTAAATAAATCATAATGAATGCTTGTATAACAAATATTCTCATACATAAAAGCATACACTAACACGTTTATTTTGGGAACAGCATGATACTTCTGTATTATAAATAGTACGTACAAAAGTAATCAAGTGGAGAGATCACCTGATCCTTCCAAGGCCTTCGCACACCGTCGTCCGGATCTGTCCAGCCCTTGCCTCGCTAAGACTCCTTCCAAACTGGTGCATACGAGATAACATATAAAGGGATGTGTATCTCAAGGAAACAAGGGTTTCCTACAATGAACTGAGAAAGTGTAGGAGGCACGGGGAATCAGACTTGGATAGGGAATACCAACAGAGTATAATCTCAATAATTCTCTCTCTCCCTTAGGCCATACACATGAGGGCTTTTTATAGTCCCTCCAAGTAGTTTCAGCAGTTGGAAACAGTTGGCCACGGGCTGGGGTGGTTGAACTACCTGAGTAACCATCAACCCAGCGCGAAATTAGGGATTTTTTTATATATTTTTTAATCATTTTAATGGCATACGCGGAAAAGTCTAGCTGTACTCGCGTATACATGCGGAAAATTATGGGCATAGTCGCGTATGAGGGATTTTCCACTATTTTTAAGTGAATTTGTCCAAGTCTGTAGGAATGGGTGCCCAAAAAGCCATAAAGCAATCATGAATCATGTCAAAGTGAGAAATGATGCTATAACAAATGCCCCCTAATATATGAGGTCAGAAGGGGTACATGATGGCCGAAATGTATTATGCACATAGAAAGAACTTCGCAAGGACAAGAGAGGACTTCACCAGATTTCAGCCTGCCAAAACCAATGAAAGAAATCAGAGAGTCAACTCATGCTGAGGCGGGCATACCCATGCTCAGTCAAAAATACATCATATATATAGAAAGTACTGAATAGATCCAACATGTATACAAGTATAACTGAACTGAAAGTACATAGTGAATCATCTGGGCAGGGCCCGGAAATAAGTCTGAATCAATGTCCAAGTATCACATATAGAAAGCTGAGCAAAGATGGTACAACTGGATGTATGATCAAATAAGTAACTGAATCTCCAAGTACCGGATCATAAGTGGTGAATCAAACGGTACAATCACGCAACTCGGGGATCAACATATAAGATGTTGCTGTGCTGAACTGCAACATATAAGGGTGGACGGCAACACTGGCATAAACTGAAAGGACTGTCAACAGTGAACCGAAGAATGCTGATGCAACCCGAGGTCTTCACCGATCACGACGGCACAATTCTACACAATGGGAATAAATGAACTAAAGTCGACCATGTGAGAAATCGTTGGATTACCGGGCATTGATGTATCCCGTTAACCAACGCGAGACAACCCACCGATAATGATAATGAGTGTCAAGGTGCCCCAGTACAATCTGACAAGTGCGAATGAATGAGTTGAAGTCGAACACTTGAAATAATCTACCAATCAGGAGGCAATGATGAATCCCCACAGTCGATAGCGAAGAGTCTGCCACTGATGACTGCAAACCCTAAGGTACTGACAAAAAGACTCTAGACCTTATTCCCAGAGCAATGAGTCGGAGTCGATGGGAAAAGATCTGCTGGAAGGAAGGCATTAAGGCATCCCACATCAGTCCAGCGCGAGTGTAACCCGCAGGCCAAGATTTGGAAGGACTCGGACGAAGTAGAGTGATGGAACCAAAAACCGAAGTACGTTTCCGACGTGCACAAGATGAAGCTAGCGCACGGAAGAAACCCTCTGAACCAACCAATAATGAAAGCTGACACAGAGGCGAGAAATCCACCGATAGGGTCAAATGGAAATCCAGGTACTGCACGAATCCCAAGTGTGATAATGTGTGCCGACGTCGAACACAGGGGAAACCACTCAGTCAAAGACCCATGATGATGATCAAATGCTGAGCACGAGGTCACCTATCAATGATGGAAATAGGCCCAAGGTGCGGCTCTAGGATTGCTCTCAGAGCAATGTGTCGTAGTCGATAAGAGACAAACCCGCCGGCAAGAAGTCAATGGGGACCTTCTCAAACCAGCACGAGCAGAAGATCAAAACATCCGATGTGATAGAACATGATACCGACAAGACCGTGAAGGCCGACCGCGTGAGTCAGCAGACACCGCAACGAAGCGACTCCAAACAGACTTCTTGAACAAAATAGATGAGGAATTCCGTGATGACCATGAAGAATAAGAAAGTGACACTGTATAAGTCTGTTATGTAAGAGGCACAACAAACTCTCCATATGATTGGAAGAGATAACCAACCCAGGGAGAACTGACAAGTGAAACATGGTAAAGGCTGAACCTAGGTCAAAACTAGAACCATCCCAAAATGAAGGAAATATATATAAGTATATGTGCTTGTTCAAGGGTGACAAACTGACTCTGTACTGCCATCAAAACAATGAAGATACATCCCGTTCCCGCTCTTTTTTGTTATATTTGATTTTTTGTCTTTTTCATATAATAAGCCCGAAAAAGAATAAAAGAATGCTATGGTACAATGGATAGAACGAGTATCAATAAAGCAGATGCACTAGTTCCTGGGATTGGAACAATCCTATGCTCAATGCAAGGTGGTGAAAACTGGTCAGTGATACTCAGAGGAACGTTCCATCCATGGGTAAAAGGGTGTCAAGTCGCGATAGCTAAGTGCATGCAATGGTTAACTTGTACAAATAGTCAAGGTCAAAAGTTGGCTTGAACACTGAGTCCAAATGAAGTCGGCTAAAGGCCAGGATAAACAAGTAGCCAAAATGCAATGCAGTAATACAACTTAACGACACCAGGGAGCCTCTAGGGTAATATAAGCTAGAAAATGATAAGTGATGAAGAAGAAGAAAATGAAGCTGAACACAGAGATGCGATGACTAAAGAGGACTCCCTAACCTACATAAAACGCAGCATGGGCAACAAGTGATAGCGAGGAACTAACTAGGAAGCCCATGTAAAGGAAGGCTCTACCACCAAGTCATGATTAAACAATCAGCGAGTGAAATGGGTGTAATACTCATGACCTAATGGGATCGACCCTATGGAAAGTGATCAAAATGGAGGCTAGTATGCAAAATGCAACGGAAAGTGGATTCCCCAACCTATATGCCAGTTTTAGTTTATAAAAAAGAGATTTTAAGAAGACCAATTGAACTATCCGGTAACTAAGTCAAACAAACTCTGAATTTCAAGTATAACTTCAAAAAAATGCTCAAATCCAACCATACCACTCTCATAGTGGGGCTTTATACGAGCAAAAAGGAAGACAAGAAACTCAATAAATCAACTCAGTACAATAGTATAGACTTGCAATAAAAACTTCAAAGAATAAAAAAGAGACTCTTCGAAAATTGCAACAAAACTAGTCTACTGAACATCAAGGAAACCAAACGCACCAAATAGGTAAAAAATCAAAATGCACAACAACACACAAGGAAAGAGTAAATGAGTAGGAGCTCTCTATTCTGATTAAGCAGAACAGCCAAGAATCTTCAAGAAAAGATCTTGGTACTCAAACCAAAATTGCAAACACAACAACCAGAAATTTCACCAACCGAGAGAGTCTTCACACAAAGGAGAGAGAAATAGACATATAGACACCTTGAACATAGTCCAGAGATTAAAAAACACTGTAGAAACAGGTCACTACAGACGGACAAGACCAGAAAAGCTAAAAACCAAAATTTCAAAATTTTCCCCCAGGCATACGCGCTTTAACAGTTTTGAAACAAGCATGCATACACGACTATGTTAAAGGAAACCCGCGTATACGCGACTACCTTTAACAAAAACTGCGTGTATACGCGTCTGTGTACAGAAAATCCCGCGTATGAAAAGGTAAATAATAAAAAATAAAAAAAGATAAAGTCCGCAAGACACCAAGGTTTCGTACCGACTGCAAGAAAATAAACTAGACTCCAAAAGAGCGATAAAATCATAAAAATCTACCAAACTGTACTCAAACAACTCATCAGGAGAATCACAAGAATGTGATCCCCGCCGGAGTCGCCGCCCGTTTCGGGGAATTAACACCCTAGAGGTTGGTTGCGATACAACCTCCACAGAGAGCAGGCGTACCACGAACAGACTCACACAACCATGCACGTTCGTAAAAAGTAAAACTAAATAGAGCAATAATGAGAGGTTTACCCGTTGGTCCCACGTTTGAAGTAGATCCACGTGGAGTTCAAACTCCCTGCAACCGTCCTTCCTCTTTCACCTGAAATACAAGAAGAAACCAGCACAAAGGACAAGTTGTACAGTATATTTCTACTCTATATGTTAGTGAGATTCATATAAAATATTAAATAAATCATCATGAATGCTTGTATAACAAATATTCTTCATACATTAAAGCATACACTAACACGTTTATTTCGGGAACATCATGATACTTCTGTATTATAAAAATAGTACGTACAAAAGTAAGTGGAGAGATCACCTGATCCTTCCAAGGCCTTCGCAGACCGTCGTCCGGATCCGTCCAGCTCTTGCCTCGCTAAGACTCCTTCCAAACAGGTGCATACGAGATAACATATAAAGGGATGTGTATCTCAAGGAAACAAGGGTTTCCTACAATGAACTGGGAAAGTGCAGGAGGCACGGGGAATCGGACTTGGATAGGGAATACCAACAGAGTATAATATCAATAATTCTCTCTCTCTCCCTTAGGCCATACACATGAGGGATTTTTATAGTCCCTCCAAGTAGTTTCAGCAGTTGGAAACAGTTGGCCACGGGCTGGGGTGGTTGAACTACCTGAGTAACCATCAACCCAGCGCGAAATTAGGGATTTTTTATATATTTTTTAATCATTTTAATGGCATACGCGGAAAAGTCTAGCTGGACTCACGTATACACGCGGAAAAGTATGGGCATAGTTGCGTATGAGGGATTTTATACTGTTTTTAAGTGAATTTGTCCAAGTCTGTAGGAATGGGTGCCCAAAAGCCATGTAGCAATCATGAATCATGTCAAGGTGAGAAATGATGCTATAACAGTCACTCATTAGGATCTTTGGGCAGCCAAACCTGGTCAGAATCTGCTCAAAGATAAAGTGCGCAACAGTATCTGCCGTACAATCCTTTATCGCTTTGCCTCAGCCCATCGGGTGACATAGTCAGTGGCGATAATAATGTAACGCGCACCTGTCCTCTTGCCTAGCAGATTGATGGGTCCCACAAAATCAATGGCCCATTTGTCAAAAGCTTGTAAATCCATTTGAGGCTATAATGGCATCTCATCCTAGCATGAGGGTCGTCCGGTTCGTTGGCACGTATCGCATGATTTGCAATAGGCGTAAGCATCTTGATGCAGGGTAGGCTCAAAATATTTTGTGCCATTTCTCTCCCTGCATAGTGGCCTCCTGCGATGCCTTCGTGTGCCTCTACCAAAATGGTATGCCTTTCATGTTCCAGGATGTATCTGCGTAGTATTTCATTAGTGCCTAGCTTGTATAACTGGCCGAAAATGATAGTAAAGTTCGCCGCCCGAGTAACCAACTCCTTCTTCTGCTGCATCGAATATTCTGCGGGGGCTACACCTATAGTTAGGAACTGAATGATATCAATGAAGTGTGTGTCAACAACTTTAATGGTGAAAAAATACGCATCTGGTAATCCCTCCTCCAATTTAGTAGGTTCTTCCCCCATCTCGATGCGGGATAGATGATCCAGACCCGCATTCAACCTGCCAGGCTTAACGATGATCTCAAAATCATATTCCTGAAATAGCAATAGCTGGCAGCAAATCTTCCCCCCCAACACAAGCTTGTTGACCAGGTATTTCAAAGCTGAATGATCAGTGAACATTTTAAAGTGCCCGCCCAATAGATAGTGTCAATATTTCTGTAATGCATATACCATAGCCAGTCCCTCTCACTCAGTGGTAGAGTAGTTTTGTTCTGCGCTTGAGAGTTTCCGACTTGTAAAGGCAACTAGGTGTCGATATCCCCCTCCCTAGGTTGAGTGAGGATAGCGCCCAAGGCGATGCCTGAGGCATCCACATGTACATGGAATTCCTTTAACCAATCGGAAAATATTAGTATAGGTGCAGAGATCATCTTCTCTTTGAGTAGTTCAAAACTCCTTTGACATTCATTGTTCCAAAAAAAGGATACATATTTTTTTAGCAGTTTCTCCATGGGTGCTGTGATCAATACATATCCTTGAATGAATTTCCTGTAATAGCCTGTGTGTCTGAGAATCGAATGAAACTGTTTTTCCGTTGTTTGGATTGCAAGGTTCACAATTACGGCTACCTTCAAAGGGTCAACCATCAACCCTTGCCAACATACTATGTGCCTGAGCAAGATTCTGAAAGGTACATAGAAGATTCACTTCTTGATATTCAAGGAAATCTGATGCTTTCGGCATGTGTCCAACTTTAATCGTAGGTTAGAAACATGCTCCTTTACCAGGCCGAAGACTATCCAATCATCGAAATAAACCTCCAGGAACTTATGAATAAACTCCTTGAATACAGCAACTACGACCCTTGAAAAAATAGCGGGTGCATTCTTGAGACCAAAGGGCATGACTGTATACTGAAAGGACCCCCATTCTATCCTGAATGTAGTCTTACTATGATCTTCACGTGCAATTCATATCTGGTGGTAGCCTGAGAACCCATTGGTGAAGGAATAGGCTTCATGTCTGCCCACGCTATCAAGGATTTCATCTGAGAAGGGCGTAGGGAAGGGGTCATGGACACAGGCATCGTTTAATTTGAAAATATTTATGCAGATGTGTATTTCCCCCTTCATTTTCTTCTCCTCGATGACCATCGGACTAACCAAATCCGACAATTCAACTGGTTCAATGATACCTGCAGCAAGCATTTTGTCTAGTTCCTCCTTTACCTTTTGCTTATATTTAGGATTCAGTCGGAAAGGCCGTTATTTTATGGGGCGTGCCTCAGGTTTAAGAGTGATGTGCATAACTCCTAGATCCCCCGTGATTCCTTTGAGCTTGGAAAACTTCGTCGGAAATAAGTCCGGATATTCCGTAAGTAGCTCTGCAATTTTGCCTATGGTTCCTTCATCCCAATAGTCCCCAATTTTAGCCAACTTAGGGTGTTCTTCCGTTCCAATATTAACTTCGCACAGCTTGAGAGGTTGTGTCACATCAATATTCTGCAGTGGTGGTCCTATAACTGTGCATTCCCCCTCGGATTCTGGAACAGAAAAGTTCCGATGATTGTCTTCTTCTTCATCCATCTCCAAACTCTGGTAGTTGACTATGTCTTGCATCTGCGCTTCCCATGTCAGGGCCTCTGGTGCAGTGTGATGGTGCGAGTTACTAAATACAAACGCATTAATGTCCTGCAGAGCTTCGTCGAGCGTCTTCGTTCCCCCAATTAGTCCGAATGTTCCTATAAAGTCATCTTTTAGTATTTCCCAGTGGCGGGTGCACTGATGTAGCTCTGCATCTAAATACCATGCGTCAGGGATAGGGCCCAAGGCATGAAAAAATAGATGAACCCACTCTTTTGTAGTCTGATCAGACCATTTTCTCATCCAGGTGAGCAAATGTGCGCTAGGATCCCTGGGTCCGAGAAATATCTTGGTGCATATGTCATCTGGGGGTGCGAACCACAAGATCATCATATCCTGACACGTTTCCCAGTCCAGGAATGCTTTCTTGTGGGTATCCCACCATCGCGCAGGTGTCCCATGCATAGCTAGATTAAGGACCCAAAGTCGTCATTCTCTTGGGACCGTAGCTTCCATGGTTCTCAGGAATTTCTGGACGCTACCCGACTCATCAAAATGGGGTAGATCTCTTACCTCTAAAGAAATGCAGCAGAGGGCCCTCGCAGCCTGAGGATATTACAGCGCTGAGACATTGTGCAACCAAGTTTGCTAATCTTCCATCTACTCATTAGAGTCAGAGAAGTATTCTCTGCCTATTTTCCAGCAGAGTACCCCATCCGCCATGGGATGGATCCAACCTTCATTTCATGTGGTCAACCTGAACATGTGGTCTACCTCTTTGTTACCGCATACTCACTCTGTGTAGCAGTTTCCTTCCTTAAGATCTAATGGTACTGTCACCTATTTTCTGTTATTCTCAAATAACATGCTTCTTTTCTTGAGGTTGATGATGCCACCCATATCTATGGCCCAGTCGAGTCCTAATAGCGCAGGGTATGGGTCTAGATCATCAAAAATATGAATTACCTCGAAATCAGCCTAGGCCCTAACCCCAGTGATATCTACCGTGAGTTTTGGCAGTCTTCCCAAAGGTATGATCTTATGCTGGTTGGCCATACGCAGTTGGATATTGGATCACTCTAATTTGCGTTCTCCCATTTGCTGCCACGTTTTCTTAGGTAGCACGTTTACATTTGACCTAAAATCTAAGATAACCTGACTCATCTCGTAATCACCAATTTGGGCAGTTAATCTCATCTCCCTATCGGTACGTTTCTGATGTCCACTTAACTTGTGCATGGTCCGAAATTCTAGCGATAGGTGGGATTTCCCTACAGAGCTATCAATTACTACCTGAAGGTCTTCTTCGGCCTGTGGATGTCGTAATAACTTTATACATGCCTGTAAGAAGGGTCTTACTTCGTCATCTGCTCCTAGGCACATAGGTGACTGGGGGACGGCTTCTTGCCCCTGTTCGCGGCCCAACCTTTCTTGATTGTCAGGTGTCTGTTGGCTTGGAAGATCCCTTGTATCCCATCTTATGGTCCTCCCAATGGCCATCCTACTGCGTGCTGTGCTGGTGCTTCTATCTCGTAGCTCGACCTTAACTCTTTGTACATTCTACGTTGGTGTCGGTTGTTTTTCCTGCATTTTGGTTATCAGGATCGGGCAGTCTTCAATCTCATGATCCCGCTATCGGTAATATTTGCAATATGGACTGGTAGGTTTTGGGAAGTCCCTTGCAAAGTGCCCCACTTCTCCGCAGTTATAGTAGATGAGCTGCCCCCTGTGCTTTGTCCCCAACCTCCCCTACCCCTAGCCGGGGAGCCACCAAAGCTCGTGGGAGATCTTGGTGACATAGGGTCTGCTTGTACCCTATATAAGCTCCCACGATCTACCATCAAGTTGTAAGTGTGACAGTTCTACTCATCGTGTCCTACGGACCGACAAAACCTGCACCATTGTTGCTTTAATTCGCCCATACTTAGCCGGGGGCACTGGGTCGTATCGTGTAGTCCCGCCACCTGGCAATCATCGCACCATAACGCAGACCTGCTTGAGCCTAGATGTAACGGACTAGGCCCTCCTGCCTGCATGTAATCTACCAGTAGAGGGCATTGGTCCTTCGTATGGCCTAATACCTAACATTGTATGCACCAGAGATCTGCACTAGCTCCTTTTCCTCGTTCCTTCCGTAGGTTCTAAATCTCCATGTGCATGGCTCTGAGCTACTCTTGAATTTGTTGTACTCCTCCCAAAGTATTGTCTTTGGGCACGGCTTCTAGTTTCATGGCGGCCTCCAACGCTCTTTCCTGTGATTCGAAGGTCTGGTGGCCCATCGGTATATGCAAGTGAGGTAGCAACATAGAAATGAACCATTCAGTGTGTTGTCAGTCGTCGTACTTAAATCCTCCTTCTCTGATTGCTTTTTTTAGTCTTTGATTAGCTTCCCAAACAGACTCAGTCACTCCTTGCTTGAAATCTTTCACATCTGCTACGATTTGAGAGTAGGATTTAGGTTTTTGGAACTGCTGTTTTAGGGCATCCTTAATATCTTGAATAGAAGCGCTCCCATTTTGAGATAAGTACCTCATGTACCAGTCCAGAGCTCTTTCTTCGAAGGCTAGGGATAGCTGCGCTATCTTCACAGTATCACTTACCACACCCTGCGCAGCCCATACGAGTCAGCCACAAACCAAAAATGATCTATGTCCTCATCGGTCACACCTTTAAAGGTAGGTAATTTCAAGTGTGCTGCCATGTCTCCCTCTAGTGGCGTCTCGGTTGAGGGCTTATTCACTTCCTTGTTAGGTTTCCAATACTCACTTGTCATTACCTGATCCCTTCCTCAAAATTCTGTAGGTCCCAGTGACGGAACCATTTTTTAGCTCGAGGGGTCCTGACCCAGGTTCGGAGTTCAAGGTTTGCCAACAAACCCCTATACTACTGGCCCTTTCGACAGTGACCTGCTTTCGCAAGACAAAGTCTCACCCGAAGTAGTATGGGTGGGTGCTGGAACCAGGATTTTGTACCCTGAGAAAGGATAGGTAAGGCAAGAAAAGCTGCGTTCGACCCTATAATACCCAGATTGCCTCTTCCTGTGCAGGTTCGATAGGTCTCACTCGCATCCACATGCGCTAGATCTATAGTTATATACTTCTATGACAGTAGAAAAATATAGCATAAAACAGAACCGAATAGATCCAGATACATGAAACACACTTACACAAGCTTTTCGCAGCTTACATAAAGAAAGTACAGAATGTAGTAAGTACCAATCATTCGCAAAAGATAGTACACATAGATTCAGTTCATAAGCAACCTTTCACATTCATCGATTCTTTAATTCCATCTTACAATTATACCCATCCTAGCCTGCGCACACAATAGCAGGGTCCGCACACAGCTAGACTCTGGATCTTTGCACACATAGCCAGCAGGAGTCCTTTCCCCAAAACCCAAAAAGATACCTTAAACCTCAATTCGCATCAATAGTCTTTCATTTCCTACCTTACAATACAAAATGTTCCTCTATTTATAATAATCTAGCCTAAAATTTCCTATGGTCCACAAACCGTGGTTTTCGGACCCCTGGTTTTACCCTTTTTCCCATTACAATGCTTTTGAGGCTTTGACTTGCCCCAAAACCCCTGCACTAGATTAAATATAATTAAAAATATACCAACTCGGACCAATTTCGCAACTTGTAGGAACCCCTGTTCCAACAAGGACAAAGGATCTCTGCACACACAGCCAGCTGGAGTCTGACCCAAATACTCGAACCCAGAACTAACAATCGACACTTAGCATTCACTTCTATTCATATTCTTCCTATCGACTCAAAAATACTTACTATTTATACCAATTTAGCCTAGACTTACCATGGTCCAAAAACCGTGGTTTGTAGACTCTTGGTTTTACCTATTTGCCCGCTTTACAACACATTGGGGCCTTGATCCACCCTATCACCCCTGCGCTAGACTAAACATAATCAAAATAATACAAAATTGGACTAGTTTTCATCAATGTGGGAGACCCTGCTCCAACAAAGGTGATCAAGTCCATCCTCACCAGACAATGAGTATGCATAGGAAGGATTGGGTCAACATATTTCTAGAAGCCTTGTGGGCATATCGAACAACTTGGAGGAACAACACGGGACACACACCATAGGAGCTGGTGTACGGGAAATAAGTCCTTTTGCCAATATATTTCCAGATCAAAACCTTCAGAACTGCAATTCAATTGGGGCTAGACCTCTCGGAATCACAACAAAAACGCCTATTACAGTTAAATGAGTTAGATGAGTTTAGAAGGGATGTTGTTCAACAGAATGTGTTAGTTCAACAAAAACACAAGAAGTGGCATGACAAGTCTATCAAGTAGAAGCAATTCCACCTAGGTGAATGTATACTCCTTTATGATTCCAGGTTTAAAAAATTTTAAGGTAAATTTCACACACGTTGGATGGGACCTTATGAAGTGGTTGCATTTTTTGAGAATGGAGTGGTAGAAATCACAACCATTGATGGGCGAGATTCGATATTCCTTGTGAATGGGCATAGACTTAAAGCATATTTTCAGTCCCTCACAAAGGAATATTTCATGCAGCAAGTACAACAACAAGCAGAAGTAAAGATGGTAGGTGGCTATTCCAACCTACTTCAAATTTGATTCTTTCTTTTCCAAAAAAAATAAAAAAATAAAAAAATAAAAGTAAAAATAAAAAAAGAGATATAAATAAAAAATTATGACAAAAAAAAAATCTTTTTCCTGTGATTGTGAAAATCAGTTCACTGACATAATCATAGAAGGATCAACCTAAAAACCAGGATGGTGGCAGGAGGATCAAATTTTTTATAAAATGGGAATGTTGCTTGATCTTTATATGTGCTAACTATCACCAAGAAGAAGCAAGCTTTAAGTGCATGAACAGAGCCCTTATCTAAGTTTGGGATACCTAACACGGAAATTTTTATATAAGCAACACTCAATTTCTGTTGCATTTATTTTTTGACTCAACACTATTTTGGCAAATTTTTAAGGTGAAATTGTGCCCTTCTTCTATTCCCTTTTTCGCAAAGCTCCCTCTAGTTTTATTCTTTTTACCCTATGATTTACCACCCCTTTCTTCAAATGGAAATTTTCCCTATCTGATTTCGTTTTTCCCTCTTTCCCCTGAATTATTTTTTCCCAAATCCATTTTTTGATATATCCCTCTTTGTAGTCTCACTCTTGAATTCCCCGTTGTAATCTCCTTTCCATTCTGAAAATTTACCTTTTCCCTCTACTTTTCTCCCTCATGGACCATATTGCAATATCTGAGGTGAGCTCATGAATAAGATCGGAAGCCATATATTAAAACCAAGAACTGGCGAATAAAAACTCCTTTGGAAATTCAATAAATTTTTCAAGATCGAGCCTATAAATTTCATTTTATTATAATTTTTTATTTTTATTTTTATTTATTTTTATTTATTTATTATTTTTATTTTATTTTTAGTTTTATTTTTATTTATTTATTTATTTTATTTTATTTTATTTTATTTTTTTAGATATGCCACAATGTCCCTAGTGCAAGAATGTGTGTTCAGTGCATGAATATCCAATGCAAGAAAATGCACTGCTGAGCACTCCTGAGTGCATAAACATTTGTTCTGGATCAGGAACAATGGTGGTCTTCAATGAAAAAATGTATATTGTGGTGCAGGAATGTTCGGTGCAGGAATGCATAGTTGGAATAAAGATAACCTACTCTTATTTGTTATAAAAAAACTTTCAGGTATAGATGACTGCACCACTTCAAATTATGGCATTCGATGATTTTCTTTCTCTATTGTGATTAGACCTTGTTTTCATGATTACTAAAGTAGGAAATAATTTTTTAAGTACATGGGAATTTAGTTATGAAATCTTATATTTTATAAGTATTATGTGTACGTTATCTGAAATCATTATTTGGTTAAGGAATGTGTGCGAAATTTTCCCATAATCCAACATTTACCTTTAAAAGCCTTGTCACCAATTAATGATGATCCGATCATACATCATACCTCACATTGCTTTTGTAATTAATTACCACCATGACCACCGCCCTCTACCAATTATCATTGTTGCATGTACGTCAGATAGGCCGTATGGCATCCTTCCCAAGGCTGCAATTTTTTTGATGGAGTGTGACCGTTGGAGGATGGCCGATATATCAACAATCAGTTAGCTCGACAGAATTGCAAAAATATTTTGGACAAAACTCCTAAATTCTTTGTTGTGTGATCCTTCTGCATTTGGAAAGAAAATCAAGTGAAATCGAACGAGGGATGGCACCTGTTTGAATCAAATCGTGGTCTATCAAATAAGTAGAATGGATGGCCAAGAATAGGAATAGTTCGCCTCTATTGCAGAAGACAAGATTTCTCCCAGTCCCACTCAAGTTCGATGGGTTTGACTCAGCTGTAACATTAGAATTTTCCAGGGCCTTCGATGGATGCACAGGTAAGGTGGGGTTGTTATGGTTTGCAGTAATAGATCAGTCCATTTCATAGGCTATCAGACTAATGCACACAGGCGAGCAGTGGTTTAAGAAAGAGAAGCTCGAGAAGAAGTCTTGGCATAGGTTCGTGGTTGACAGGAAGCATAATTTGGATTGGAAGAAGGGCTTGTGGCGCAACACCATGATATAAAAGTGGAAGCATATGCTGTATATACTACAAAAGTTTCTCACTTGTGACGACTGGTACTCTCTAACCTTCTTATACCACATTCGACTGTTATTACACTTTGAATCATGGCAAGCTAATTAACTTTCCTTACTTCCTGTTAAGAAGTTTAGAAGAGTAATGAAATCCAAAGTTGAATTTAAATTATATCATCACTGCTTGATTTCGATTTTGGTTAGAAAGGAGTTGGAAGAAAAGGACAAGACTTGTGAAGGGTTTTTAAAATAATTTTAGGGAAGGAGAGTAGTGGAGTCATCAGGGAAGAGGAGTACAAGCAGAAAAGAAAAGTCTGAAATCCTAACCCTGCAGACTAGTAAAAATAAATGGAAAGAAACTCTGTCTAAAAATCTGGTGCAGGTAGAAGAGCAAGGACCCATCATCAAAACCCTGACCCTTTCAAAAACAAGAACTCAAAGCTCAGTCAAAAACTGGACTGCCTCCGTAAAGGAAGGACACATTTATTCAACCTCTCTAATAAACTTGGATGATTCCCAGCCTAGTTAACCGATTTCAAACAATCTTTCGCTCCTTGCAGATGTTGTGGCTTACACAATGGTTAGTGCATATTACTTAGATGAAGAAGATGTCACCACTCTGTCAGTATTAATTAGGAAAACGAAGAAAAGAAAAGCCATGGAGGCACCTGATGCGAGTGTTAGGAAAGGACCAAGTGGTGGGTCAAAAGGATGACGGAACACAGGGTGTTGAAACCCTTTGTGATGAGGAAATGCAAGATATTGATGGCCAGTGTGATATCGGCCTTGATGATACTAGCACTTGTTTTCAGTCAACTGCTGAGAAGACTCCGACTAAGGAGAAATTGGATAAATAAAACCCTACTCTCTATCTGAACCTTCAAGTCAAGGAACTTAAGCAACACATTTATGGACTAGAAGTACTAAACCAAGCCATGAAGGAACAAGGAACAATGATGTAGTAGAGGAATACTGAACTGATAGGGAAATTGTAAGAACATAAATGCAAGTGAGAGTATGGAAATTTCGAGCATAGAAATGCTATGGGCACATTAGGAACATGGTAAAATGATTTAAAAAGGTTCAAGGAAAAAAGTTGAATACATTGAAGGCAGGGATCAGTATAGAGATACATGCTTGAAGAGAGGTCTCCATGTTTGTTTTTTTTGCAGAAGGTAAAGTTGTGTGACACAGAACAAGATAGGGATGGGAGGATGTTGGTTGGAAAAATTTCTCTACTTTTTAACCCTTGTCCTACTCCGAACTCACTATCTAAGCCTTTATTTTAACCTTGGAACCCATTTATTGCTGCACGTGTACTCATTCATGCACTCTCTTTATGTTTTTCATATTAAAGGTTATACAATTATTAGTTTAATATATTTTATATCTTAAATTTCCTTTGCATCTAATATATTTTCTTTCCTAAGGTAATTTGATGAGACAATGTATCAATCCATGTGTGAGATGGATTGGTGTAGAAATGATTCTTGTACCGGTCGGCGGTTCCTACACTTCTGAGGCAACTATCAACGATAAGTTATAATTACCATATGTGATTGAGACAATTCAACAACCATGTGGATCTCTTGCTAAGAGTATCAGTTCATCATTTTCTGGGCTCAGAGCGTAGAGAAAGAGGCGGATATGAAGACCAGGACCTCGACCGTGTATCTTAGTTTAGAATTTTGATAACCGTCGAAAGGCCTAAGTTGAATTGTTGTTGTATTTTCTGTTATGGCCATAGGCCAGGAATATGTATTTAATGAAGTTTTATGATAGAGGAATATGTATTTAATGAATTTTTATGGTATTTCCTTTTTCTGGGCTGGATCAGAGATCCATGATGTACATTTTCTCTTTTGAAATTTAATACAAAGGACTACGCCAGTTATGCAATTTCGTTTTTCAATTTCATTGCGATGTGTCATTGCGTGACTAAGGTTCCATATCTCATAGCAGGGAAATGCTATGGTTAGCTAGGGCCCAAAAAACCCAACTCGTTCTCCCTTTATTTTCATGTGTGTTTAACTTAGTTTTTTTATGCAAAGTGTGAAACAGATCATATCTAATTCATTCATAACTAACAGTACTTAATTATTTTGCAAATTGTGTGTTTTGGATCCGAGGTGTGTGGGATTGATTATATATGATTTTTAACTTATACGTTTTTCCTTTGATGCTTGTTCCATTTCTGTGAAAGGAGTGCAATTAAGCTGCTTGAACCAGTACAGTTTTGTTTCTGCAAGTCAGAGTTCCTTGGTTTATTTATGGAAGTTATTTTTATTTCTTTCCTTCTGCAAGATCTTCATTCATTTTCTGCAAATATTGTTTATTTCTGAGCAGAAGCATTCTTAATATTCCAAGTTCAGTTGAGAATCAATTTTCATTGATAAAACTGAAATGAATACTTTCGCAATATGAAGGTATGTGCTTGCACTTATTAATCCTGCAGAAAGAACTAAATTTAATGATAAAATCCTTAAATGAAATTTTGAGTTAAAACATTTTATAGTCAAAATATAATTCATATGATAAACAATCATCTCAGGAAGAAGCCTATTGATACATGGATCAAATCATTTCCTTATTTGCATGAAATAAGTTTCATGTTTTATGAAGATTTACTTTGACTTTTAAAAGCATTTCTTATTTTTGAATATGATATTGGTTGAAGAATATTTTTTCTTATGAAAGTTTACTTTTGAGTTTTGTTTGCTTTTCAATCCATTTCTTTAGTAAACACACTCTCTATTTTCTGCAAGTGATTTGGAAACCAAGTACATGAACACTAGTTTTCTGGTATAGGAATCTATGTTTTGTACTTGAACTGATATCCTGGTACAGGAACAAAGTTCTTTGGTACACATACTCAGAGCTCCTATATGAAGGTCAAAATTTTTAATGTAGGTACAAAACACACTTCCGGCGCATAAACTTCTTTCTAGTGCAGGAACAACATTCCAGTACAGGAACATTGTTGCAGTGCAGGAACGATAAGTTAATGCAGGAAGGAATATCTTTGAAGAAGATAAATATCCTAAATAGTCTAATCATCACTCTATCTCATAACTACACTGAAGATAATATTAAATTTTTATTTCATTAATCATGATTGTTCACAATGAATTGAGAGTTCCTTTTATTTAAATTTCTGCAAAGTACTTCCTTTTTATATTTCAACACCAAAATTTCTTTGGTATTAATTACCGTATGATCATTTCTTTCGATTCTGCAAATTGTAATTAAGGAAGTATGGATAGAACTAGGAAAGGTTCATATAATTCTTGGCATTACCTGTGCTACACCTCTAAGCTTACGAAGCCCCCGGGTTGAAAATTAAGTGTTGAATTAGTTTGTTGAATTCCAATTCCTACTCCCAACATATATATGATAATTTCTACATGGCATTAGAGAAGGATTCACATTAGAGCATAACTTTCAAATTTGTTTCTTAGGAAGTTAGAATTTGAAGATCATTGTAGAAATATTTCTTCAGAAATGAGAAGATGGCCTTCAATGGAATGAGGCTAGATTATGCCTTGGAAGGCACATCTAATTTTGTTTCATGGAAGGATCACATAGAGGTGGTACTGGATGACAATGGCTTACTAGAATACATCAATACATATGTTGCAAAACTACCAAATTTTGATGTCCAAAGCCTTGCTCAGTGGAAGAAATATGTAGCTAATGCGAGGATAATAATCATGGAGGGAGTACAAGATAACATTTTCTCAAATCTCCATGGAAAATAAATTACATTAGCAATGTGGAAAAAACTGACATAGTTTTTCAAGAATAATAGTGACCACAAGAAGTTGGTGCTTAAAGATAAACTTCAAAGTATCAATATGCAAAAGAATAACACTATTCCATAGTATCTAAGAAATTTCACACAATTTCGTGATGAACTTGGTGAGGTTGGTGTAAAGTTTCCTAAAGAAAACTTGGTAAGCCTACCCCTTTTGGTTGTTCCCAAGATACAACATACCTATCATGATTCAGTGAATGGGAGGGAGAAAATACTGAATTGGGAGTGCTTATGGTCTGATTTGGTATAAGAGGAAATAAGGAAAAATATTAGAGATGGAACCTCATCTAAATAAGAGGAAGATGACCTTGTTGTAGTCAACAAAGGAATGAAGGCCAAGGGAATTAAGTCCCAAGGTGAGGCACGACTCTTCATATCCCCATGAATGTTGAACTTCTTACATGAATTTTCAACTTCTAATGGCCTTTAGAATTCTATACAACCTTTGGAATTCCAAATTACCTTTGAAATTCAACATGAAAGTTGGACTTCCTTATATATTTTGGAATTCTACCTGGGACCTTTAGATTTCTCTTTGTGGATCTTTTTTCCTCATACGACTCTTGGAATTCCACATGTTACATTTTAAAAATTACATAATAATTTCCACATCATTATGTGACGATATCATGCCAAGTCATTGACATTGATGACTTGGACCCAAAGTGACTTGTGACGCGGAATTTCTTGAGAGGTGACAATGTTGCCACGTATTGCTTTGATATTTGGTTCATATTTCTTGTTGTTTTTGATTTTTACCATCCAATGGACCTCAGATTATATCGAGTCTTTATGGATCACTTTTATCATCAAGATTCAATTTTTTTTGACTTGTCACATCATGTTTTATTTTTTTCTTGAATGCTTCCTTGTGTTGCCTCTTTCAACAAATATAATCACGCATCCTTTCCATGCTATATTAAAAACCCCTGCAAGTAATATCACTCATGGAAAGAAAAATCAGCCAAAAAATATCCTACTATAACATGTTTCATGCATATTTTTTTATTGTGAGTCAACAATGTGTTGTGGAAGAGAAAAAGGGTGTTTTTGGGCATAGGGTGCACTGTCAAGGTACAAGGGCTTAATATTGAGGATTGAGGATGCGTTGTGTGCTCTACTGGGAAGAGGAGGATTAACAGAGGGCACGGGGCATAGTATCGAATGAAAATAAGGCTCAATTATTCTTGTTTGCATGCCATTTTCTCAATTAACAAGGCTTGAGTAACAAAGAGGGTGCAAGGTGTAGTGTGAGGGCTCACGTGAAGCTTTATGTTAACTGTTAGTGAGACATGTTCTCAGCTAAGGGTTTAAGGCACAATGTCAATGTTAAAAATAGGAATAATATCTATTAATAGTGCACCACACACTCAACTAAGAGAAATTCTTGAAAAACAACACATTTCAGGGAAACAAAGGGGTCTTGTTGCTTAGGTGTGCACTATGCACTTTCCCATGCTTTTTCCTTTCTCTACCCGATTGGATAAGCATGAGAAATACCAAGTAGATTAAACACAAAGTTCCGAAGTGGAGATGAATGTAGGTATCATATGTTCACTAAATGTTCTCTTCTTTAATGTATCATATTTTCCATCCATAATTTATTTGACTTGTTGAAAAATGCAGAAAGAAATTCTCAATTTGATTTTTCCTTGATTAAATTGATAAATTTTGAAATTCCACATCAACAGACAACTTGGAGGAGTTAAATGAGGTGGAATGGCTCTTGTCACTCATTTATATCAGTTAATTCAAGTTAGGGCCGTGAATTTCAGTTGTATGTAGTGATTCCTAAATTTTAGGAGCCTAGGTTGAGTTAATTTCAGTTGTAATCAATTATACTAGTTCTAACTATTAATAGAACTAGTTGGTGGCAAGTTAAGTAGTGGGGCATCATTATAACTCAGAGATAATATATTTAAATGATAAATCAACTAATAATTAGATCATGCATGCAAATAATATGAGTTTCCCAGTTGTGGTGGATTTTCCAAGGCAATTAACCAGCAGTTGTAAACTAGTTGAGTGTACAAGTGTTGCATGAGTTAAGGTGACCAATCATGATGAATTGCACAATAATTTCAGAGGAAATTCATAATTAATATGGCCTATTTCCTTATGAATTATGCTAGGAAATATGTAATACCCTCTTCCCACATCTACCCAAGTAACCGACCAACCGGGGTAAACATGTGACAAGATGATACTAATATAAAATTCAACCTCCTAGATGGCTTTGAGGAAGTGGAACCGAAGGAAACATGACAAAAAAACCTTACACATCATCAACAACATCCTCAAGAGTGTTATCCTCTTGTATTCTACAGTTTCACTAGGTGACTATGGATTTTCTACAATCTGCTGAAGACAACATTTCTTTATTATCAACTATCTTCAAAAATCTCACTGCCTTCATTATCTCCATAAAACCTTTTTTGCTATATCTCAGTTTTCCTTCTCAAAATCACCCTCCTACTTTCAAAACTCATGTTAGACTTAAAAATTCTCTCATTTTCACTATTCTTTCCTATCCAAAGCCTCATTACCTCATTTTCCCCACTAAAAACCCACTTTCATTCCTAAAAACCCCATTAAACCCCCTCCCTTCACCATTCTTCCCTATATGCACTAAAACAATGTAAAAACTCATTTTTTCCAATATTTTAAATATAAAATTAACCTTCTAGGACCTTTTTTTTTATATTAAAACTCTATTTTTATTAATATAAAGCCCGACCTTTATGTTTTTAACCCGACCCCTTATAAATTGTTAAAGCCCTAGCTTTAATGTTTTTTAACCCCCCGTCTTTGTTAAAAACATTATATAAACCCTTTGCTTTTATTTTAAAAAAAGTGCTTCCGCTTGTTTTGTTAACTCTTCGGGCCCCACATACACCAAACCCCATGTGCAAATGAAACCTTGCCACCTGTCTGCCCAGTCCCCACTCCCTCTAACTTGCCCGCTCCTCCCAACACTCGACTGCTATTGATCCTCATCTGCCAGACCCGATTGGCCACAACCCTTATTGCACATATATTTGTGTGGGGGTTAAACAAACCCCAACCCTACGAAATAGGCAATATTTGCCCATTTCCCATCCACCACGCGTCGCTCACTGAGTGGGATCGCACACTTCCCTCCAAAACCATTAACTGCTCCTCCTCCTGTCGGAAAACCTCTCTCCCATCTTCGCGCCAAATCCTAATACCACTGCCTCCATTAAAACTTTCCAAAGGTTTTTTCCTCTCCTATAAAGCTCAATCCTCCATTTACACCTTTGAAAGCACTCCTAACACCTGAAAACCCCAAATAAACCTAGAAAAACCCCTCAATGTAGGTTTTAAGCTAACAATTTGTTTTTTGTGTAGGTTTCATGGCTAGAAAGTGGGAATTGCATTTCAAATGTTTGAAATTGTTTAATTGAGTGATCTGGGTGACGATCCAGAGGAACTAATTTCATTTTAAGGACCAAAGGTGTGAGATCAAGCATAATCATCAATAATTCATGACCATTGATGTTATTTAAACCCTCTAGCAGTAGAAGATGCCTGTACTGCGCAACAAATATTGACAGAGGCACGGTGAGAAGACAAAACAGTCAAAAGACCGTAACCGTGAAGGTTAAAGAATTAAAAAGGTTAAATAAAAAATCAGATATGAAGGCAGAGTTGGAGTTAAAGACAGTAAAGCAAACAATGAAGATAATCAAGTTTAAAGGCTAAAACAAAGGCATATCAGCACAGAAACAAATTCAAATGACTAAAACCAAAGCATTTACTTCTTCAAGGACACATATGGACACCTACAGCATGTTTTATTTAAATAAAGACATCGGCAATTATTGAGATAGTTAGAGATATTTCTCATCTACCCAACATTTATTGAAGAAGTTATTGAGAAGGCCTTAAAGTCAAATATTTCCAAAAGCTAGCTTAAACAGTTAAGTTAGGAGTTATTATTACAACAAGTTTGTCTTAGATATTTTTCCTTAGGCCTTGCATGGTCTCAAAGGTAAAAAACTCATTAACTCTGTAAGAAATACATATCTGAAACCCTAGCTTAGGATCACCTCCTCATTTTGCAGATAAATACATGTATTATTCATTTCTAGTGTTGGTTGGTTAGTTGGTGGACTGGTTGGCTACTTGATTAGTTGATGACTGCTAGGCTAGATTTGAGAAAGCTCTGAGTTGCAAAGATCTATTGTACTAGAGTAATGTAACTTTTTTGAACATCAGTAATACAAGCATGTTCACATGATTCTTGAGCTATGTTAATGGTGAAGTTTTCCTTCTTTGTCAATGTTTTCCTTCTGTTTTCCATTCTGTCCATTATTTCTCTGATAAAAGAATAGGAATTTTAGATTAGGATATGTTGTCTTGGCACCCTTTTTCTATCTGCATTCTTTATCTCAATGTTGTCTTTTGCAAGGTATGATTGGAGAATTCTTAATTGTTCTCTGGTTCCACCTAGATTTTTTCCTTGGATATGATTTAATAGAGTCAAGCCAAAGAAGTCTATGGTATGCCTTGTCCTTTGGTGTAGCTTGAAATATTGTTTTTAGGGCCTTTCTTTGAATTTTACTTAGTAGATTCCAGCCAAATAAGTCTATGGTATGCCCTATCCTTTGGTTTGTATTGAATTGTTGCTTTGAAGGTCTTTAGAGTGTTTTATTAAAGAAGGCAAGTCTATATTGTTGTTTAGTTGCACTCATTGTTATCTTAAATGTTTTCTTTGTCTGAAAGTAATCCTAGGATTGATGAATTGTTGTCTTAAATGTTTTCTTATTAAAGTCTGGCCAAAGAAGTCAATGGTATTCCCTGTCCTTTGGTTTGCCTCAAAGAGTTACTTAAAAGGCTTTTCTTGTTGAAGTAGAGTTAAAGGATTCTTAATTTCCCTTTATTTTTACTGTCTTCACAACTTATTGTCATTTCATATGCCATCTAATCTAAGAGATCCACTTGATATAGTTAGCTTTCCCTATGAAAACCCTTACGAAGTTGATGAAAAATTAAATCATTTTATGAATCCATAGCCCAATGGATTAATGTCTCTTATGGTTTATCTATTCAACTGAAACACTCCCTCAATTAATCACACCCTTGATCTATCAATTAACCAATCAATCAAAACAAACAAGTCCTTAGAACTTCATTACTAGCCTGAAATCAAAGCAGAAGCATACAAACATATCATTTATAAACACTTATATAGGGAGAGCCCTCTTTGACTCCACGAAGGCTAGGTAAAGTGGTTTGATGTGGTTCCCTGGAGAGTTTTTTTCTCGCCAATATTGCAAATCATGGGGAGCCAACATAGTGGCGACCATATTGGGGAATACTGAGTAATAAACAACTTAATATAACCTAAAAAACTCATAAAACCTCATTTTAACTTAGATGAATCAAGTGTTAGACAAGAATGGTACCTGGTTGCTGATGGTGGACAACAACCAACCATAAAACAATTAAAAATCCTCCACCTAGTGACTCCACTGGTTTTCAATATGCTTGCTAACTCCACTAGTTTTCCATAGACTCCACTGGGAAACTTATTTTATCAAAACATCAAAAGAACCCAGTTAAGAATACTTTGTGGATTAATTATTTCTTTCATAGATTTGGTTTGTCCTTTAAGACTATCATAAACTCTCAAAATTTTTGATTTTTGAGTCTAAAGTCTGGCTTCTAGAAGAATCTGTACCAGATCTCATCCAGACCCAAATCCTCCTGCAATAGTTGAAAATCTTGAAAGCATCCTTAGGAGGTCTCCTAGATCCAAAAGTCCAAATGTTAGCAGACCTCTCCACAAAGCAAGTTCCCTACCTAAAAACCTTAAAAACTTGCAGAATATCCTATCTAACTCACCCCTAGAACAAAGCTTGTCTAGGACTAGATCCTAGAGTTGGATAACTCATATAGTTTTAGACCCGTCCACATTATAGCAGAATCCTGTTATACTAACCTCATTCCCCACTGTTCACCTTCCTCCATTTAACCCTGTACCTTCTTTTGTAAACCCTCCTCTTGTTAACCCTCCTTTGTTTCCCCAACCACATATCATGGCAACATGGTATGCTCCACTAGTTCTACCATTGCCTTTAGTTGTTCTACCATAGGACTACCAATCTAAGATTCCATTATATGATGCAATTAGTTCTACTACTGCTCAAAAACATGTGGAAATAATGAATGACTACTTTGACGCACAAGAAATTGATGATGAAATTGTTAAACTCAGAATGTTTGCTCAAAGCTTAGGGGGAGAGGTAAGAAAATGGTTTAAAGGCTTAACCCCTAATAGCATAAATGACCTCCCTGCTTTCCATCAACTATTCTTAAACAAATGGGAAGTCAAGAAGAACCCTCTCCAAATCTTATCAGAGTATGAAAACATTAAGAGAAATGTTGGATAGGGTGTTCAAGAATACTACACTAGGCTCAATAGTGTATACGTTGCCCTCCCTACACACATGAAACCTCCACAAGGTCTAGCTCTAATGAAATTCCCTGATGGTTTTGACCCAGAGATGGCTTATCAATTAAGAGAAATATAACCCCTTACATTATAAGACATGCAGAGGGGATCCATAAGTGTAGAAGCCAACCTGATTTCCAAAAGAGCTAGAATGAAGAATGAAAAAAGAGTCACATATAGGGAAGAAACTATAGCCTCTAGGTCTGATACAAAAATTGATAACTTAGTAAAGACCATGGAAAGGATGATGGGGAGGATGAATGTAAATGAGAGATCTTACCCTAGAGAAAACCAAACAACTCCTCAAACAGAAATCAAAATCAGAACCAAAAGCAAAAATTTAGGAGAAACCCCCCTCAAATTAGACAAAGAGGCCCTGATCAGAAAATTAGGCCCCCTTTACAAGAAAACTATGCTGATGAAGATGTGGGGGTAATTGAAGAAACATAGGAAAGTCACACAAATTTAATGGGAGTAAACAATGAGGATATTGTTTTCCTCACTAAGGAAGATTAAGGAACATTCACACCAAATGAGGAAGAAATCCTAGAATCTGAAGACTACAAACAAGGCTTTGAAAATTCCATCATGGAAGTACATAGACAATATGAACTTAGAAGTAAGAAAAACTAGGACACTCCCAAAAGAAATACCTCTGAAATTTCTGCTAGGAAGATCCTTGAAAACATTCCTAAAAAGACAACAGAAAATCTCAACATAGTGGTTGAAATTTCTGATAGGAATAAAAACAAAAACAACCAACCTAGTCCTAAACCTAGTGGTGACCAAAGCAACACAAGCAACATAGCTAGTGCCCCTAATAAAACTGTTTTAATTGAGTTTCATAATAAAAACCAGAAAGATGAAATTGTTGTGAAAATAGTGTCTAAAAAGGTTGATTTGAACTTTTTAAAAACACAAACACCCTTCAGTATAGAGAATGAAATTTCCAATATTAAAATCTTTATTCCTCTTACTGAATTAGTCACTCAAGATGTATGTAGATCCCAACTTTTGAAAGCTTTAAACATATGAGAAAATTATGATTATATGAATTTAAATGAAGACAAACCTGAACTTTTTTTTGGACCAGAAGTAGAAGGTAAATTCCAAAAGGGAGGTGTTCCTCCATTTTATGCCAGTTTAAACATCCATGATAAAATTCTCCATAATGCCATGTTAGTCTCAGGAGATTCACACAACCTCATGCCAAAAGTAGTAATGGAAAGAATAGGCCTTGAAATAACTGGACCATACAAATATTTATACTATTTTGATTCCAGTAGAGTTAAATGTCTAGGACTAATCAAATATCTATGTGTTAATCTAGCACAAATACCAGCCAAGAGCCTAGTAATGGATATTTTAGTGGCTGATGTTCCTCCTAAGTATGGCATGCTCCTTTCAAGATCATGGGGTGCTAAACTCCAAGGCACCCTCCAAATGGACATGACCTATGCTACCATCCTTGTCTTTAGTCAACCAAGAAGACTGTATAAAGAAACCCACATGAAATACATGGTTAGCAGTCAAGAAAAGCCAGACAACTCCCCTCTTTATTATATTTACATAGACCTTGATTCATTTATCCTTTACAATGATGAAAACCCTAATGAAAAAGTGATAGAAAATGAGCAAACAATAGGACAAGAAGAGGGAAAAAAGGAGGAGAGAAAGTCAAAGAAGTTTGCCCAAACATAATATAACAACAAACATAGTGGAGACCAAAAAGAACAAAAAATGACAAGAATAGTGGTAGCCACTATAAACAACATAATATAGACCATAATGACCAACCAAATGATAAATCTAAAATTGAACCTCTTTGGAGTATGAGCTTTGATGGTTCTTGTGGCAAGGCTGGTTCAGGAGCAGGTATATGGGTGCATAACAAAGAGAACAATCATGCAGAGGGTCACTCATACAAGCTAAAATTTCAATGCACAAATAACATAGCTGAATATGAGGCACTCCTCCTAGGGCTACAATTATTGAAGAAATTAGGAGCTAAGAGGATAACTGTCCATGGAGATTTTGAGCTAATCATTAGGTATATTAAGGGAGAATACACAGCTAAGCATCCTAGATTAAGAGCATATAGGGATGATGCCCTTGACCTCTTGAAAAAATTCAAAGAATATGATCTTACCTTTGTCCCTAGAAGCCAAAACATCCTTGCTAATGGTCTAGCCTTTGTAGCCAATACATGTAAAAAACCTTATCCAAGTAAGCAATACACAGTCCAAGAAAAATATAGACCAGCAGTCCCTAATAACATAAAATATTGGCAAGTTTTTGAAGGAGATAAACAGATGGAAGATTTCTTGCAGTCCAGAAATGAGTTTGAAGTGGCAAATTCAGACTCAGATTATGACGATGATCCAGATATTGGGGGGAGACCCCAAGATCTAAAAAAATTGAAATGGATCTGACAAGATCTAAAAAATTAGAATGCTAGAAAAAAAAAGAACACAAAGAAAATAAAACCACAAAGAAACTTTTTTTATTAAAACAGAGAATAACTGTAGAAGCTACATTGTGGTGGACCATCTGTCCTTTTACAAAATGAGGCTTGTTATTTATAGCATTTTTTGAGTTACAATACCATGCGTAGATACCATATGTGGATACCATGGGTCAAAACCATGGGTCAATACCATGGGTAGATACCACTTACAATACCATGGGTAGATACCTCTTACAATACCATGGGTAAATTCCAAGTGTGGATGAATACCGTGGGTGGATACATACCATGGGTGAATGAATATCATGGATAGATGTCACTTACAATACCATGGGCGAATAAATACAATGGGTGGATGAATACCATGGGTCAATTTCATTTACAATACCATGGGTAAATTCCATGGGTTGATGGATAACATGGGTAGATGAATACCATGGGTTGATGCCATTTTTCATTCAGATCAGAAAAAGACTGCTCTGATAAGGAACAATATTACAAAGAAGAACCTCCTGATAATGCTGATATAAATATGTTAACCAAAGAACCCACACATGAAATAGAGCTATGCACTAATTCAGAAAAAGAAGACTTTGAAGTGTTGCAGTCCAATAATGATAACTTGCTAAAGGGACTAGTTCCTCTAGAAGAACTTTTTGACTTTAATGATGTTGCTAGGAAGCCAAAGATGGAACCTGTTGTGTAACCAGCTTCAAAAATAGAAGGAAAGAGATATAAACGCCTTAGAAATAAGCCACTTCGAGGGGGCAACCTCCAATACATTACATAAATGAACAATTCTTGGATGATACAAATGAACAAAACCTCCTTCTATATATATGAGTCCATGGGGCCACAATATAATCCTAGTGGGGCCACAATGTAATCCTAGCCGACCTAACAATAATAATGTAAGGGCACAATAATAACAATATGGGGGTTACAGGGGTACAATAATAACAATAAGGGGGGCTACACTAACATAATAAGGGCTACACTATTAATATAGGGACTTAACATGCCCCTCTCCTTCAAAAAAGTGTTGTCCTCAACGCTTGAGTAGCTCTGGGTGCTTCTGTATAAAATTCTCATCCTCCCATGTAGAATCTTCAGTGGGTAAGTTCTTCCACTTGATGAGATACTCTGAAATTGATCGATTCCGTAGTTGTCTAGTTCTTGTTTCCATGACCGCTTCTGGTTCCAATATGATTTTTCCTTCCTCATCAAGTTCTGGCAATATTGTTTGAACTGGAAGATTTTCTCCTATAACCTTCTTTAAGCATGAAACATGGAAAACTGGATGTACTCGCGAAGAAGTAGGAAGCTCCAATTTGTATGCCATAGTACCAATCTTTTGCAACACCTTGTAATGACCATAGTACTTTGGCGATAATTTATTATCCTTCTTAGCTTGCTTGAGGGACATTTGTTTATATGGTTGTAGCCGTAAAAATACCCAATCTCCTACATCAAAACTTCTCTCGCCGCGATGTTGATCTGCCTGTTGTTTCATTCGATTTTGTGCCAAATTCAGGTTATCCTTTAAGAGTTGGAGAACTTCTTGCTGATGCTCGATGTGATCTTCCACCGCTTGAACCTTCGAATTTTCCCTTAAAGATGATGTGATGGATGGTGGATGATATCCATAAAGTGCCATAAATGGGGTCATTTTTGCCGCAGTATGGAAGGAAGTGTTATACCACCATTCAGCAAGAGGTAACCACTTGACCCATTGTGTTTGTTTATCAGATACAAAACAACGAAGATATCCTTCCAAACATTTATTTACGATCTCAGTTTGACCATCAGATTGAGGATGATAAGATGAGCTATGAGCTAATTGAGTACCCAAACAAGAAAATAACTCGTCCAAAAATTTCCAGTAAAAATGGGATCTCTGTCGCTCACAATAACCCTTGGGCTTCCATGTAGCTTTTGAATTCTGTCCATAAATGTAGTAGCAACTGTACTTGCTTTAAATGGATGAGATAATGCACAAAAGTGTGCATACTTGGTAAGCTTATCAACTACCACCATGATGACACTCTTTCCTTCGGACTTAGGTAAACCTGTGATAAAATCCATTGAAATCTCCTCCCAACGTTGACTTGGAATGGATAAAGGTTGTAGAAGTCCCGGGTCTTAATTGTTTCCACTTTATTCTGCTGGCAAACCAAACATTCCACCACAAAATTTTGAATATCAGATTTAAGGCCATCCCAAAAAATTTCTTTCTTCACCCTGTGGTAAGTTTTTAAAAATCCTGAGTGTCCTCCTAAAGGAGAAGTGTGCAATTCCAAAAGAATCTTTTGTTTTAGTTAGGAATTCTTACAAAGATATAAGCGATCTTTGTACCATAAGGAATCATTTTTCCAACTAAATGTATCAGATGTACTAGGATCTTGCTGCAACTTTTGAATGAGTGTCCATACATCTTTGTCCTTCTTCCATTCATCTCTTGCTTCAGTTATCCAATCTGGTTGGATAATAGAAATTGCACAAAGCAATGCTTCCACCTCTTCATTCTTTCTTGAGAGTGCATCTGCAACAACATTAAGCTTTCCTTTTTTGTATATTATTTCAAAGTCATAACCCAACATCTTTGTGACCCATTTTTACTGCTCTTCTGAAGATAGTCTTTGTTCCAAAAAGTGTTTAATACTATCATGATCAGTTTTTACCTTGAAGTGTCTTCCCATTAGGTAAGTTCGCCATTGCTTTAGTGCATGCAGTATTGCTAACATTTCCTTCTCATAAATAGGTTTCTGTAAATACTTCCTTTTATTGGACGACTTTCAAAAGCAATGGGTCTTCCTTCCTGCATTAAAACTACACCAATTCCATTTCTTGAGGCATCACATTCCACAATAAAGGTTTTTGTGAAGTTTGGCGTAGCTAAGACCAGTGCTAGGCACATTGCCTCCTTAAGATGTTCAAAGGCCTTAGTTGCTTCAGGAGTCCATGAAAATGCATCTTTCTTCAATAATGTTGTTAGAGGTGCTGCTATTCTCCCATAATTCTTAACAAACTTGCGATAATAGCCTGTTAACTCGAGAAATCCTCGCAACTGCTTTATTGTCTTGGGGACTTTCCATTCCTTAATGGCTTTAATTTGGTTAGGGTCTACTTTAACACCCTCGTGAGATATAATATGACCCAGATATTCCACCTCTTGTACTCCAAAGAAACATTTGGATGTTTTTGCATATAATTGTTTCTCCTGCAATAGTTTGAGCACCCTATCAACATGTTCAACATATCCTTCCAAGACCTATTGTAGATTAGTATATCATCAAAAAATACTAGCACAAATTTTCTAAGGAAGGGTTTGAAAATGGAATTCATCAACCCTTGAAATGTAGAAGGTGCATTGGTAAGGCCAAAAGAAATGACCAAAAATTCATAATGACCCTCATGAGTTCGAAATGCTGTTTTTGGAATATCTTCCGTCTTCATTCTAATTTGATGATATCCTGAATGAAGATCAAACTTGGTAAAATAAATTGCTCCATGTAATTCATCCAATAATTCATCAATCACAGGAATGGGAAATTTGTCTTTAATGGTGAGCTTATTGAGCTCCCTATAATCGGGACACATTCGCCATGATCCATCCTTCTTGTGTACCAATACTACAGGAGCAGAGAAAGAACTTTGACTAGGTTGAATTATACCCGCCTCTAACATTTCTGCAATCATACGTTCAATTTCGCTTTTTTGGAAGTAAGGATATCTATAAGGCCTGATGTTTGGAGGAACACTTCTTGGAATCAAATGAATAGCATGATCATGATCACGAATAGGTGGGAGTCCTTTGGGAGTTTCAAACACCTTGGAATGATTGTTCAAGACTTGTTGGAGATCTGCAGAAATAGATGATTTTGATGTCGGAACTTCTAGTGAGCATAATTGTGCAATTACGCCTCGTTGTTATTTCTTTAGAAGCTTTTTCATGAAATTAGAGCTTATTATCCTTCCTGTCTTCCCTTCAATACCCCGTAATTCGACTTCCTTTCCTTCTGAAAAAAATTTCAAGAAAAGTTCTTGAAAAATTAAAAGCTACCGTCCCCAAAGATTGTAACCATTGTACTCCTAGTACAACATCAGCACCTCCCATAGGAATGGAAAGCATTGGACTAGTCAACACATATTCCCCTATGGTTAGCTTGATGTTATGGAATTTTCCAGAGCAATTTATAGTTCCTCCATTTGCAACCATCACTTGACATTCTGGTGCTGGGTATAGGAAACAATTTAATTCCTTGGCTACCTTACAATGAATAAAATTATGGGTGCTACCCGAATCAATCAACACTATTACCTTTTTCTTCTTGATATGTCCTTCTATCTTGAGAGTTTGAGGAGTGGTAATTCCTGCCAATGCATTACACGATATGGTCGGACTCATTTCTTCCTCTTCTAGGGTTGGTTCCTAGTGTATATCCTCTTCTTGTTCATTTTCTTCCTCTTCACAATCTATGTAAAATAATTTCTTCTCAGCACACTTATGACCTTTAGTGTATTTGCTATCACAACTGTAGCAAAGCCCTTTTGCTTTTTTTTTCTTCCAATTTTTGTGGTGTCAACCTTGTAGGTTGTGGAAATCTAGGCGTAGCAACACTTCCTTCTTTATAGAATTGAGTGGTAGGCTTCCTTGTCGCCATTATTTTACATTCAACTTTTCTTGCCAACCTAAATTCCTTCTCCAATGAATCTGGTTCCAAAACGCGAACTTCATGTTGGATATTATCCTTTAAAGTGCCTATGAAGAGATCGATCCTGTGTTCCTCTGGAATATCAGTTACCCTTATATTCAATTTTTGGAATTCCTCAATGTGCTGCCCCACTAAACCCTTTTGTTTGAGATTTATCAACTGGCTAAAGAAGGTGTTGCTCTTTGTATCCTCATAATGTGCTATCATTTCCTCCGTAAAAATTGACCAAGTGACAATTTTTTTACGGGAGCAAAGCCATCGATACCATACAAATGTTTTTTGTTCTAAATGTAAAGTTGCAATGCGTACCTTTTGTGTGTTTTGCACGTTATGGAGATCAAAATATTGCTCCATCTGTAGTATCCATGTTACCAGATCCTTTCCATCAAACTTCCTCATATCCATTTTTGGAATATGGTGGTTCTTCCCACCAACATTCGAGTTTATGAAATCATGATTAACATTTATTTTGTTCTCATCATGATGTTCTTCTCCTATATTTCCACCATTAGGAATCATTTCTGGTTTTAAGCTTGTCATCAAGCCTTCCATGTATGCTTTTAGATCATTCTTCATGTTTTCTATGTTGTCTTTCATGTCATCCATCTTAGCTTCCATGCCCACTTCCATGCCATCCATCTTAGCTTCCATGCCATTCATCTTATCTTCCATGCCTTTCTTCAAACCTTCCATCTTCACTTCCACGCCATCCATCTTAGCTTCCATGCCTTTCTTCAAACCATCCATCTTCACTTCCACACCTTTCTTCAAAACTTCCATTTCATTTTTTGCTGCTCTTTGCGAGAGTGAAATTTGTTGCACTTGTTCTTGTAATTTTGATAGATCATGTTGCAATTCTTCATCTTCATGAGTCATGGTAGAGCCTTTTGAAGGCTTGATGGGTGTTGAATTCTTTTTAGGGGCCATTTTAGAATCCAATATTGATATCTATTCTACAAGATGCCCTTGGAATCAATTCAACTTGATTCTTCAAACAAGACTTATGCAATTCGGAAAAAAATACACACCTTTTACTAGTTTTGAGGAGCTCGATATTGAAATTGTATTATCTCTGTTATTTCAGATTTTCAATATCTGAAATTCAGCACTTAAGTATCCCTCTGAATTATCTTTTTAATGCCACAGGTCTGACCTGATTTGGATTCTCCAAGACAAATTTGTGTCCAATCTCCCACAATGACCTAATTCTGGACTGGTTCAGTAGAGCGAACTTGTACGACTTTCCACATGTCACTGTTTTGTCCTTTGTCTCTGAAATTGATAGCCCAGAAACTTCAATCTGTGTACTTGCGACCACTTTTTACGGCACTTCAATCTGAGGCCCAGAGAGAGAGTTATTGAAGTTTTCCCACGATAACCTCTTTGAGATGCAATTCAGGAGCCTGAAAAAGCACTACCTTCCACAGATCATATCTCCAAAAATATTGCGAACCAAGTTCTGAAATTTTTTGACGAATTTTCTCAGGATTTCAGCTTCGCACCATATGAATTTCAGACTCTGAACCTTCGTACAAAAAAATTTATAGCGCAAATGCCACGATGACCTGTTTATGAGCCTGAAAAAATACCTAACTTCCACCGATGATATCTCCTCAAATATTGCGAACCAAGATCTGAAATTTTTAGACAATCTTCCTCAAGATTTCAGCTTCGCACCCTAAAAATTTCAGCTTCTGAAGCTTCGTAGAAAAAAATTTATAGCGAAAATGCCACGATGACCTGTTTGGAGCAGCGAAACCCTAGAATCCCAAACCTCTGATACCAAATGTTGTGTAACCAGCTTCAAAAATAGAAGGAAAGAGATATAAACGCCTTAGAAATAAGCCACTTCGAGGGGGCAACCTCCAATACATTACATAAATGAACAATTCTTGGATGATACAAATGAACAAAACCTCCTTCTATATATAGGAGTCCATGGGCCACAATATAATCCTAGTGGGGCCACAATGTAATCCTAGCCGACCTAACAATAATAATGTAAGGGCACAATAATAACAATATGGGGGTTACAGGGGTACAATAATAAAAATAAGGGGGCTACACTAACATAATAAGGGGCTACACTATTAATATAGGGACCTAACAGAACCCACTGAAGCTGAAATAGAAGAATGCAATATAGGCAGTGAGCAAAAAACCAAAATGATAAAATTTTCCAAAACACTAACAGCTCATATAAAACAGAAATATCTTGAGTTTTTTGGAGAATTTACTGATGTGTTTGCTTGGATTTATGAAGATTTAAAGTCATATGATACTGAGATAATCCAGCATAAGATCCCTCTCAAAGAAAACCAGAAGCCTTTTAAACAGAAATTGTGCAGAATAAACCATGTTCAACTACCTATGGTTGAGAAAGAAATAAAGAAAATGTATGATGTTGGAATAATAGTCCCTCTGAGATACTCAGAATGGGTTTCAAATCTTGTATCAGTGAGAAAGAAAACAGGAGAAATTAGGCTATACATAGAATTCAGAAATTTAAACAAAGCCTCCTTAAAAGACAACTACCCTTTACCAAAAATGGATCACATCTTACAAAAGGTGGTAGGTTCTAAGAGAATATCTTTGCTAGATTGCTTTTTAGGATACAATCAGGTGTTGGTACACCCAAATGATCAACACAAGACAACTTTCACTACTCCTTAGGGCACCTTCATGTATGTTAAAATGCCTTTTGGGCTAATCAATGCTGGGGCCACATTTCAAAGAGCCATGGATATTGCTTTCTCAGAAAAAATAGGTTACTTCATTGTGATATACCTTGATGACATCACAGTCTATTCTAAAACAGATGAAGAACACCTAGCTCACTTAAGAAAAGTATTTGAAAAATGTAGAAAATATGGTTTGCCTTTGAATCCAAAGAAAAATTAATTTGGCCTTCAAGAAGGAAAAATTTTAGGCCACATGATATCTGAGGAAGGGATCAAAATTGAACCAAAAAGGATTGAAGGAATATTTCAAATCAATCATTCAAGAAATATCAAAGAACTGCAATCTTTCATTGGAAAGATAAATTTCTTAAGAAGGTTCATACCAAACCTTGCAGAACTCCTAAGAAACATTACAAACATGCTAAAAAGAGAAATAAGAGTCAAATGGAACATAGAAGCAAAGAAATCCTTTGAACTGGTAAAATAAGCACTTATCCAAACACCATTTCTAATCAGCCCTGACTTTACCAAAGATTTATTCATATTTTATTTTGCATCAGAGGATACACTTGTGGCTGTCCTACTACAGAAAAACATAAAAGGACAAGAGCAGTCCATTGCATTTTTCAGCAAGGCACAAAGAGATGCACCTCTGAAATACAACATGATGGAATTTTTTTTTTTTACCTTAATTAAGGCATTAAAAGATTTCAGAGTAAACTTGTTTCACTCACACATCATTGCATCTGTGCCTCACTCAGTGGTAAAAGACATCTTAACACAAGATCCTAACGGCAAAAGAGGTAAGTGGATTGTTGTTATATTAGAATATGATCTGGAAATCAAGCCCACTAAACTAATAAAAGGGCAAGGAACTCATGGCTGAAACAAACTTTCAAGCATTGGACATAAACATGATTAATGCATTAGATGAACAGGAGGAGTTGACAACTCCACCTATTGAAGAATCATTTATGAATTCATCTTAGTATGCTGATATATTATATGTGCCTTTTAATCTCAATGTTCCTCCTCGTTGTCCAAAACAAAGGCTAGATTCTTAAAATTAAAGGCTTTAAACTTCTATATTTTAGACAAAGTGTTATATTGGAAAAATGCTAGTGGTATATTGCTTAAATTTTTGCCTGACAATGATGCAGATAAGATCAAGCATGAGTTTCATGAAGGAGAATGTGGAGGTCACCTCTATTGGAAAAATACTGTCAACAAATCCTTAGAGTTGGTTACTATTGTCCCACTCTCTTTCAAGACCTCCATAAAATGGTAATTTCCTGTCACAAGTGCTAAATATTTGAAGGCAAGAGAAAATTGCTGCCATTACCCTTGCATCCAATTTCTGTTGAATCTCCTTTTCAACAATGGGGCCTTAATTTTATTGGAAAAATCCATCATGCCTCATCTTCCCAACACAAATGGATCTTCAATGCAACTGACTATTTCACAAAATGGATAGAGGCCATCCCTTATAGAACTTCCACAGACTCAGTAATCATCAAATTCCTTGAAAACCACATTTTGTCTAGATTTGGTTGTCCTAAAAGATTATCATTGACAATGCTGCTCCCTTTAGATCCAAGAAAATGGTAGACTTTTTCCACAAATGTCAGATTACATTGGGCCATTCTACAACTTATTACCCTCAAGGTAATGGATTGGCTGAATCATCAAACAAAATCTGGGTGAACATCATTAATAATTTGTTGGAATAGAAAAAGAAGTTATGGCACAACAAACTAGTGCATGCACCATGAGTAGATAGATTAACAAATAAGAAATCAATTGGAATGTCTCCCTATCAACTAGTGTACGGAGCAGATGCATTTTTCCCTACAAGTTTGGGAGTGCCAATGATGAAACTCATCCAGGAAGTACAGTCTGAAGAAAATGATATGCAAAGAAGGATAAAAAAGACTGTTCAGCTGCGACAAACCATAGAAGAAGTATATAACAGAACACAACAAGTGCAGGAAAATATCAAGAAATTGTTTGACAAAAGAACCAAGGCGAATGATTTCCACATTGGTGACAAAGTGCTGAAGTGGGATTCAAGAAGAGAGGACAAAGGCAAGCATGGAAAATTTGACAATCTATGGAAAGGTCCTTACATCCATTTTGCAAGAGGTAACAATGCATTCTTCCTAAAAGAAATGGATGCAACTGAATTATTTGGAAGTCTTGTCAATGGCAGGATGCTCAAGCATTATTTTTGTTGAAAACCTTAGTTTAAAGTTTTCTTCATTGTATATAACACTACTTGAATAAAAAATTATAAAAATAAACACAAAATCAAAGAAAAGAAGAAAAGAGGGCAGATAAAAGAAAAGGTAAATTCCCATACCAAAAAAAAAAAAAAATCTGAAAATGTGCAAGTCTAAATGCCACTACTTTTGAAGAGGAAGTCTTGTTCAATCATACATTCTAATCATGATTGAACATATTTTGAATTTTTGTTGATAGTATAGTGAATGAAGATTTTCCAAACTGTTTAAACTTGGCTTATCAGTATATTAGGAAAGATATTGATTCCAAAGTTCAAATCTGATCCAAATATAGAAGAGAGGGATAAATGAAAAATCCAGATTATAGCCCTCAGTTTTCAATTTTTTTTTTTGCAAAAATAAAATCTGTGTGCAGCTTCTTCAAAATGCCACAACTCATGGCAAATCAAACTATTTAATCTTGATTTGGTCATGTTTTCAATTTCCTGTTAATAGATTAGAGAATGAAAATTTGCCAAACTGTTTAATCTTGACAGATAGGTAGATTAGGTAGAGAATAAAAGAGCTCATTGGTTTAATCTAAGCCTTTGGATGATATAAGTGTAGAAATAGATAGTTTCCCGTTTTCAAAAGAAAAAAGATGTCAAGGGTTTGCCAATCTAAATGCACCCAAATGAAGAAAAAATGCTAGGAAAGTATGATGGGTAGGTAGAGTTGAGTTGAAGCAATCATGTTTTTCAAATTTTAGAGATAACAACTTCAAAGAACAACAGAAAATCAGCAATTGAAGAAAGAGAAATATGCCAAGTCCAATCAAGGCACTGATCTACAAATTCCAGAGATTTGAACTCTAAGGTTCTTGAAACCTCTTAAAGGAGATGCCCTCCCAGCTAGAGCCACTGTTATCCTCCTGTATTCTACAGTTTCACTAGGTGATTGTTAGGGTCCCATGATTTGGCTCATTGGCAAGCCAAATGACAATGTAACATCAAACCAATCTTTGGAGCCCAAGGACCTAGCCTTCCTGGACTCAGAGAGGGCTCTCTCTATATGTGTAAGAGATGTATATGTGTTTTTCTTATTGTGTTCTGATTTTAGGCTAGTTATGAAGTAGGTTTTTTGGTTTTGGTTTTTAGGTTGTGAGGAATGAAACTAATCAAAGATATAAGATAGGTAAAAAGATTTCAAAACAACTAGGATATGGGGTCGAAAAGGTCTAGAAAGCTATTAGATGGTGATATAAGGCTGTTGAAGGGCCAATTTGATTCGAGGTAGAAAGGATCTTTGGCAAAAATGGAATAAAATGGACATCAATTTTGGGAACAAAAAAGGATTTCCAACATAACTAGTTTAATAGCTGACATAAACATGGTAGGGCAAACCATTAATCATGATAAATGTAACTATAAGCTAATCAATACTTAGAAATAAACATTCAAGCCATGCATAGAGATATATAACTCTCTAACTTTAGGAAATGACTATCAGACTTTGGGGAAAAACACTTAAAAGAGACAAACAACTCAAACCACTATGCCGGAACACCTAAACACAGTACTTCAAGTTATCGGGCACTTTGAAAACAAGATTGCATAGTCTTAGGCAAAGGGAAAGATCGAAACAAGACCTCCTTGGTTCAACAAATGACAATCTAATCAGTCAAAGAGAAATTTCATGGATGGAGCTATGGCTAGCCATTGGTAAGCAAGGCGTACTGTAAATCATACTTAACATGCATAGAACCATAAATGAAATAAGCAACAATATCCTTAAGTTATTAAAGAGCAATCAAGAATTCTTTAATGTGACTAAAGAAGAATAAAACATGGAAGCTATGAAGAAACAGGAAATTTGAGGTGCCTCCAAGGACATGTCTCAATTTTTTTCTCTACTAATCTATAGCAAGCAAGAAACATGGATTCATGAATGAAAACTAGAAAAAAAAACAAAGAAAGAGACACTATACTATTCTACCAAGTCATGGAATCCAACAACAATCCTCTTTCATCATCCAAGAACATCCAAGAGACTATCCAAGATCATGAGACAAGTATTTCTTCCAAAGCTTATATGACCATATATTTCTTCTATCATCAAGTTCAGCCTTGTTTACAATGAAAGCCTTTGGCATATATAGGCTCAAGTGAGGAAAACCTCTTAGTTCAATTTGCACTCTCATTGGCCTATTCAAAATATCTAAACTTGTCCTTGAGGCTTTGCAAAGCCCAAGGCACAAAATATCTCATAAAATATCTAAAAAATGCTAAAAAATGCAATTAAATTGACTTTTCATAACTTTTCATGTGCAAAAATAGCTAAACGCACATGAGGAAAAATCAGTTTTTAAAGGTTCAAATTTTACAAAAATACCCAAAAATTATATCAGCAAAAGGTCCCCTGACTTGCCGGCCACTTTTGGAAGCCTTCCCGATGTCGAAATGAGGCTCATGATAGCTCGTTGGAAAGCTATGAGTGTCTAATTTCTGGAGAAACTATAATTTTATCAATTTGATGCCTGGAAGTCCTCCAAAAATAGGACTGTCTGTAAAAAATCAGAAAATAAAGTTTGCTGATAGACTCGGCAGAGTGTGGAAAAAGTGGGCATTTTTTGCCATTTCGGAGGAGTGACTGATCTTCAAATGTCCTGAGAATCGCTGAGTGTGTGCTCCTAAAATTATGGCATCCAATGATACCATTCTCCTCCATTGACGATCCCCCAAACTGAAATGGAGAAGCCCATGAGTTTTGGGCAAAAACCCAAAAATGCCAAAAAACCAAAATATGTCAAAAATTGCCCAAAATCGGTGAGCATGACCCTCAAGGGTTCTCAGCAACATGCTATGAAGAAGAGGCCAAAATCTGAAGTCCTGATGTGTCCTTTCTCACTTTCCATGCCAGGCGCTTCCCTTTAACCTCCTTGAGCTTGTCTTGAGCAGCCTTTAACTTGCGCCAGGAAAACTGATTTAACTTTTTGTAATGCTTCGTCATTCTCCTTTGAAGGTCTATATCCTTGTTTTCCCTCTCCAAATTATTCTCCAAATGGTCATTGACTCTCTCAATCCACGCCTCCTTATTGTTTTCTATCTCTTGTTCAAACAATGTAGTGAGAGGAGTGGATTGGAGAAGGGCATTTTCCTCTTCTTTTTGCTTCTCAAGGGCCCTTTTAAGCCCCATGGTTCTAGGCCTCTTTCGCTTAGGTTGATCATCGCCTTCACTTTTATCAAATTCTCCCATGAGCTCTTCCAACCTTGCTTGGGCTTTGGAGGCCTCTTTCTTGTACTTAGTCGCCCGTGTCTCATAAACAGCCATATGGACACTCATTTTCCTATTTTGGATTACTAGAAATTGATTGAAATTCCTTGCCCTATGAATATCATCCTTCAATCCGTCAATTTGGCCTTCCCTATGGAACAAAAGGTTTTCTAGAATCCGGGCCTCATTACCATTGTCATCGCTTTGGACTTGGATGATGTCAAATGCACTCTCCTACTCATGACTTTCTTCTACCTTGCCCTTCCCTTTGCTTTGGGTGGCTATTCTAGTGTTCTTCCTCCTAGGAAAATCAATGAGAGGCTTCTTTGGCGATTTCCCTTTACTTCGGAGAGCCCTTGTCACTTTTGGAGTGACACTCTAGGCATTCTCTTCTTTGTCATCCGGGGCTTGGCCTTTTTAGGAGAAGAGGTTATGACCCCTTTACCTTTTTCATCTTGTTTGTCATCCTTTTGTGTTTGCTATTCATCTTGACAAGGCTGCTATTCTTCTTGAGGAGGTTGCCCTTGTTCATCACTGTCATGCCCTTTTTCATCACTGTCATGCCCTTTTTCATCATCTCCATTCTGTTGTTCTATCTCATAGGACTGTTGTGTGTCCTCTTTATGTTGCCCATGTTCATCCCTTTCCTGTCCTTGCTGCTGTTCAACACTCTCTTCCTCTTCCTCATGTTGTTGTTCATCACCCTCTTCCTCTTCCTCATGCTGTTGTTCATCACCACTATGATGTTGCTGTGTATCCCTATAAGGCTGTTGTTCAGCCTCATCATCTGTTTGCTATTCAAGCTACTGCCCTTCATCATAAGGCTGCTCACCTTCATCATGAATCTGATGCTCACCCTCATCACTATCATGCTGCTCACCCTCATCACTGTCACGCTGCTGCTCAACACCTTTTTCCTCTTGTTGGTCACCTCCTTCTCCTTCTTCATGTTCCTTTGTTTGTTCTGCAGTAAACTTGAGCTTTTTAGGAGTAGGCCTGCTAGAGGAAGGGGAGGGGAGATGAGTAGGAGATGTAGGGGATGTATGGACTGGAGGGATAGTGGAGAAATCAGGATGAGTAATGAAAACATCCCAAGGGACCTCTCTCTTTTCAAGCTGATGGAGAATGAAGATTTTGATGAGAAAGTGATGGAAGAGACATGCTATTTTCTGTGAGGGAGGCCTCTTCTGGACAATGGAGGTCATTTTCTCAATGCTCTTATGCAAGAAGAAAGGAAGATTTAGCGGTTTGGTCCTTGTGAAATGGATCAGCAGTCGAATGTGATAAGCATAGATTCGGGAGAATCTCCCCTCACAAGTGAAGTACTTCATGATAATCTTCATGAGAGGGGCGTAGCTGGCTAAGAGATATGAGAAAGGGAAAATAGCAGGACAAGCATCTCTGTGTTCAGGCTTTAGAAAAGTTTTGTAATCATCTAAGTCCAAATGGCTTTGTTTCAACCATTTCTCGCCAATATAGGGGATTTTAGTGGCCTTGGAGATGGATCTTGGGGAGAACTTGAAGTCAAGACTAGCCAACTAGAAATGTTTGTCTCTGAACCTCAAAGCACAAAGGTGTGTTAGAGGAGAGAAAATCTTCACCTCTTGCACCCTTTGGCAAAAATCTAAGCATCTGACCTCATGGAAATTGAATAATATTGATGGGTGGGCTTTCACCTCTTCGGTGGAAATAGGCTCATACCTCTTGTGCAGTCCACTCCTACTATCTTGCCTGGGAAGCATCTTGTTCTAGATGCGCTTCTGCAACACCAAACTACCTCAAAATTTCTTGAAATGTGTTCTTCAATCAAAACTCTGTCTCAGATGTCAATCACTGTTTGATCAAGGTAAAATTGGTTTCAAATGCTGTGTAAGATGCCCTCCTTGCTATTAGGTCTCTGTTCCTCCCAAAACACTGTTTTTCCCTTTGTATGCCACTCAACAAGTAAACTCAAGAACAAAAACACAGTCAATAAAAGGTACACACAGTCAAAGTGATTTTTCTATGTTTGTGGTAAGGTCACCCAGATTTTGGTGTTTTTGATGTGAGAACATGCAACTTTGTAGCAGATAAACAGCAAGAATTCTTCACAATCAACACACCCTCCTCCTTTCACTGTTTTCTTGCACAGATTTTGATAAACCCCCTTTAATGGTAATGACAGTTTCACATACTAAAGCTCTGTTTTATGGAGTAAAAGGAGACAACACTGTTTTTTCGCCCTTGTTTACCACATAGAGGAGACCCTTGAAGTGACCAAAACCTTTACACCATGATCACTGCAAATTGAAAATAGACCCACTACTAAGTTATGGGTGATTACAGAACTCAGTAACAGGTTATTCCTCTCTTCTATAAACTATCTCGCCTATATGGATTCTCTCTTTAAAAATAGACCCACTGTTTCACCTTTCAACCCTTAGTTTCCCTTTCCAAAACTTATCCACCTTTCAACTTGTTTTGAGGGTAGTTATTTGGTTTTTTTTTATCAACAGAAACGCACCAATTTTACTATGCAAACCTTGGGCTAACAACAACATGGTAATTTTGAGTTTCCAACACAAAACACTTCTCCCTAAACAAACTCAACACTACGATTTAGACTATGAACTTCATCCCTTTTTCCACCACTTAATAGTTTTTGAAAAGAGCATGGAGGCGCATAAATACCTCGAAGGTTGATGGTGTTGTTTTTCTGGAGGAAAGGAGCGGCTTTACCACTTGTTGGACGCGTTTGGAATGTGTAAAATGAGCGCGACGCGTTTAAACTGGGAGAGCGCCACGCAAAAGGTTGTCGGGTCACCTGTCGGGCCGACAGGACCAACGACTACAGGCGCGCCGCGCGGCAATGTATTCCTTTGCAAAAAGTGCGCCTGAACGCGTCGCGCAGTTGTACAGGTGCGCTGCGCATTTCTTCAAGCCCGAAAAACTCTGTTTTTTCGCTCACAAATTCTTCCTCCAGTCTTGTGAACAGCAAGGGGGAGTTTGTTCTTAGTTTTGAAATGCAGAAAAGGTAGAGGCAATGGTCCCTAATGTTCGTCTTTTGAAACAAAAATAAAAAACCCTTTTTCTGTGCTTAATGATGATTTTGAAAACATTCAAAAGGCCTTTGTTTTTAAAACCAAAACACGACACCCTTATCTTTTTTAACATATGGCTAAGACTCCTTTTTTCTCAAACAAAAGCATAGTGAAAATGCTTATTTCTTTTATAAGCCTGACCTATTTTTGAAATAAAGCAAACTTTTTTCAAGAATTTAAAACTTCCCTGCTTCTCATTTAGAAATGGACAATTGTCTTTCTTTTTTGATATATGCACTGGCAAAGAAAATTCTGCTCTGAGCCATATGAAAGATTTATAAATGTGCCCTTTGATTGTAACTGCCTTTTACTAGGGAAGAAAACTTAATTGCAATTTCAAAAACCCTTTTCCACTTCTTGGCTTTGTATTCTCTCATCTGATGTCACTTGTGCTATGTGAGTTTCTCTTTGACACCTTGAAGGAGGTAGCTTTACCCCTTTGAAAACCCAAACTGATATTGTTTGCTCTTGATGCTTTGGAGGTAATGATGCCCTATTGTGAAGCTGATTTAGCTGGCAGGTGATGTTTGAACCTCTCTCATGACTATGAGTGAAAAAAATTAGTTGCATTTACTCAGGTTTTACCATTCTCTGTTCATTTAAAGGGAACTTCTTTAGACTTCTCCTTTTACTTGGAATGCAACAGTGAGGTGCCTTAGACCTTCTTTCATAAGGAAACTGCCTTCCTTTGTAACAGTGGCATTCATATATTGCTTTTATTGGGTTCCAGGACCTGAAACACATGTTATGATCTTTCTTGCACATTTATGAACCTATGTGTTCAATTGTACTGCCTCTTTGGGAAAACTAAGCTCAAATTTCCTTCTGATTGTAACTCAAATAATAATGAAACTCAAGAAAACCAACTTTGAAGCCTATTTCTTTACCTCTGCCTTTAATCATCATTTTCATGCAGAGACCTTCATTTGTTGTCTTACTGTACTTCAAAGTTTGTCTTCATAGTTAGTGAAAAACTCAAAAACAGACTTTACCTTTGGCCCTCTGTTTGTAGATGAAGGAGGCGCTCTTAACCCTCTACTTATGAAATGAAGGAGGTTCTTAGTCATGTTATATCATCAGCCTTGTGACAGTGCTATTTTTCCTTTTACTATTCTTTCAGGCTTTGAATGTGATCGCAAGAGCTTAATGAAAAACTCTTCGCTCTGTGGCCGCATCCCAGGCTCAAGATCACATTGAGAAGCAGTTGTCTTCTCATGTGGAGCCAAATATTGTCTTTTGAGATGCTGGTAGGCCTCTGTCCTTGAAAGATTCACTTAAAACACTATAAAAACACCTAGAATCAGTTTGGCTTATGGTCTATGTATTGCTGAGACTTGAGGCTATATTAGTGGCATGACCTATGGCTGTAACCAACTTTATTTTCATAATGGGAAGGTCTGTTATGACTGGTCTATAGAAGATAGAGTTTCTTTGGCTTTTGGATAGTTTACCAAGGGATAAATGCCTAAAGCGCCACTTCCCAACTTAGGGGAGACTTTTGGACAGATTTGAATTGTTTCTTTAGAGCTGATGGGCAGCCTAGTATGGCTGAGGCTAGGTAGGATTTGATAATGAGGTTGCATCTCGTCATGGGCGGACTGAAAAGGTAAGAGGGAAACAAGTTTATGGGTGTTTTTCATCTTGAAAAAGTGAAAAATTTTAAGATCAGCTGATAAAAAACTTGGCTGTTACAACTAGTCATCGCCAACAAGTGAAAAATACTGATGACTAACAGTGGCTCCATTTGGGGAGGGCAGCTCCTTTTCAGGAGGTGTCCAGAATTTCAGATCTTTGGCTTATGAAGACCAATGCCTTATCCATTGGTGCAAATGTCACCCTTCTTTGATGTTACTTCTGAAAAGTGACAGCATGATTAGCATCAATGATATTTCTACCTACCTCACTATCTTTCCTAACATTTTTTTCTTCTTTTTTGGCGCATTTGGACTAGCAGCCTTTTGACAATATATATATATATATATTGAAAAATTAACCTATCTAATTCTACACTTATATCTGCCGGGAGTTCAGATTAAACTGATGAACTCCTTCATTACTTTACCTATGTTAGATCAACTGTCAAGATTAAGTTGTTTGACAGGATTTTGTTCTCTAATCTTAAACACGAAATTTAAAAGATGATCAAATCAGGATTAGGAAGTCTGATTTTTCATGTATTTGTGGCATGAAAGACAAGTTGCACACAAATATTATTCTGCATAAATGGAAACTAGGAAAAACAGGGCTAAGATGTACATTTTTTTTTCATCCCTGCTTCCCTCTTTGGTTCTGTTTTGGGCGTGTGGAACCAGTATCTTTTCCTATTCTACTCTCTTTGATAACTCAAGCTTACACAATGTTGACCATATTTTTCACTCACTAACTTATCAGAAAATAAATTTAAACATGTTCAGCTATGATTAGGCTAGATAACTGAATAAGACATTTAAGCACAAGTAGTGGCATTTAGACTTGCACGCTTTCTGAATGACTATTTTTTGGAACATGGGGCCTTTTTCTATTTTTCAACTGCCCTCTTTTCTATCCTTCTATTGTTTTTCACTTTTCTATTTTATCTATTTTTCAAACAGTGGTATATACAATGATTGAAAATGCCTTTTTACTAAAATTGGAGCTCCTGACAAAAATAATGCTTTAATGTCCTGCCATTCACATGACCCCCAAAAATTTCAGTCTCATCAGGGTCTTGCAAGAAAAAGGCATTGTTTCCACTAACTGAGCTAATGATGAAAGGCCCCTTCCATAAGTTTTCAAACTTACCATGTTTACCTTTGTCTTCTCTTCTATAATCCCATTTTAGCACTTTTTCCCCAATCTGAAATTCATTTTCCTTGGTCCTTCTATAAAAAATCTATTTTATTTTATCTTGCGCTAGCTGAGCCCTTTGGTAAACTTCTTCTCTGGTTTGCTGTAAATGGATAGTCTGATTTACCCTTCTTTGCATGTCATTTTATTCTATTTGAACTTCCTGCAATAGCTTCATTACTGTAACCCCTAGAGATGTTGGAAAAATGGCATCTATGCCATAAAATAGCTGGTAAGGAGACATACCTATGGATTTTTTGGTGGTTAGTCTATCGTCCCATAGTACGTGTACTATTTTTCCATGCCATGCTTTTTTATTTTGTTCAAGAAGTTTTTTGATGATGTTGACTAGGCTTTTGTTAGAAGACTCGGCTAAAACATTCCCTTGAGGGTAATAATTTGTGGAATGTCCTAATGAAATGTGATATTTGTAATAGAAGTCAACCATTCTTTTGGAGGAGAAGGAAACGACGTTATCTGTAATGATCTTTCTGAAACAGCCAAATCTAGATAGGATATTGGTTTCTAGGAACTTGATGATGACTGAATCAGTGGCATTCCTGGAGGGTATGCCTTCTATCCATTTGATAAAGTAATCAGTGGTTATGAGGATCCATTTATGTTGAGCGGATGAGGAAGGGTGAATTTCCTCGATAAAATATAGACCCCATTGCTGGAAGGGTCCTTCAACTATGATGGGTTGTAAGGGAAAAGGTAAAAGCTTTTTCTTGCCATAAAAAAATTGACACTTATGGCATGTCATAACTAGTTTGTGAGTGTCAGGGAATAAGTTAGGCCAATAATAACCAGCTCTAAGGATTTTGTTCACTGTGGTTTTCCAGTAAAGATGGCCCCCACATTCCCCTTCATGACTTTCATGCATAATTTTCTCTTCATCAGACTCAAGAAAACATTTAAGCAACATACCAGTGGGATTTTTCCAATACAGAAGACCATCTATACTGCAAAACTTTAAAGACTTTTGTTTAAGAAATCTTGCTTTTGTAATTGACAAAGTTGGAGGAGCATTTAGATAAAATAATACATAAAGAATATCTGCATACCAAGGCAAATCTAAAAACACTTGTTCAACATGAGGGGCTTCGCATTCTTCCTGTTCTTCTAAGGCATCAACAAAATTTATATCTTAAGCTTGGAGATTGGTTTCAGCCATTAGTGTTGCAAGTCCTTGTCCTTTAATCAATTTGGTAGGTCGGATTTCTAAGTCATATTCTAAGATGATAGCGACCCATTTTCTCCTTTTACCATCGAGATCTTGGTTTAAAATTTCCTTGACGACAACATTAGGGAAAAAAGTGATGACATAAGAATGCAAGATGTAAACTCGGAAATATTTCAGGGCTTTTACCAATGTGAATGCCTGTTTTTCCATGATGTTATATTTCAAGGGAGCATCTCTTAGGGATTTGCTGAAAAAGGCAATGGGTTTCTCTTGCCCGGCTACATTTTTTTGCAACAATACAACATCTATCATGTGTTCCGAGGCAAATGAAAAAATGTAAAAATATTTGGTGAAATCAGGACTTATCAATACGAGGGTTTCGGCTAAGGCCTTTTTAACTAATTCAAAATATTTTTTGGCTTCTGTATTCCATTTAACCCTGACCTCTTTCTTCAACATATTTTTGATATCTTTCAGGAGTTCGGCAAGGTTTGGGATGACTCTTCTCAAGAAATTTATCTTTTCGATAAAGGACTGCAGCTCCTTTATGTTTCTGGGGTGACTTATTTGCAATATGCCTTCGATTCTCTGGGGGTATATTTTTATTCCCTCTTTCGAAATAATGTGACCTAGGATTTTTCCTTCCTCTAGACCGAAAAATGTTTTCTTGGGGTTTAGGGATAAACCATATTTTCTACATTTGTTAAAAACCTTTCTTAAGTGTACTAGGTGTTCTTCATCTGATTTAGAATGTACCGTAATATCGTCAAGATATATGACTATGAAAACACCTATGTCTTCTGAGAAGGCTATGTCCATGGCTCTTTGGAATGTAGCACCAACATTCATTAATCCAAAAGGCATTTTAACGTACATAAAAGTGCCCCAAGGTGTGGTGAAAGTTGTTTTGTGTTGATCAGTGGGGTAAACCAAAACTTGGTTATAACCGGAAAAACCATCAAGTAATGAGATCCTTTTAGCACCTACTACCTTTTGAATTATGTGGTCCATTTTGGGAAAGGGATAGTTGTCGTTTAAATAGGCCCTATTTAGGTTTCGGAAATCGATACAGAGTCTGATTTCTCCGATCTTTTTCCTAACTGATACTAGATTTGAGACCCATTTAGAGTACCAGAGAGATACTATTATCCCAACATCATACATCTTTTTGATTTTCTTTTCAGCCAAAGGTAGTAACATTGGGTTTATCCCTCTTAAATTCTGTTTGAAAGGCTTCTGTTTTTCTTTGAGGGGAATCTTATGTTGGATGATGCTTGTGTCGTATGATATCAAATCTTGGTATCCCCATGCGAACACATCTTTAAACTCTTTAAACAACTCGATGTATTTATGTTTTATGTGAGGTGGAAGGGTTTTGGATAGTTTGATCATTCTAGGTTCCTCTGAGCTTCCTATGTTATATTCTTCTATGTCGACCTCAGCAGATTCCATTTTTGGCTTTTTGGCCACATCGTTAAAATCAAACAATTCCTCTAAAGGCGCAAGCCCTCTGGGTATTGTGTCATTTTCGCAATGTAGGACTTCGAGCTCTCTTGGGTCAATGTCTTCTCCTATCTCAATTCCATATGAATGATCTATCAGGTTTAGATTCGTCCAAGAAGGTGAATTTGGCTCCTGGTCTTGATTTTGGCAGTGTTTCTTTCCTTCATTTTCTAAGTTTGTTTTGGTTACTTCAAATTCATTCCTAGATTATAAGAAATCATCGATTTGATCATCATCTTTGAATATTTGCCAATGGTCAAGATTATCTCGTACTGTAGGGTGATGTTTGACCTGAATACTGTATTGCTCATTCAAACATGGTATCTGGCCATTTCTTGCAACAAAGGCGAGCTCATTTTCCAGACTATTTTGAATCCTAGGAATATAAGTGAGTTCATACTTCTCGAAGGTTTTGAGGATATATAAAGCTGCATTTCTGTATTCTCTTAGTCTCGGGTTTTTTGTTGAATATTCACCTTTGATTTGTCAGATTACAAGTTCTAAATCTCCCTGGGCTGATACTTTTTTGGCGCCTAAGTCCTTAAGTATGTGCAGACCAATGAGAAGGGCCTCATATTCCGCAATGTTATTAGTACATTTTAATTCTAATCTAAAAGAATGACCTTCATTAGTATTGTGTATCCAGATATCGGCCCCTGAACCAGTTTTGCCACAAGAACCGTCAAAGCTTATACTCCAAAGAGCTTCTTTTTCATATATGATACTAAGCTATTTTTCAAGCTTCTTGGAGTTTTTTTCATTAGTCTCTGCATCTAGTAATGGGAAATGTGTTTCGGATGGTTTGAAAATTTCTTCATTTTCCATTATCTTCTTGTTTATATCACTTTCATTGTATAAGATAAAAGAATCTAAATTGGAATGAATGGAATAAATGGGAGTATTGTTTGGCTTATCTCGGTTGCTAACCATGTATTTCATGTGAGTCTCTCGGTATAATCTCCTAGTTTGGTTGAAAACTGGGATGGTAGCGAATGACATATCCATTTGAAGATTACCTTGTATTTTGGTAGCCCATGCCCTTGATAGTAGCATCCCATACTTAGGATGGATATCGGCCACTACTACGTCCATGACTAGGTTTTTCGCTGGTAGTTGTGTTAAAGAAAAACCTAGGTTCTTTATTAGACCTAAACATTTGACCTAACTTGAGTCAAAGGAGTACAGGATTTTGTAAGGTTGAGTTACTTCTAGTCCCAGGTTTTCCATAATTGCTTTAGGCATGAGGTTATGGGAGGCACCAAAATCTAACATGGAATTATGTAATATCTTGTCCCGTATGTTCAAACTCACATAGAAAGGAGAAACAGTTCCTTCCTGGTATTCACCTTCTATTTTTGGGCCGAATAAGAGCTCGGGTTTGTCATCCATTAGATTTAAAGTATATGCTTCACTTCCTATGTCAAAAACTTTGAAGATTTGAGATCTATACCTATCTATAGTTATTAGTTCACTAAGGGGTATGGTAATTTTTATTTTGGAAATTTCCCCTTCGAAACTAAAAGGATTTTGTAGTTTGGACAGATTTGTTTCAACTTTTTCAGCCATGGTTTTCTCTAGGTTTTGAGTTTGCTGGCTCTGTTTCGGGATTCTTTTTTCCACAGCCACTTCGGGAATCTTTGTGGAAGTACTAGGAATATCTGAATCGGGATTAGTTTGGGTAACTCTATCTTTGTTTTGGTCATTTTTCCCAACCATGATTTTGTTGCTATTGACTGCTTTCTTAAGGATGGTATCAGGGGTTTTAGCAGTGTCTGAGCTACCTTTCTTGGAGTTTTCTTGATTTTTCCTGTTTTTAAGGTCATACTTCCTGTGAGCTTCTATTATGGCATTCTGAAAATCTATGGCAGGATCCTCGGGATCTTCATAGTTGGTTTCATCATGATTTGGAGAGAAGAATGCTTGTTCTTCTTCTGTGAGGTACACCTCACTCTCATTATTAGACCCTATGAGGTTCAAATGACTTTCATCAATGGGTTCTGTATCCCTATCATCTTCTTCCACATAATTTTCATTAAATGGTGGCCTAATTTGTTGGTCATTTTCCCTTGGTTTGTTTTGAGGCTGTTCCCTCCTAAAATTTTGGTTCCGGTTTCTGTTTGGAGGGTTTTGCTAATTGTCCCTAACAGGGACCTTCTCACTTATCTTTTCCCACATTTTGGCCATGGACCTAACTAAGTCATCTATTCTAGGATCTAAGGAAGGGGATGAAGTGGAGACCTCATCCCGGTATGTGACTTTCCTTTCTGATCTAGTTCTAGCTCTTTTTTCTGCTAAGTTGGCCTCTCCCCTTATGGCTACCTTTTGCATTTCCTCTAGGGTAGGGGGGTCCTTGTCTCTTAGCTGATAATTCATGTCTGGGTCAAAACCCTCGGGGAACTTTGCCAAGGCTGAGCCAAGTGGGGGTTTGAAGTGAGGTGGGAGGGCATTATACACATTGTTGAACCTAGTGCAGTATCCCTGTACGCTTTCCCCATTTTCCAGTTTTAGATTGTTATATTCTGACAGGATTTGAATAGGGTTCTTTCGGATTTACCACTTGTTTATGAAGTTTTGGTAGAGTTCTGGGGGGTTGTGGATGCTGTTTGGAGTTAAGCTTTTGAACCATTTTTTGGGTTCTCCGCCCAGGCTTTGGGTGAACATTCTCATTCTGATGGTCTCGTCTTCTACTTCCAAGTATTCAAAGGTATCGCTAATCTTATTTACATGCTGTTGAGATGTGGTAGTCTCTTCTCTGGTAAAATGTGGGATTTTGGCTTGATATTCATGTGGTAAGGGAGCCAAGGACTGTGGCAACACCAAGGGTGCGTACCAAGCTGCCATGATGGGAGCTAATGGATGATGTACCAGATGAGGGCTTGTGGGATGAGCTGAGGTGGTTTGAGCAGTAGTGGTTTGGATGGGTGTGGTGGATGTACTTGGACTAGTGACCTGGTTTTGAGCAGATCTGGGATGGCAGGAGCCAAAGTGATGGAGAAGCTGAAATTTGGAAGGTATGGTAGGTGAGGCTTCTCTACTAGGACTCAGTGGCAGATCTAGGGGCTCAAGATCGTCAAAGTCTGTCTTGCTTTGTGACTTGCTTCTAAAAAGAGTTTTTGTTGATTTTAAGTCAAAGGGGGAATCCTGCAAGGCAATGATATGTTCGGGTACTAATCTTGCTTTATGGATGGACCTATCGGTAGCTAAATCGCCAGTTTGGGAAGCTTGCCACAGAATCTTCTCTAGATCATCTACTATGATAAGGGGATTTGGGTCTGGATGAGATCTGGTGTTGATTCTTCGTGAAGCCAGATTTCGGGTTTAGAGTTTAGAGAGGATGGTATTTGTGAAAGTTTCGGATGGATGGCCTCTCTAAGGTTTTACTAATGTGAAGGATGGCCAAAACCAAAAGGATGGACTAGTGGAGTCGCCAAGTGGATTTTTATGAGAACTATGGTCCACCACCAACACTATCAAAGATGCTTGGAAAAAATTTTGTAGCAAACTTTGAGATGGGAACTTGCAAAGAAGAGTGATTTACTTGGTTTCAATAGTTTTCTAGGTTGTATGGTCAAGCTAATGGTTCTCTTGGCAAGAATGCTTCTGCTTACCTCCTATGTTTAGGTGAGGTTTTTCTGAATCGCTAAGTTATACTTAGTTTTTCACTGATTACAGAGCTTCTACCCTGAGTTTAATTTTTTGGAAGGATGAGTTAGTGGAAGGTATGGTTTATGAATTTTTTGGTCTTTTATGGAGTTTTTAGGCCTACTGGAGGCTAGTGGAGTCGCCAAGTGGAACTTGGTTGTTTTTGTAAAGACATAGCTATGGTCCACCACCAGTAACTAGGGAAAAAGCCAATCTAGGAATGTTTTGGGATTTTTCTGAGTTTTTATGTGTAGCCTATGGTTTATTAAAGTATTCTAAACCTATCTCATCACTTTGCTAGGGTGGCAAGAACAAAAAGAGTTTACTCTAAATGATTCTATGGACTGCTTGCCTATGAGGTTTGGAAGAGCTTCCTATGACTGAATCATCATTTTTCTAAGATGGTGACAAAGCTATATTCTACTCTTCTAAGTCTGTTTGAGATTTTGAGCGTTCCTAAGGGATACCTAGGATTTTTTGACTCAAATTCCCACCGTGATCGCCATTATGTTAGGGTCCCGTGATTTGGCTGATTGGCAATCCAAATGACAATGTAACATCAAACCAATCTTTAGAGCCCAAGGACCTAGCCTTCCTGGACTCAGAGAGGACTCTCTCTATATGTGTAAGGGATATCTGTGTGTTTTTCTTATTGTGTTCTGATTTTAGGCTAGTTATGAAGTAGGTTTTTTGGTTTTGGTTTTTAGGTTGTGAGGGATGAAACTGATCAAAGATATAAGATAGGTAAAAATATGTCAGATCAACTGGGCTATGGGGTCGAAAAGGTCTAGAAAGCTATCAGACGGTGATACAAGGCTGTTGAAGGGCCGATTTGATTTGAGGTAGAAAAGATCTTTGGGCAAAATGGAATAAAATGGACATCAAGTTTGGGAACAACAAAAGATTTCCAGCATAACTAGTTTAATAGCTGACATAAACATGGTAGGGCAAACCATTAATCATGAGAAATGTAACTATAAGCTAATCAATACATAGAAATAAACATTCAAGCCATGCATAGAGATATATAACTCTCTAACTTTGGAAATGACTATCAGACTTTGGGGAAAAACACTTAAAAGAGACAAACAACTCAAACCAATATGCTGGAACGCCTAAACACAGTACTTCAAGCTATCGGGAACTTTGAAAACAGGATTTCATAGTCTTAGGCAAAGGGCAAGATCGAAACAAGACCTCCTTGGTTCAACAAATGACAATCTAATCAGTCAAAGAGAAATTTTATGGATGGAGCTATGGCTAGCCATTGGTAAGTAGGGCGTACCGTAAATCATACTTAACATGCATAAAACCATAAATGAAATAAGCAACAATATCCTTAAGTTATTAAAGAACAATCAAGAATTCTTTAATGTGACTAAGGAATAAGAAAACATGGAAGCTATGAAGAAACAGGAAATTTGAGGTGCCTCCAAGGGCATGTCTCAAATTTGTTCTCTACTGATATATAGCAAGCAAGAAACATGGATTCATGAATGAAAACTAGAAAACAAAACAAAGAAAGAGACACTATACCATTCTACCAAGTCATGGAATCCAACAACAATCCTCTTTCATCATCCAAGAAGATCCAGGAGACTATCCAAGAGCATGAGACAAGCATTTCTTCCAAAGCTTATATGACCATATATTGCTTCCATCATCAAGTTCAGCCTTGTTTACAATGAAAGCCTTTGGAATATATAGGCTCAAGTGAGGAAAACCTCTTAGTTCAATTTGCACTCTCATTGGCCTATTCAAAATATCTAAACTTATCCTTGAGGGTTTGCAAAGCCCAAGGCACAAAATATCTCATAAAATATCTAAAAAATGCTAAAAAACAGAATTAAATTGACTTTTCATAACTTCTCATGTGCAAAAATAGCTAAACGCACATGAGGAAAAAGCATTTTTTTAAAGGTTCAAATTTTACAAAAATACCCAAAAATTACATCAGCAAAAGGTCCCCTGACTTTCCAACAACTTTTGGCAGCCTTCCCAATGTCGAAACGAGGCTCATGATAGCTGGTTGGAAAGCTATGAGTGTCTACTTTCTGGAGAAACTAGAATTTTCTCAATCTGATGCCTATAAGTGCTCCAAAAGTAGGACTGTGTGTAAAAAATCACAAAATAAAGTTTGCTGATAGACCGGGAAGAGTGTGGAAAAAGTGGGCATTTTTCGCCATTTCGGAGGAGTGACTGATCTTCAAATGTTCTAAAAATTACTGAGTGTGTGCTCCTAAAATTATGGCATCCAATGATACCATTCTCCTCCATTGACGATCCCCCAAACTGAAATGGCGAAGCCCATGAGTTTTGGGCAAAAACCCAAAAATGCCAAAAAACCAAAATATGTCAAAAATTTCCCAAAATCGGTGAGCATGACCCTCAAGGGTTCTCAGCAACATGCTGCAAAGTAGAGGCCAAAATCTGAAGTCCTGATGTGTCCTTTCTCACTTTTCGTGCCGGGCGCTTCCCTTTAACCTCCTTGAGCTTTTCTTGAGCAGCCTTTAACTTGCGTCGGGCAAACTGATTTAACTTTTTGTAATGCTTCGTCATTCTCCTTTGAAGGTCTAGATCCCTGTTTTCCCTCTCCAACTTCTTCTCCAAATGGTCATTGACTCTCTCAAGCCACGCCTCCTTATTTTTTTCTATCTCCTATTCAAAAAATGTAGTGAGAGGAGTGGATTAGAGAAGGGCATTTTCCTCTTCTTTTTTCTTTTCAATGGCCCTTTTAAGCCCCATGGTTCTAGGCCTCTTTTTCTTAGGCTGATCATCGCCTTCACTTTCATCAAATTCACCCATGAGCTCTTCCAACCTTTCTTGGGCTTTGGAGGCCTCTTTCTTGTACTTAGTCGCCCGTGTCTCATAAACAGCCATATGGACACTCATTTGCCTATTTTGGATTACTAGAAATTTATTGAATTACTTTCCCTATGAAGATCATCCTTCAATGTGTCAATTTGGCCTTCCCTATGGATCAAAAGGTTTTCTAGAATCCGGGCCTCATTATCACTGTCATCGCTTTGGACTTGGATGATGTCAAATGCACTCTCCTGCTCATGACTTTCTTCTACCTTGCCCTTTCCTTTGCTTTGGGTGGCTATTCTAGTGCTCTTCCTCCTAGGAAAATCAATGATAGGATTCTTTGGCGATTTACCTTTACTTCGAAGAGCCCTTGTCACATTTGGAGTGAAACTCTAGGCATTCTCTTCTTTGTTGTCCGGGGCTTGGCCTTTTTAGGAGAAGAGGGTATGACCCCTTTACCTTTGTCATCTTCTTTTTCATCCTTTTGAGTTTTTTTTTCTTCTTGAGGAGGTTGTTGTTCTTCTTGACGAGGCTGCCCTTGTTCATCACTGTCATGCCCTTTTTCATCACTTTCATGCCCTTTTTGATCATCTCCATGCTGTTGTCCTGTCTCATAGGATTACTGTGTGTCCTCTTTATGTTGCCCATGTTCATCCCTTTCCTGTCCTTGCTGCTGTTCATCACTCTCTTCTTCTTCCTCATGCTGTTGTTCATCACCCTCTTCCTCTTCCTCATGCTGTTGTTCATCACCACTATGATGTTGCTGTGTATCCCTATAAGGCTGCTATTCAGCCTCATCATCTATTTGTTGTTCAAGCTGCTGCCCTTCATTATAAGGCTACTCACCTTCATCATGAATCTGCTACTCACCCTCATCACTATCATGCTGCTCACCCTCATCACTGTCATGCTGCTGCTCAACACCTTTTTCCTCTTGCTGGTCACCTCCTTCTCCTTCTTCATGTTCCTTTGTTTGTTCTGCAGTAAACTTGAGCTTTTTAGGAGTAGGCCTGCTAGAGGAAGGGGAGGGGCGATGAGTAGGAGATGTAGGGGATGTATGGACTGGAGGGATAATGGAGAAATCAGGATGAGTAATGAAAACATCCCAAGGGACCTCTATATTTTCAAGCTGATGAAGAATGATGATTTTGATGAGAGAGTGATGGAAGAGACAGGATATTTTCTGTGAGGGAGGCCTCTTCTGGACAGTGGAGGCCATTTTCTCAATGCTCTTGTGCAAGAAGAAAGGAAGATTTAGTTGTTTGGTCCTTGTGAAATTCATCAGTAGTCGAATGTGATAAGCATAGATTCGAGAGAATCTCCCCTCACAAGTGAAGTACTTCATGATAATCTTCATGAGAGGGACGTAGCTGGGTAAAAGATATGAGAAAGGGAAAATAGCAGGACAAGCATCTCTGTGTTCATGCTTTAGAAAAGGTTTGTAATCATCTAAGTCCAAATGGCTTTGTTTAAACTATTTCTTGCCAATATAGGGGATTTTAGTGGCCTTGGAGATGGATCTTGGGGAGAACTTGAAGTCAAGACCAGCCAACTGGAAATTTTTGTCTTTGAACCTCAAAGCACAAAGGTGTGCTAGAGGAGAGAAACTCTTCACCTCTTGCACCCTTTGGCAAAAATCTAGGCATCTGACCTCATGGAAATTGAATAATATTGATGGGTGAGCATTCACCTCTTCGGTGGAAATAGGGTCGTACCTCTTGTGCAATCCACTCCTGATATCTTGCCTGGGAGGCATCTTGTTCTAGATGCACTTCTGCAACACCAAACTACCTCAAAAGTTCTTCAAATGTGTTCTTCAATCAAAACTCTGCCTCAGTTGTCAATCACTATTTGATCAAGGTAAAATTTGTTTCAAATGCTGTGTGAGATGCCCTCCTTGCTATTAGGTCTTTGTTCCTCCCAAAACACTGTTTTTCCCTTTGTATGCCACTCAACAAGTAAAATCAAGAAAAAAAACACAGTTAATAAAAGGTACACACAGTCAAAGTGATTTTTCTGTGTTTGTGGTAAGGCACCCAGCTTTTGGTGTTTTTTATGTGAGAACATGCAGCTTTGTAGCAGATAAACAGTAAGAATTCTTCACAATCAACACACCCTCCTCCTTTCACTGTTTTCTTGCACAGATTTTGATAAACCCCCTTTAATGGTAATGACAGTTTCACATACTAAAGCTCTGTTTTATGGAGTAAAAGGAGACAACACTGTTTTTTCGCCCTTGTTTACCACATAGAGGAGACCCTTGAAGTGACCAAAACCTTTACACCATGATCACTGCAAATTAAAAATAGGCTCACTGTTTCACCTTTCAACCCTTGGTTTCCGTTTCCAAAACTGCTCCACCTTTCAACTTGTTTTGAGGAAAGTTATTTGGTTTTTTTTTTTATATCAACAGAAACGCACCAATTTTACTATGCAAACCTTGGGCTAAGAGCAACATGGTAATTTTGAGTTTCCAACACAAAACAATTCTGCCTCAACAAACTCAACTCTGTGATTTAGACTACGAACTTCATCCCTTTTTCCACCACTTAACATTTTTTGAAAAGAGCATGGAGGCGCATCAATACCTCAAAGTTGATGGTGTCGTTTTGTTGGAGGAAAGGAGCAGATTTAACACTTGTTGGAGGCATTTGGATGGTCTAAAATTAGCGCGGCACGTTTAAACTAGGAGAGCACCGTCCAAAAGGCTGTCGGGTCACCTGTCGGGCCGACGGTACCAACACCTACAGGCACGCCGTGCGGCAATGCATTCCTTTGCAAAAAGTGCGCCTGAACGTGCCGCGCAGTTGTGCAGGCGTGCCACGCGTTTCTACAAGCCCGAAAAACTCTGTTTTTTCACTCACAACTTCTTCCTCTGATCTTGTGAACAGCAAGGGGGAGTTTGTGCTCAGTTTTGAAATGCAGAAAAGGTAGAGGCAACGGTCCCTAACCTTCGTCTTTTGAAACAAAAATCAAAAACCCTTTTGGTGTGCTTAATGATGATTTTGAAAACATTCAAAAGACCTTTGTTTTTAAAAGCAAAACACAACACCGTTATCTTTTTGAACATATGGCTAAGACTCCTTTTTTCTCAAACAAAATCATAGTGACAATGCTTATTTCTTTAATAAGCCTGACCTCTTTTTGCAATAAAGAAAACTTTTTTCAAGAATTTAAAACTTCCCTGCTTCTCATTTAGAAATGGACAATTGTCTTTCTTTTCTGATATCTACACTTGCGAAGAAAATTCTGCTCTGACCCATATGAAAGATTTATAAATGTGCCCTTTGACTGCAACTGCCTTTTACTGGGGAAGAAAACTTAACTGCAATTTCAAAAACCCTTTTCCACTTCTTGGCTTTGTACTTGCTCATATGTTGTCACTTGTGTTATGTGAGTTTCTCTTTGACACCTTGAAGGAGGTAGCTTTACCCCTTTGAAAACCAAACTAATATTGTTTTCTCTTGATGCTTTGGAGGTAATGATGCCCTATTGTGAAGTTGATTTAGCTGGCAGGTGATGTTTGAACCTCTCTCATGACTGTGAGTGCAAAAATTTAGTTGCATTTACTCAGGTTTTACAATTCTCTATTCATTTAAAGGGAACTTCTTTAGACTTCTCCTTTTACTTGGAATGCAACAGTGAGGTGCCTTAGACCTTCTTTCATAAGGAAACTACCTTCCTTTGTAACAGTGGCATGCATATATTTCTTTTATTGGGTTCCAGGACCTTAAACACATGTTATGATCTTTCTTGCACATTTATGAACCTATGTGTTCAATTGTACTGCCTCTTTGGGAAAACTGAGCTCAAATTGCCTTCTGATTGTAACTCAAATAATAATGAAACTCAAGAAAACCAACTTTGAAGCCTACTGCTTTACCTCTACCTTTAATCATCATTTTCATGCAGAGACCTTCATTTGTTGTCTTACTGTACTTCAAAGTTTGTCTTCATAGTTAGTGAAAAACTCAAAAACAAACTTTACCTTTGGCCCTCTGCTTGTAGATGAAGGAGGCGCTCTTAACCCTCTACTTATGAAATGAAGGAGGTTCTTAGTCATGTTATATCATCAGCCTTGTGATAGTGCTATTTTTCCTTTTACTGTTCTTTCAGGCTTTGAATGTGATCACAAGAGCTTAATGAAAAACTCTTCGCTCTGTGGCTACATCTCAGGCTTAAGATCACATTGAGAAGCAGCTGTCTTCTCATGTGGAGCCAAATATTGTCTTCTGAGATGATGGTAGACCTCTGTCCTTGAAAGATTCATTTAAAACACTGTAAAAACACCTAGAATCAGTTTGGCTTATGGTCTATGTATTGCTGAGACTTGAGGGTGTATTAGTGGTGCGACCTATGGTTGTAACCAACTTTATTTGCAGAATGGGAAGGTCTGTTATGACTGGTCTATAGCAGATGGAGGTTCTTTGGCTTTTGGATAGTTCACCAAGGGAGAAATGCCTAAAGCGCCACTTCCTAACTTAGGGGAGACTTTTGGACAGATTTGGATTGTTTCTTTAGAGCTGATGGGCAGCCTAGTATGGCTGAGGCTAGGTAGGATTTGATAATGAGGTTGCATCTTTTCTTGGGTGGACTGAAAAGGTAAGAGGGAAAAAAATTTATGGGTGTTTTTCAGCTAGAAAAACTGACAAATTTTAAGATCAGCTGATAAAAAACTTGGCTGTTACAACTAGTCATCACCAACAAGTGAAAAATACTGATGACTAACAGTGACTATGGATTTTCTACAATCTGCTGAATATAGCATTTCTTCACTATCAACTATCTTCAGAAATCTCACTGCCTTCATTATCTTCATAAAAAAAATTTCGCTATCTCTCTGTTTTCCTTCTCAAAATCACCTTCTTGCTCTAAAAACTCATGTTGGGCTTAAAAATTCTCTCATTTTCACTCTTCCTTCCTACCCAAAGCCTCATTTCTTCATTTTCCCCTCTAAAAACCCACTTTCATTCCTACAAACCCCATTAAACCCCCTCCCTTCACCATTATTCCTTATATGCACTAAAACAATGCAAAAACTCCTTTTTTACATTGTTTTAAATACAAAATTGACCTTTCGGGACATTTTGTTTTATATTAAAACTCTATTTTTATTAATATAAAGCCCGACCTTTATGTTTTTAACTCGAGCACTTATAAATTATTAAAGCCCTGGATTTAATTTTTTTTAACCCCCATCCTTTGTTAAAAACATTATATAAACCCTCCCCTTTTCTTTAAAAAATAGTGCTTCCGCTTGTTTTGTTAATTCCCTGGGCCCCACATACACCAAACCCTACCTGCAAATGAAACCCCGCCACTTGTCCGCTCGGTCCCCACTCCCTCTGACTTTCCCACCGCTCCTAACACCCAACTACCATTGATCCTCATCCACCATATCCGACGACCCACAACCTTATCACACATCTATTTTCGCGGTGGTTAAGAAAAACCCAACCCTGCGAAATAGGCAGTATTTGCCCATGTCTCATCCACCACGCATTGTTCCCTGAGTGGGATCACACACTCCCCTCCAAACGCATTAACCGCTCCTCCTCTCATGCAAAACCCACTCTCCCCTCTTCGTGCCAAATCCTAATACCACCGCCTCGATTCAAAATTTCCAAAGGTTTCTACCTCTGCGATGAAGCTCAGTCTTCCATTTACACCTCCGTAAGCGCTCCTAACACCCGAAAACCCAAAATAAATGAATAAAAGCCCCTCAATGTAGGTTTTAAGCTAGCAATTTTTTTTTTGTGCAGGTTTCATTGCCGGAAAGCGGGAATTGCATTTCAAAGGTCTGAAATTGTTTAATTGAGTGATCTAGGTGATGATCCAGAGGAACTAATTTCATTTGAAGGACCAGAGGTGTGAGATCAAGAATAATCATCAATAATTCATTACCATTGATGTTATTTAAACCCTCCAGTAGCAGAAGATGCCTGCACTTCGCAACAAATATTGACAGAGGCACTGTGATAAGACAAAACAGTCAGAAGACTATAACAGTGAAGGTTAAAGGATTAAAAAGGTTAAATTACAAATCAAAGATGAAGGAAAAGTTAGAGTTAAATATAGTAAAGAAAACAATGAAGATAAATCAATTTTAAAGGCTAAAACAAAGGCAGATCAACACAAAAACATATTCGAATGACTAAAACCAAAGCATTTACTTCTTCAAGGACACATATGGACAACTACAACATGTTTTATTTAAATAAAGACATCAGCAGTTATTGAGACAGTCAGAGATATTTCTCATCTACCCAACAGTTATTGGAAAAGTTATTAGGAAGGCCTTAAAGTCAAATATTTCCAAAAGTTATCTCAAACAATTAAGTTAGGAGTTATTATTACAACAAGTTTGTCTTAGATATTTTTCCTTGGGACTTGCATGGTCTCAAAGGTCAAAAAATCATTAACTCTGTAATAAATACATATCTGAAACCCTAGCTTAGGATCACCTCCTCATTTTTTAGATAAATACTGCATGTATTATTCATTTTTAGTGTTGGTTGGTTAGTTGGTGGACTGGTTGGCTGCTTGATTAGTTGATGACTGCTAGGCTGGATTAGAGAAAGCTCTGAGTTGTAGACATCTATTGTACTAGAGTAATGTAACTGTTTTGAACATCACTAATACAAGCACGTTCATAGGATTCTTGAGCTATGTTAATGGTGAGGTTTTCCTTCTTTGTTAATTTTTTCCTTTTGTTTTCCATTCTGCCCATTATTTATCTGATAAAAGAACATAAATTTTAGATTAGGATATGTTGTCTTGGCACCCTATTTATGTCTGCATTCTTTATCTCAATTTTTTCTTCTGCAAGGTATAATTGGAGAATTCTTAATTTCTCTTTGGTTCCACCTATCTTTTTGTCTTGGAAATGATTTAATAGAGTCAAGCCAAAGAAGTCTATGGTATGCCATGTCCTTTGGTGTAGCTTGAAATATTGTTTTTAGGGCCTTTCTTTGAAGTTTACTTAGTAGATTTCAGCCAAAGAAGTCTATGGTATGCCCTACCCTTTGGTTTGTCTTGAACTGTTGCTTTGAAGGTCTTTACAGTGTTTGATTAAAGAAGACAGATCTATCTTTCTCTTTAGTTGCACTCATTTTTATCTTAAATTTTTTCTTTGTCTGAAAGTAATCCTAGGATTGTTGAATTGTTGTCTTAAAGGTTTTCTTATTAAAGTCTAGCCAAATAAGTCTATGGTATGCCCTGTCCTTTGGTTTGCCTCAAAAAATTACCTAAAATGCTTTTCTTGTTGAAGAAGAGTTAAAGTATTCTTAATTTCCCTTTAGTTTTATTGTCTCCACAACTTATTGTCATTTCATATGCCATCTAATCTAAGAGATCCACTTTATATAGTTACCTTGCCCTATGAAAACCCTTGCAGAGTTGATGAACAATTAAATCCTTTATGACTCCATAGCCCAATGGATTAATGTCTCTTATGGTCTATCTATTCAGCTAAAACACTCCCTCAATTAATCACACCATTGATCTATCAATTAACCAATCAATCAAAACAAACAAGTCCTCAGAACTTCATAACTAGCCTAAAATCAAAGCAGAAGCATTAAGACATATCATTTATAAACACTTATATAGAGAGAGCCCTCTTTGAGTCCATGAAGGCTAGGTCCATGGACTCCAAAGTGGTTTGATGTGGTTCCCTATAGATTTTGTTCTTGCCAATCTTGCAAATCATGAGGAGCCAACAAGGAGGTAACTCAACCTTCCAAGGCCTTATACCTTGAGGGGAAACTAATTTTTTAGCCTTTTGAGCCATATCCATGGGCATGTATCGATGAGGGAGCAGCTAAAAACCTTTAGTTTCTGGCATGCCAAGGTAAGGTAGTGGCTAAGGCCCCAAAAATTCAATTTTGTGCCTGCGGCCCCCAGATTTGTGCCACATTTTTAGCCCCAGAGCCCAAGTCACTGCCCATAACATCCTGAATCTTTAGGAGAGGATAAATAACATTGAAAAAATTATATGGAAGGAATCACATCATCAGGGGCTCATCTGGACCCCACCCAACCATGATAGGCATTTCGTCAAACATGTCACAAACATTGCATCTACAGGTATAAACATTAAATTTAAACAAAGGTGCCTCTTACTTATTTGAGAATGGCTAAGAAGAATTTCTCCCCTACATCATAAGCTACAATACAATATATTTGACCATAGATACATTGTGTATACATTTCTAGATAAAAGCATGGGTAGATCCATACATCATCACTGATCGAATACATGCTTATAAACAACATAATAACAACAAAAATAAATCTATACATAAAATATTACATTTGCATACCCACCAAAGGAATGAGCTCTTCATTTATGAGTGTAAAACCAACCAGAGATGGGACTTCCATGTTCCACCCAACCATAGATTAGTTGAGTGAAGTCTCATTTCAACCAATCACCCCTGTGCCATATTCCAAGCATGAATGTGGGATTTTATCAAACACGTCAATCAACAACAAACCAGGGTTCGAGAGACCAAAATGTCTCAATCCCACACGAGTGATTCCACCTCATAGTCAAACATCACTAACCATCACGAACTGATCTCTACCCAAGCTACTCTAGGGCTCTAGAGTGTTTGTTCCAATCAAGGCTCTAGGACTGGTAACTCAAACCCAGTTGTTCCCAGGCTCCAGAGGGTTTTTCCAATCAAGGCTCCAGGACTAGTACAAATCGTCCCAACAACTGTCTGCCAGGCTCTATAGCATCTTTCCAACCAAGGCTTCAGGAACTAATAACTCAACCGAACAGCTAAAGGAATCATGAGAACCAAATAGAAAAAAATCAATGGAAATAAACCCACAATACCATGGTTGTCCAGGAAATGGCAAGGCTAGGAAAATGTACATGAATACACCATGCCTTCCAAAGCTAGTGAGAAAAACGTACATGTAGCTCGATACTTGCAATAAAATTTCACTGTAGCCATTGATCCCGATGTCCACCTGTGCTTTCTTTCTCTTCCTTTGCCTTCTTGCTCCAAATCACCAAGTATGCACACTCTCCAAGAGTGATCCAAGAAAACTCTAAGTATACAAGAGTATGAGAGAGAGAGAGAATAATGAGAGAGCTCCAAAAATGCACTAACAAAAGGTACCAACTCATATTTAGAAGCATTTTTATAGAATAGGCCTTTATTTTCTTCATTTTCCATTATTTTCCTTCATTTTACTCCTCACATGAAATCTGTGACCTTTCATTTCCATTTTCTCCTAATTTCCATTATTTTCATAAATAAATGTGCCAAAAATACTTTTTGCCTCTTTAATACCTTAGCCATAGCCTTACCTAAGAATGTAATCAAATTGAAGAGAAATGATAGGGCTCTTACCTACAGTTGATGGATTGCCAAATGGTGTCCTGGATCGGCCGCACCACTTTTCTGAAGATCAAGAGAAAATTGGGTCAAAAGTGCTTCACCAATTTACTCAAAATAGAATGGTAAAATTGATTTACTTTTTGTCTATTTATAGATTTTTGAAGCTATTTTTACCAATATTTTATTATTTTTTCTCGATATCGGTGATGTTTGTCATTTTTTTGTGTAGTAAGAAGATATTTTATGGTGACGATAATCATTTTTGATGAAATGAGTTTTATTTTATCTCTTTTCTAGACTCGTTAAAAATAAACGAAAAAAGGAACCCCTGGAGTCATCTTTCAACTCTTTTTTGTCTCTTGAAAAATGAAAATATTGCCGAGTACTTGTGATTTCGAACTTGTTAAAGTGAATGAATTGACATGGTCTCAGTATACGTTTACCCCTTTTTTGGGCCGAGATTAACTATTTGTGAAAAATGAATACCTTGATCGAACATGGTCAAGAGCCTCTCTTGGGTATTGTTTTCTACCTTTTCGGATTCGAGAGACGAGTTATGAAAAGGGACATGATGGGATTTTATTTTATGTTATTTTTTCAAACTCCCTAAAAATTAAAAAGACAGAGTTACTCTTCCACCAGACTCGTTAAAAATTAAATGACGAAATACTTGTCACTGTGATGAGATTGAGTTCCTCCTTTCTAGGGTTCGTTAAAATTACTAGGATGGATTCATTCGAAGAATGAACTTATACGCTCAAAATATGCTTTCCTCTTCATGTTGGCTATAAAAAATAAAGAGGTACTCGTTAGCAATAATGGGGGACAATTGAAAGTGGAACATCCTATGTGTTTGGGAAGCTTGTCGCTCTTTAACATGACACTCATCTTCATTTCGTGTCAGGTTGGGGATATCCTTCATTTGTCAATTTTCCTTCCTGGGTTTTGGAAATCCATTTTCCTCTCATTCAATCACCATTTTGTCACCATGACCTTTGGTCCCATTTGAGTCGAATGTTGCCACACTCCAGAGTCATGTCACGACATGTTCAAGAGAAGTCCTTTTTGTCAAATTCAAACATCCTCTACTTATTTTACCTTCTCTATCATAGTCCTAAGTCACTCCTATCATTTTGATATATCCTTTGTTTCATGTCAATGATGTGGGAATCATTATGGCCCTCATTCAACAAATCACTTCCTATTGACTTCAACTCATTATCTAGGAAGATGGTTTAGAAACTCATTATCAGTACCTTGGAGCTTGCATGTCTCAATGGCAAGTTCTTCGCGTTCGACGACAAGTTCACACCATTTCACTTTCAATTGGAAGATTCTGCAAGTGTTTGAATTCAACACATTTATTCACACTTGTAGATTGTGTTGTTGTACCTTGAGGGCCATCGTAATTATTGGTGGCTTCTCCCATGTATGTTATCAGTTCTCATCATTAGCTGGTAATTAGGTGGCTTATACCATGTTCAACATAACCACATTTGTTCACATGGATAGATTTGTATGCTTCGTAGACCGAGATCGAGACGAAGACCCTGGCGCACATCTGTTATTATCTAGGTTGCATGGAGTTATTGAGTATTCATGATTGTACACATGATCATTTCTATACAGATGAATACGTCCATACTGTGGATCTATTTCCATGATATCCTTTAGATGGATAGCTGCGACCATGCCATGGGCTCATATTTTATTTGATGCTTATTAAAGAGATATGTTATTAGGAATATTCATATCACAAATGTCATATGTTGCATTGTGTTTGATTTGGCAGGTTTCCTGGTGGTATTTCGAGTCTTTGCCTTGGCTCATAAATCATTTCACTCATCACTCCCTATTTTGCCTTCATGATTTAGGGGGAATCTGTTACATAGTAATTTGTCACCCTTATCACTTCTCGTCCTTGATCCTGAAGTGCCCCATGATAAATAATGTGTAGTATATCCACCTAGGAAAAAAAACATCGAGATATCCTCTAAATACTAAAAGAATGTTTCCTTGAAGAATTACTGAAGAAGCTTAGCTAAAACCCTAAATTTATGGGTCAGTGCTTTCTCTAGTTATCTTCCCATGCTGATGGTAGGTTTCCTATTCTAGCTTAGTGTTGTCAACGCTCTTTTGATTGAAAAAACCATGCTAAACCATTTCTGGAAGTGTTTCATCAAATGGAGGAGAAGCTTCGAGCTATAGAAGTTTCCAGGACGACGAGATGGATGTTGTTCAGTGGAGATAAGGTTGAGCTCTCTCATTTGGAGCTATTGATCTTATCAATAGGGGATTTATTGGGTTTAACCCTATACATGAATTATCTTTAAATGAATTCTTAAAAACAGAAAATAAACAATAGCGAGAGCATAAAATATAAAACAAATATACACAGAGATTTTCCCTTGGATCCCAAACCAGGACTTCCAACTTGATTTTTCATTATATTCCTTTTAGTGTTACAACACATATATATACATGCTGAAGCATTCATAAATCCCAATCCATTAGCCCTAGATTAGAACATAACCATAGTTCCCTTGACCAGATCTACAAAATACCATGAGCTGAAAACCATCATGCCCAAAACCATATAAGAACCCATTCAAAATCCATAGGTAGGTCTGCCCACCTAATATAGGGCCTAAAAAAAAAAAATCACCGGGCGCTACCTCGGACCCCAACAGGGGTGGCTGCCATCCCTCGCTTAGTTTCTTATTCTAGTCATGGAAATAATATAAAACACACCCAACAAGATTATCCCTTAAGAAGTGGGCCTTCCTCCTTCTTTCATGGGATCCTAACTCCCTCTCCCTTCATATAAATTGATCCCCATCATCGTGGTTCGCGCGGAAGGTTTGAAAATTGCTTCAAGTTATAACCCAACTCCCGTTGAACTATGGTTTCTCTGTGGTTTGGGTGCCGGTTAAATGACTCGCCATTAACTTGCAGTTGTGTTGTTGATTTGTGGTTTGGGACCGAGGTTAACCCCATGCCCCTAACTTCCTGCTATGATCTCGTGGATTGGGTGGACCAGGGGCCAGGGCTTAACCCAGAACCTAGCCCCCAATACAAATTGCAACAAAATTTAAATAGGACTCACCTACTATGCTTTACAAGGAACAGTGGTGGCGCAGTGACGAAGTAGTGTGCTGCCACTCCGGAGGTCTGAAACTTGATTCACATAGAGGGCTCCCTTCTATTAAATATGCCTCCCATCCTTTCTTTATGTCATTAATTAAGTGAGGGATAGATGATTATGTTATGGCTTCAGTGTTTAATTTAGTGGTAATAGTGAGTCAAAAATTCCTTATCAATCCAATGTCATATGTTTCAACCACTATACTTTTCAAACATACATTTTAATTGCACAATTAAGCTATCACTGCCTGTAGAATTTTAACACAATTTGCATGCAATTTATATGGATGGATGAAGGAGATGGTGAAACTTACTTCTTTTTCAAGTAATATGAGATGAAGATGGTAATTTGGAAACCAATTCAAACCTTTGTGGCTATTTTCCACCCTCTTAATATTCCTGTAGCATCCTCTCTGCCTTCTTGAAGAAATTATAGGCCTACTTGTAGCACCTTCCTGTAGCAATTACAGAATGGGGTTTGAAGCTCCTCGGTAGCACACCAAGCTTTTCCTCTCTATAAATATTTTTGAAATGAGAGAATATGAAAAGGAAACCGAGCCCAAGTACATAATATGGTATTTTGAGTTGAGACTTGGAGTGATGTGTGTTGGTGTCCAAGTGTGAATGATATTTTTCAACCTTTTCCCACATTAATTATCAATCCAAGATGCGTTGGTTATTGCAAAGATAACATGCAAAATATATGTAGATGACAATTACACAATCATGTATCGACCACAAATTCGATAAGCTATGTAAAAAAACAAACCATTGTAACAACAATGAAAGTATAACATCAATCAATTGTAAAATAGAGAATAAATCCATAGCAAATAATAATCACAGCAATCACATTAATTGTCACAACAATTATGGAAAAAATGATGCAGTAAAAGAAACTAATCAAACACAGAAATTAGACAACACCTGGTCAGGAGAGCGGGCCCAACTCCATGATCAGGGTCATGTTATAATCACGAACTCACGAAAGAACCAGAAAGACGAATTGCATTAACTTGAAAAAAAAGTTATGTTACAGATTCTCAATTCTCTCATTAGCCAACCCCCAATTCACAGCTTCATACCCTCTATTATACAAATGATTACAATGATAATCCATGAAATCATGACAACTATTGCTTACATTTACACAATGGATATGATAGACAAAACTGAATTCAAATGATAGCAGAGGAGGGGATATAAAGTTGTTCCACCATTGCAGTGTTGTCCCAAGATAGCATTGCCAACTCAATAACTTTCCCTGGAATTGCGAACTTGGTCATCCGACCTCGGAATCTGCAAGAATAGTGAAATTAGCAAGCTGCTTAGGTAATAATCCCCATGAATATGCTTCATTGACTAAATTATCCATAAATACATGACAAGGGATATACCTGTGTAGTTTAGGACATAAATTGAATGTTAATGGTACAAATGGAGAAAGGAAATAGGATATAATGGAAGGAAAATATGTGCAAGTTTAGCTCCCAACACCGTGGTGACCTAGCATTTGCATGAGGTTTCCTCTTTTGGAACGTTGTACCCACTCTGAGCAATTATATTTTCTTGCCTCCTAATCACCACCCAGTATTTGTGATACCAACTCAGTCGATGTGACACCTCCACATTCCATGAGCACTCACCATCACTTTTAGTTCACTAGCTAAGGATGGGCAAGTTAATTGACCACTCTAGCTTATTAAAACATCTCTTCTTGACATTCATACATTTTATTTATTTACACATATGGAGGAAGTAAGAGTCTGCCATGCGTAAGCCTATCTCATGATCAAACTGCTGCAAGGATTTGTATGTTGGAGCTAGACGATAACATTAACATTAAGCGAGTTTGAATAGTGATGCTTGATTGTGGTGTTTATTGTCTCTGTGTGTGTGAAGGTACCTTATTGATGTCCAAGATGTTGCTTCTAGATGAAAATATTCTTGGGAATGATATGACTTCTTCAGAGTTGTCCCATAAGCCTTCATGATCCCTTATGATGAGGAAGAAAATGATAATAGTGCTCTCTGTGGTATTTGCACAGGCTACTAAAGGAGGAGGTTTTCTTCCTGTAGCAGTCCTTTATTTTCCCCTTTGGGTCTTCAATCTACATGGGGTTGATGAGAGAAAGTGTAATAAAACCCGAGGAAAATACTAGGGAGAAGTGTAGACTTGAAGGAATGAAGATGATGGGCTATTTATTTTCTTATAATTTTGTTTCTAAGGTAGGACAAAGTGGAGAACTCGAATGATTTCTTTGTGAAATAAGATGGATGAGTGATGGATGGACGGTGGAGAAGAATGATGGAACCTTATTCATCATTTTAGAGGTAATAAGGTTTCTATTGGGTTTTCCTTGCCCTCAAATATCCCTCTTGTAGCTTTTCAAAACCCTCCTGTAGCACCAGAGGACCTTCCTATAGAAATACAAGTTCTTCGTGTAGAATCAAAAAGAGGGGGTGGAAATTGAAGTTTAAGCTAATTTAATGGTGGAAAGAGGTGATCACATGAGTGGAGGTGATGGATAGGAAGTTAATGAATGGAGGAATAGAGGAAAATTTGAATTTTTTTTGGACCTGTAGCCATGAAATATGCCACTGTGCATAATCTTGCAAAACAAGAGAATAGTCATCAGTCATGACATCAATTATTTATTTATTTATTATTTTTTTTCTATAGAAGTAGGTTTCCTCTGAGGAGGTTTTAAACGTACAAACCTGCCCTATTTTCCTTAGAGGAGGTTTCCACCTATATATATATATATATATATATATATATATATATATATATATTTCTCTCCAAGACTGCCTCATAGAGGTTTTCAATCCCGAAGTTGGCCTTAGATGCCTCATAGAGTTTTTCATCTAGGCCTTCTTATTTTTTTCCTTCCTAGGAGGGTTAGTGGGTTGGAAGCCATGAAACTCCCAATCACATTGACTTCTCTATTGATTGTAAAAATTAATTCTGCTTAGGTAGAGGTCTCTTGTATAACTTAAACCTATAACCATTGACAAAAAATGGGATCCCTTCCCCATCAATGGTTTTGATATGAAAAAAATCCATTGCCATGAAAATTTTCTACCAGGTATGGGCCTAACCATATTTTCATCAATTTCCCTCTAAATTATTTTAACCTAGAATCATATAACAAGGCCCAATACCCTTATTGAAAATTATTCTCCTTGATATGCTTATCATGCCATACCTTCCTTTGCAATTGTATAAATTCATTTTGTACGAGAGCCTACATTCTAAACTCATCCATGTCATTTAGTTGGAGCATCATTTCTTGTTGTGCTCTGGTGACATCTAAGTCTAATTGGGCTTCCATTCTCAAAGTGTTATATTCAAACTAAATAGAACGGAAATCTTTCTTCCCATAAAATAGATCATATGGAGTGAACCCAGTAGTTGTCTTCAAAGTGGTGTTAGAGGCCCAAGTGGCCTCCATTAATTTGTCTGACCAATATATCCTATTGTTGCTCACAACATTGGTGAGGATGCTCTCTAGTTCCCTATTTGTAACCTGTACTTGCTCATTTTATTGAGGGTGATGATGGGCTCCATCATTAGGTAAATTTGGAGGGGTTAATGGTCACCTTTTTTCCTTATTAAGTCTCTTTTTCTTGCATTTTAATTATATTATGGTCTTATTATGGTAGTGTAGATGGTGATTAAGGTTTATCATACTTCAAGTACCTAACATGAGTTAAATGAAGGAAGATCATGAAGATAATGAATTTTTGTGAAGATTTTGTCATCAAGACTCGGATTAGACAACAAGGAGTTATTATAGGGGGTTTTCCACCCTCCTTAACTCCCAAAGGCAGCCAAGAGATCCTCGAGATTCCCTCCAACAACTCATAATCAAAAGCAGCCAAGAAAACTCAAGATCAAGTACACTAAAGCCATACTTCACTTGCAGTCAAGTGGACTCATCACCTACTTTTTAGGGAGTTTTTGGTAGCTACCATTTAGGTTAAATAGGGCTGAGCAAGAGCTCATTAGGATTTGAAATTTGGAGAAAGCCATTAGGATCTTTTCTCTTGTAATCAGTTTTCAAGAATTTTGTATTGATGTAATAAGTCTTTCTTTTGAAATGAAACGAGTACTTAGATTGTGATTTACTGATATAGTTTCAGAGAGATAAGCTTGTGGGTTAGGGCCCAATCCATGTGCCTCAACCTCTCTTATGTAATCATTCTTTAATTTCATGTCATTTAGCTAGTTTTGCTTATGATTATTTAGCTAGTTTGCTTGTATTTTCATTTATTAGTTTTCTTCGATTTGTCTTTTGTTATACATTTGACTTACTTACATGTTGGTAGAATAGGTTATAACTTCATAAAGTTGTGATTCAAGCCTCCCCCTCTCATCTTTGTCATTGGATCTTGAGGAGGGTAGAACATCCCCACAGACCAAAAGTGTTTTTTAGTTTATGATCTCTTGGTATAGATAATATTAGTTGCTGTGATTCCATGGATATGCTTAGAATTACGTGTTAGATATCTGTTTATAGATCATAGTGGATTGTATTTACAAATTCAAGTCATATTTTCCATTGTATTTATCATGAATTTGTCCATTTTTACTGCATGAATATGTATTTTTCTTGTAGGTAAAGGTAACATAGCCAAGGATAACTTCACTGTCACCTTCAGCTTCATCTCTAGCCCCTCATGAGCCCTTTGCCCATCAACACCACCATCAACCCTATTTTCGGATTTTTCATCCTTACACTGTGAGTAAACCCTAGGGGTGCAAGCCAGACCTCCCAAGAGGTTATGAGATTTTCCAAGGGGTTAGAAACCTTCCACTCATCCTAATACACCTTCACTCCACCTTCCCTACCCTTTTCCAACCTATTTTTGGCCTCGGATTGCCTCTAGACTGTTTCCTGTAGCAATTCAGGACTTTCATGTAGCACTATAGGAAACCTATAGCAACACTTGAAATAGCACCAGTGTTCCCCTCCTTAAGCCCATAAACCACCATCCACATCCTCTAGACCTGAAAAAACCACTCATACACCTTAAACCTTACACCCATGTGTTCAAGCCTTCCATAAGCCACCTTAGCACTTTCTTCTCCTAGTTGCAAAACAACACATTTACAAGCATATTTAGGTCATGAGTAGTTGCATAATTAAAACATGATAGATAGAGCATAGAGTAAGTAGAGTGTGTTTACCCATTTCGCCCAACAAAGTGTGATTATATTAGTTTCCTTTATGCCATTTCAATTCAACAATTTACTTCATGCAAGATGCTTAGGTTGCTTTCATTTCATATCATAGTTTAATGAGTAGATTTCTTTCATTGCCGAATAGTTATATGTACTTTCTTGTTGTAGTGTATTTTTGTAATTGATGATAGCACCATGGCTTTGAATCATTTGTATCCCTAGGCCTAATTTTAGAAGTGTGATAGACTTCTTCCAACAACCCTAGAAGTAGCACCCTTTTGTAAATCAAGGAACAGGATGACATGAGTCAAATTCATCTGCTGTGTATATAGCACTGTCACCTCCAAGTTTTTACAAAACCCAAGTTGATAAAGTAAAGTAGGGAAGCCTCTAGGAGTTGTAACATTCTTGGTGCAATATCGAGGTACACCACTTTTTGGCGTCGTTGCTGGGGAGGTGTCTAGTAGATGCTTTGATTTTGTTTTAGCATTGTTTTATGCTTTCCTTTTACATTTTGTTTAAAAAACGTTAAAAAAAATACAAAAAATCTGATTTTAATGCCTCGTCGGAGTAAGGATACTCAAGGAAATTTTTTACCTAAAACCCCCACATCACCATATAGTCACCCTTCACTCTTCTTTAGTGGTTGTGAGGTTCAACACACCGTTGGTTATCCTTCTAAAATTTTTGAAGAACCTATTAGAGAAGAAGAAGATCATGTTTCACCTGAGGAACCTGCTTCACCTATCTCAACCATGGCTAACATTGAAGCCCAAGAAGCCTTTCCCATTAGAGAGGCATATGGGGAGAGTAAAATGAAAAACATTAGCCCCTCAGCCCTTCCACACTTTCATGGACTTAGTTCGGAAGATCCTGACACATTCATGTTTTAATTTTCTATTGTTTGTAGGACCTAGCCTCAGATGATCATAAGCTGAAGCTATTCCCATCTACCCTTAAGGATGAAGCCTTGTGCTGCTTCATGGGTCTATCTGGGAACAACATCACTACCTCAGCACAAATGGAAGAGGCCTTCAACAAAAAGTACATAGACTACTGTAGGTCCAAGGAAACTAAGGATGAGTTTTATGTCCCTATATTATTAGTTTAGTCCCTTATTTTTCTTAGCGTAGCCCCCTTATTGTTATTTTTATACCCTTGTAACCCCAATATTGTTATTATTCTGCCCTTACATTATTATTGTTAGGTCGACTAGGATTATATTGTGATCCCATGGACTCTTATATATAGAAGGAGGTTTTGTCATTTGTATCATCCAAGAATTGTTCATTTATGTAACGTAAAGGAGGTTTCCCCCTCGAAGTGGCTTATTTATAAGGCGTTGATCTATCTTTTCTTCTATTTTTGGAGTTTGTTTCATAACAATGAGATATTCAGGATGAATCTAGGGCCTAATGAATCCCTAGAAGACTATGAAGAGAGGTGTCATTTAAAATATAAGAGAGCCAACTGTACTCTTGATCCTGGATCACTTAAAATAGCACTTCTCCAAGGTATCAGAGAGGAGGTGGTAGAAACCCTCAATATGTTATCAGGAGGAGATATCTACCAACTAATTTAAGAAACAATCAAAACTGTCTTCAAGAACCGTTATAGGGAAATTAGAAAGAATAGTAGAGCTTTCCAAAGTACAACCAATACCTTTCCTCTTCCAATTCCATAAAACATGAGATTGGAAATATGTTGGAGGACTTCAAGAGTAACATGATGCACACCTTTTCTTTGCAAATGGACACAATGTAGGTCAAAAGGAAGCAGGAGGAAGCAGAAAGAGTCTTGGCTATATTTTTCCCTAGATGTACCTAAAATCACCCTAGAAATTAATTTCAACTAAATGTTATAGATTTTTTCTTAGTCTGTGAGAAAAATCATTCCACAGACAAGTTTCCCTCCTTACCTAGACTCAAAGTTGTATATCAACGTGGGGAAGTAGGATTAGATCAACTATGTTTCATCAACCATAGAAGGCCTCAAGGCCCTAGGTCATATCAACAGGGTATGCAAGGTGCACCTTAATATTACTATCACAATACTCAGAATGCACCCATGCAACTTTGGTACACCCCCACTCCTACATCCTGGCCTACACCTCATACTTGGCCTTACAACCCTCCATATCATCCTCAACTTGTGAACAACCCATTTCAGCAGTATGTTCCTTAAAAACATCAGTGGAACAATCCATCCCAAGGGTGGAGGTCTCAACATAATCAACCACTTGCTCTAATGCCTCCACTCCAACCTCAACCTCAGCGTATGCTGCTCCACCCAAGTTACCTTAGATGCTTGCACAACCAAATATAAACCCCAACAATAGACAGACACATCAAATTTATAGTGGAGAGACATCCTATCCAGCTTATGCTATGGAGATACAGGATATTAATCTCAAGTTAGGAAGATTACTCCCAGACAACCACCCTCCATCTCCACCTATAGAGGTTGAGGAGGAAAAGGAAGAAAGTAACACTCAAATCCAACAACCTCCATTTCCCAAGCGCTTAATCCATTCCAGTTAGCACACCCCAGAGGAGACTGAACTTCTGGGAGAATTGAAAAATTTGTGTGTAAAGATACTTCTTCTCCAAGCCATTAAGGATGTCCCTATTTACAATAGGCTCATTAAGGAAAAGTGCTTCAAGAAGCCCGAGAGAAAGAATAAGGATACCCCTACCATCAATGTGTAGGAAAAATATACGACTTAATGTTGGGAAGGGTGATCTTTCCAAAGTACCTAGACTATGGCAGTCCAAATGTAGATCATGTGCACATAGATGGTGTCAGAGTCCCCAATACTATGATTGATCTAGGGGCTTCCATCAATTTCATGACCAAGGAAACTATGTTGAAACTCAACCTCCAAGGGAATTTGAGGAAAACCACAAGAGTTATGCAACTTGAAGACCATTCCACAATAACTCCGAAAGAAATTTTTGAGGATGTTATGGTTTCAATTGACTCTTGGGAGTATCCTACATATTTCCTAGTTTTGCAGCCAAAAACCAAGTTCAATGGGTATCCTCTCATCTTAGGGAGACCTTGGTTAGCCACTGCAGATGCTTATATCAGCTGTCGAGATGGAAACATCACTATTAAAAATGGGCCCTTGTCTAAGCAAATGGTATTATATCCTCCAGCAAAACCTTCCATTGATCATGATCTACCTATATGTTTGGAGGATATAGAAGATGAGGTATATAACACTACCTCTATTTGTACCATAGATGTTGTTCTTAGAGGGGGACAACTTGATGAATACAAACTCATTGACCATGTCATTCAAAACCAGTCCCCCACTAATAGTCCACTTGAAAACCTAGTCAAAGAATCTAAAATCCAACTGTTGAGGTATAAAAGGTATCTTTTTAACACCTATTTATCTCACATTAATTATCAATCCAGGAACGACTTTTTGTTTCAAGAGTGTACTCTGTTTAAGACTGTAATTGAGCTAAGAGTAATGCTATGAAAGATGTAGTACAGTGTTCTAAATACAAGATTAAATAGATGCTTGAAAAAGAAATCTAATTACAATAAAATGAACTCAAATGCTCTTAAAATCTATCTATTCACTCAAAAACCATCAATCGAGGATACAGTAGCAATAACTCATTCTTCTAGAAATTGATGCAATTTAAATCAAACTGAAACAAGACAATCAATCTAGGAACGTGGAAGCAATAACCAATATTCTCTACAGTTGACAGTCCTGCGTTAAAGCAATTAAGGAGAAATAGAAATTGAACTAACGCTGCTATTGAAAGTAAACTAAGAAAGCTCTTCAAAAGCAAAATCTTTGCAATCTGATAACTAACGAATTGGAAATGAACAACACACTGAAATAGAATAACAATGTAAATGAATAACGAACTGAAACTAGAAGAATCGAACAACAAATATTAACTAATGAATCTGAACAGCAGATCTTTAACTTAATCAAATCAAACAACAATTCTATTAAACACCAAAACCTTGTCGACAACAAACGTTGTTAAATAATAATCGACATGAACAACAATCTAATAGAACAACAATTAATTGGAACGGGACATCTAATGCTGAACAACAATGCTATGTAAGGTTTAACAAGATGATTAATACATGAATTAAATTCCTTACTGAAACGAAACAACAATGTGATTCATTAACATAACGAAATCAATCAATAATTCAACGAAAAACTAATTAAATTGCAAATGTAATGAGAACAACCACAAACTATCACAGGACAATAATTGAAAGGTAATGATACAACCAGCAGATCGATCCACCAGGGCCGGGCCCTCAACCATTGGTGAAACGCCGCTGGGCTTTACTCCAATGTTAACAAATTAAACGGAAATGAACTCTTGTATTATTCAGGAATGAATAATGTTTACAAACAGTTCATACTCTCTTAACAAGAGTCGATGCACAATTCTGAAAATTACAACAAGGAAAGTCTCCATCTCTCATCCATCATTCCTCAATACATAATACATGCTCTCCATTTATAATCAGAAAGAGGAGAAATTAAATAGTAAATATGATCTCTCATAAAAAAATTGGATTTTCCCTAACCAATTGATCAACAAGAAAATATATTTCCATCAATATTTCAACAAGAGCAAGTCGAATTTGGAATTGCAGCTGAGATAATTTGGAGGAGGGCTGCAATAGTAAATCTGAGTAAATCAGGCTCAAAGAACCTTGCGTTTCTCTCAATAGAGGCTGAATTTTGGCAAACCATTTTTAAAAATTTAATTGGGTCCGTTCTGGACAAAACCCATGTTCTGGATTTTCCAGATTCTTCTCCATTTGCCCAGAATCTCAACCGCAAAAATGTCACTTCTTATTCCAACGAATTTCTGAGTTGGAATATTTGATAATGATCTGGAGATCAAATATACAATCTGGAAAATATCTTGGAGGCTAAAATGGTGAGTGATGTTACAAAATATATTAATAAACCATCATTGATAAAATTATGCATAATAATCATCAACTTATTAAAAATAAAGAAGAAGAAATAATATTTATCCATAAGAGCATAAATAATTATAAAATGGATTTATATGATAAATTATGATAAATTACATGATAAAGAAGAGTAGAAATGGATGAAACAAGTGTTAAAAAGTGGTCGTATTCGCGGCCCAACATACCTCCAAACTGAATATATTGCATGTTCTCATGCAACCCAGAACTGAATATATTGCATGTCCTCATGAAACCCAAAAACAAAACCCATGTGTTAACCAAGCAAAGAAAATTTGTTCATCCCAACTCATGAAATGGATGGAACAAATGAATTTTTCCTCAAATAATGAATATTCAATTTTAGCAATATTGATGAAGGCATAACAATTTTTATAGTTGATGTTCAACTATATGTATATGAAGTTGCAGAAAAATGTGACATAAGTAACAACAACCTTCATTAATCATTTTCTCAAAAATCAGATCATTTTGATGTACGGATCATGAGATATAAACAAAATGGTTATAGGTGATAGTGCATAATTTTCAAAATTTTATGAACTAATTTAGCATGAAATTATTCGGGTTTGTGTATTTTAATGATACCTATTTGTTATCCAGAAAGCACAAGAATTCAGTTCATAGTTTTAAAGATATATGCAAATCAATTTCTGCACTGTATAAAAATGAAATTGTATGCCTTAAACGAGAAAGAAAGTAGAAAACATCCATCATGTGTAGCAATTCCTCCACCAAACTGAAGAATTAGCATGTCCTCATGCGATGCTAGAAAACAAAGAGAGGTGGTTGCTAAAATCTGTTGAAATATATGCTTGGTGTAAAACAACATGGAATAAGGGAGGTGTTGAGAATGAATAAGAATATCAATGGATGATAAAGAAGATTACTGACATGGTCATAAGAAAGAAATGAAGGAAATCAACACTCCCCCAAACTGAAAGATGAGATGTCTCTGAAAAATGGGAAGTGGTAAAGATGTGGAATGAATGATAATAAATAATGCTCAATGTATTTTCATGAAGTTCTCCTAAATTCATAATAAATCAGAAAATTACGCTATTTTACCTTAAGTGTTACCTCCGAAAAAAATATGGAATGACATGTAGGGACTGACCTTTGTTGAAGCTGATGTAGGCTGAGCAAATACTGAAAGTGATGCAAAAGGTGGAAGCCATGCAAGCACATCATGTCTGAAGAATTGTGCGTGTTTGCAAGTTGCATAAGCCTTTACTGTTAGTTGCAATAGTGTGGTCGTGCTGCAATAGAATTGTCCCCCATACTTGTTGTTCTCCTGTAAACAAATCATGATTCTGTATGCAATTTTCTTGAATCCATAGTTCTAGTTTTGAATGGCAACAGATGCATGCAAAAATTTTAAGTAGAAAAACTTCTGTAGAAATGCAGTATGAATAGAGCAGCGTATCACACAACAATTTTACAGCATGGAAATGCATACATACTTATGATATGATCAACAAATTATCACATTACTGAAATCAATGCATATTTTGAAATCGTGAGTAGAAATGAAAATGTTTATGTAATGATTCAAAAATAAGGGAAAATGATAGCTGATGTGAAAAAAATACTTATGTGGTCATTATCCACATAAAACATTATGATCGATTTATAAATAAATTTCATGCATAAGTGGTTCCGAACAAAGGGTTTATGGGCATACTCTCATTTGATATTAGATAAAGATATAAGAAAAGGGTTTATCATTACCATTGATTTGTGAAAAATATGACTTCAATACCATCAGCAGAGCTCTGTTGCCCACAGGTGTCTATAACCTTGACAAAGTTACTTTCTCACCCTTGGAACCATTATCCTTTATTTATGCCTAGGGAAGTTTTGTGTGATGTCATGATGGAGGCCACTGTACTAGCTTGGGAACCAAATGAATCACAATGCCATTCACCAGGAAGGAGTGAAAGGTGGGCAGGTCAGCTTGTGATGAGACCTCCTGTTCCAAGGACTTTTTATTTTTCTGAGTTGTCCATTGGATCATATCCCTTGTGTGGTGGTCATAATGGGAATGCCACTTCACTGCTCCCTTATGATCATGGTAGGCTGGCTCTTGATGAGACCCCCTATCCCCCATTTGCCATATCACAGAATTGTTAGTAATCATATAGAGATTTTTCTTTTTATTTTTCTTTACATATAGCACTTCCCTATTTATATATAAAGGGTGGCTCAACACTCCTTAAGAGTAGGGATGGTGGAAGAAGTCTGAACATCTCAATAGAGAAAGTATGCCCTCATTCTTATTCAATAAATAAAAATCAAAGAGAGTTGTTAAGATTTAGGGAAGAACCAACATGATAAAGATAATCGATCATATCAGTTTTAGTGAAAATAAAGATAGCAAAGTGATATAGACGGTTGTGTCCTTTCCTTTTTCTTATCACTACAAAACAATTTCTTAAAAAGGACAATTTCTCTTGATTTTCTGATTCTAGTAACCTCTAATTTGTGTATCCTTGTATAAATTGTATATTTGTCTTTAAAAGAGTCATGAAGAATTCACAAAAATCCTCAAAAATTTGTTCACAAACAAGAAAAATGCACCGAAAAAGTGTTGTTCCTTTGGAAAGTAACAACAAAAACAATCTGCGAAAATGTTCTTCCTTTCGAAAGGAACAACAAAAACACGCAGCAAAAGTTTTGTTCTTTCTGAAAGGAACAACAAAACTGCTATTCATTTTGAAAGGAATAGCAAAAACGCGCAGCAAAAGTGTCGTTCCTTCTTAAATGAACAACAAAACTGTTGTTCCTTTTGAAAGGAACAGCAAAAACACGCAGCAAAAGTGTTATTCCTTCTGAAAGGAACAACAAAATTGTTGTTCCTTTTGAAAGGAACAACAAAAACACACAGCAAAAGTGTTTTTCCTTCTAAAAGGAACAACAAAACTAATCAACGGAAATGTTTTTCCTTTTGAAAGGAATAATAAAAATAAACACACAAACGCACTGCTTCTTAAGAGGAACGACTGTTGTTCCTTAAAAGGAACAGTAGCTGTTCCTTAAGAGGAACAACAAACAAATATAAGCAGGCAAAGATGCTGTAGGGAACAGCAAAGGAAAAAAATAGAGGAAAAAACAAAGCTAATGTGCAATCCATTGTCAAGAAAATCCAATTAGATAGAAAGGAAAATTTATGTACAGGTTTCAAGAAAAAATAATTTTTTATAGAATTGGTGCTACCAAAGAATTGCCTTCTACAACTGAAACTTGCATGGTGGGGTCCTTATTGTGCAATTGCAAATGGAACAGAAACTACAATTTGTAGGGATAAACACCTAAAATACAAAAACATAAAAGAAATCAAAAAAGAAACAACACTTTATTAAGTTACAACAACTATGATGTTATTTCCTAAGGGAATATCAATTTGTTAATGGAAAAAAATGATCTTTTTGAAAAATGTTTTTGGTGACAGTGACATGAATCTTGAAATGGAAACCAATTCTTCATTTCTTCTTGTTATAAATCTGTTAGGTAATGAACTGGATGAAATGCCCTTGTTTCACTGAAATTTCTTTGAAGAATCGCTCATCCATAAATTGACCCTCTTTGTTCTCCTAAGACCTGCAAAAAAACGAGTGTATACCTGCAATAAAACATTAAATAATGGATAAAGAGAGGTGTACGGGCTCCCTTAATCCAAGAATTATGCAAAAAACTAGCAAGTAGTTAATTTGTAGAACAAATCCATGGACAAAGTAAAACTAATTTATTCCTTGCGAGAGAGCAGTGGCCAATCATGCTAAGCAACAGTGTTTCAATTATAAATTCTTGGTTTTTCATTCGATTTGAGTGATTCCAAATCAAAATGAGAGATAATTCAAAGGTTTATCTCCAATATAAATAGGTTTTAAAAATTCAATGCTATGATATGTCAAATTTTCTTAGAACAACCTGCATAATAGAGTCATTTTCGATTTTCCAGCTTAGACCAACAATTGATATTTCAAGCATAAATTTTTCGTTTAATGGTGGATTGAACCGATTAAAATTGGAGAATAAATTAGATTCATTTATTGATATTCAATACAAACAGGTTTTGAATACAAGAAGAATTGATGGGTCAAATACGCTAGTGAACAGCCGAGAAAACAGAGTTTCAAGAGTGCTGATTTATGATAGGCAGTCAGTATTTTGGTCATATATTCCTCATACGATATCGAAATTAAGTGATTCAAATTGATTTGTAAACTATATTCATAGAGGAATATACCATATAAACAAGTTTTAAAAATATAGTCATTTAGGTCTCCAAAAACTGATTTTCCCAACTTTGTTCTTGAGCTGCCTACTAGACACCCTGTCAATGTTTTGGTTCTAAATTTTTCGTTTCAAATCCAAATGGAGTGATTAAAATTGAGTTGTAAATTAGATATCAAGGGCTACTTATGATAGAAACTTTTTTTTAAAATATTCAATTTTGGTCCCTCAAAACATGACTGTCCCAACTTTGTTTTCAGAAATTTCATCAAGCCCGCAAGTCAAAAAAAATGATATTCAAGCAATTTTTCCATATTGGTGATAAAAATGAATGAGGTAAAATTTTTATTTTCAATATAACACATCTACATATACAAAAAAATTAAAACATCTATCACCAATGTTAATTTCCACAGCGTATTGCAACAAAAACAACTATTTAAAAAAAAATGTGTTTATTTTATTTCCTTATTTATTTTATTTTCTCCACTATAATACTCTTCTTTGAGAATTGAATATGTTTATGTATAAGAGTATTTCCAATGGAACCATTTTAGAAATAAGGCCTCTAGTATGTACATACCCAAATTTTAAAAATGCATGTTGATAAAAATTAGGGTATGAGAAGCCAACTCCCCTTGAAAAGATGGTGCCAAAAATTGTTGAAGCATGGAGTGATGTTGCAAACAAATCATGGAGTAAAACCAATCTTCAATGTATCCCTTAATTTCTTTATTTCTCATAGCCATCGTATCATGAAGTTCTTGAGCTTTTAAAATGGTTTGTTGGTGCAAACTAGAAGAAACCTCATTTTCTTTCATAACTTCTACAATTTTTGGATTTGATACATTCTGAGTCTCAGTGTAAGTTTTCTCTAATAGTGCATGTGAGATAGAATGGGTGGGAAGGGTGCATAAATTTTTCAGTTCAACACTGTATGCATGTTGTACTGGTTTATTATAGTGAGGGTGTGGAATGAGTTGAGCAGGAGATTGTGTAGGGAATGGAGCCTCTTGATGATGTAGTTGATTGGGTTGAGTGGATGATTTTGATAGGCAAACAAGATGTTGTGGAAGAGCTGGAATATGTGTTTGTGCTACACAATGAGGGAAAGTAGTCATGCAATCATAAGGTGAACCATGCCAAGCTTGTAGACAAGATTGGTGGTGGTTATATTGAGATTGGCACGGCTGCCCTAACATATGAGTATTCCATAATGGATTATCCAAGTAAGAGAATGGAGAGGAAGTGTTTTGAACCATACCTGTTGACTTTGTTGCAGCTTCCCCATCTCTTTGATATGCCACTTCCAAATTAGATAAGGAAGAACAACTATCTATGGGATGCTCCTTTCGGTAATGAGGGAAAAACACTTCATCAAATTCTTGATTTTTCCGAACCTGCAAAACATTCAATTGTGAATTTAGAGAGCTAATAAAATCATATTTAAAATTTCCAAATAAAACATTGATTTCAACTCTTATGTCTCTTGTTCTTGTAGTAAATTTGGAAAAGAAAGAAGAAACTTCTCTAGAATTCTTACCAGCCTTGGAAATTCCTCTTGAATAACTTATGCACAATTCACAAACATCATCATATGATAACTGAAAAACATCACCTTTTCCTATCAAATTTAAGAGTTCTAAAAATTCATCTTTGATTCCTTTAAGAAGGAGTGTTTTCAAGATCTCTTTTTCCAAATGTTTATGCTTTGATTTTTGAAGGTTATATTGAAATCGCTCTACATAGTCCTCCAAGCTTTCATCTTCCCCTTGTATCATACCGAAAATATCTTCATTGGATTTGCAGTAGTCTTGGTACTTCTTCAAGAATATGTTCTTCATGTCCTCCCATGTTTGAATGCAGTTCCCTCCTAGGCTCATGAACCATTGGAGAGCTGCTCCTTTTAGAGTAAGAGGAAAAACTTTCAACCTTTGATCATTAGTACAATAATCATATCCTCTACAAAGTATTTCAAACTCAAATAAGAATGTATCTAGATCTTCATTTTTCAAACCATGAAAATTTGGTAGAGACAATGGGGGAATTATGTGCATTTGTGTCACTCCTTCTAGATCTTTGATAGGGAATTCAAAAGTTGAAATGTGAGCCATTTCTTACCATAATAGAAGATGTTCTTCATGTGTTTCTTTAAGGATCCTCCTTCAAATTTTCCTGTCAATTGGTTAGTGAAATGGGTGGTGCTTACATCACCACTCAAGTGGAATTACAAGATTTTTTTTCAAAAATTCTACCTCTAATATTTAAAAAAACGCAAACATTCATTTCTACCTTAAGCTTTCACTCAATTCTGCTGTGAAGCAGGCCAGTGAACAAGTGTGTTCCTTGCTCGGTGCACAGGTTCTTACCTTCCGTCTTTAATACTTAATTCTTCGCAAGCAGAAAAAATCAAATAGGCATCACTCTTTCTAAATGGCATACACTCTCCCCGGCAACGGCGCCAAAATTTTGAGGTATAAAAGGTATCTTTTTAACACCTATTTATCTCACATTAATTATCAATCCAGGAACGAATTTGTGTTTCAAGAGTGTACTCTGTTTGAGACTGCAATTGAGCTAAGAGTAATGCTATGAAAGATGTAGGACAGTGTTCTAAATACAAGATTAAACAGATTCTTGAAAAAGAAATTTAATTACAATAACATGAACTCAAATTCTCTTAAAATCTATCTATTCACTCAACAACCATCAATCGAGGATACAGTAGCAATAACTCATTCCTCTAGAAATTGATACAATTGAAATCAAACTGAAACAAGACAATCAATCTAGGAACATGGAAGTTGTTAGACTCCTATACCAATAGGTGTCATATTTCATGATTGACTTGATGAGCTATGTAATATTTTCATACATTTTCTTGTTGCAAAGGTTTTCCATATTTTCAAAAAATCAAAAAATTTAAAAAATGTCAAGAGGGTATACCCTAAAGGAAAAATCAAAGGGTAAAAATAATAAAATGGCCAAAAAAGTGAAATAAAATGAACCCCACCAAAAGAAAGGCCAAGGAAAGTGTGCAAGTCTAAATTCCACTACTTTTTGCTCTTATGTAATAAACAAAATTGTGTGCAACTTGTATTTTATGCCACAATTGATGAATAGTCAAACAGTTTAAGCTTGGCTAGTTCATCTTTCAATTTTATGTTTTAGAGATAGATAATAAAATCTGACCAAACTGTTTAATCTTGGAAAATAAGTAGATAGGTAGAGTAAATAAAAGGAGATCAACAGTTTAATCTGAGCCCTTGGATGTACTAGGGTTAGAATTAGATAGATTTCCATATGTAAAAGAAAAAGTGTGATAAGGGCTTGCCAGTTTAAGTGCACCCTAATAAAGAAGAAAAAATGGTAGGGTAAAGTAGGTAGGTGTTGAAGCCCCGAAAATCGGGTCTACAACAAGGGGGATACCCACCCGGTCTGGACCTTGGTTAGCAGCTCCTTTTCCGTTTGGTGTAGTGGGTCTGACTGGGGATAATGGGACCAGTTTCCCAATATGTGTGTGTGTGTTTGAGATTTGATATTTCTTTTTCTAAAATTCCTAAGTAAAATGCTTTTAATCTATTTCTAATCTATTCATATGCAAAGCTGTATTCTAAGAAATATCTAACTCTAAAACTAACTAGGGATGTAAATCTTTCTATTTATGCGATCTAAAATGATTTCGGATAATAATCGATAATAAAGATCATTCAATTATTATTAGAAAATAATTCAATAAAGATAAACCATTTCATATAAAAATTTAGATGAAACGAGTTGTGAAAAAACATATCGCATAATAAGTTATTCATACATCAAGCACAAATAAATAGTTATCACTCAGTACAAAAGTGCCAAATGATAACTTAAGCATTCAAGAATCAATATATAAATAAGCTGAACATAAGTATCACTTTTAACACGAAACATAAACGGTTAAGAGATAAAAGTACCATTTATAGCTGGTTCTACTCATGAGCTAGAACCAATAATGATTTATCTCTTCCTAATCCAACATCCATTAAGAGTACGAAATGCAACATCGATATGAGATATTAACACGAGATATCAATAAATCTCGTTCCATTCATTCATCAAAAACCTCCTGCGAGGGTGCGAAGTGCATGTTACGAGGATAAGTTTTTGACAAATTTTAGGACCCTTCTCTAAATGCATGAGAAGGGTTTAAATACTACTAACAAAAATCTAATTATAGTTTATTACAAAAAATTTAGGATTCGGTTTAAATGGCCAGTCCTTTTTCTAGGTAAAAATAAAGTAAAAGCTGAAACTAAATCTAAAATTGAAAACTATCAACTAACTACTTATGAATTTGACCTCCGAATTTGCAAGCATCCGAGCATTGTTTTGAGAAAGAGGTGGGCTGGCGACTTTAGATTTCAAGCTGTCCCGAAAAGACGGAATCGGCAAGTGTAGGCACAATCTTCTCGACGAAATTAATGATGCAATTAAGAGTGTTGCATTGGCTTGTGTGGTTTTTACTAGATATGTCCGATAAGAATCCCAATTTAATCTTGTCAATCCTTGAATTGATTTTTTCTTTTTTCTTCAGCCTTTTGTTTCCATTACATTTGCAATTTTTGTGTACTGTGGAAGATATCCCAGGAATAGTTTCGAAATCAAATTAGCCTTGTGAAAATTCTCATTTACACAATCGGTAATAATGCACTGCTACTCGTAGTTGAATCCTCTGCCACTTTCTCTTGCTTCTACGATCTGTGCATCCCAATTATTGAAAAGTATTTCTTTATGATTGTTATTGATAATTGGTGCACCGGCTCTTTTTCCTTCCTCTATATTTTTTCCATGCCAAATAATTAGTAACTCTTTCATTAGTTAAATCATAATCATGTCGTAATTCTACGACATGATTAGTGATTTTATCACTTTCTAGACAAAAGGAGTTCCATTGCGAGATTTTTACGGCATAATACATCTTCTTGTTGCGATAGTTGGTTGTTTAAAGAAATAGATTCTGAAAATAAACTTCTGGAAGGTTAGGATCATATTTGTGATCTTCTTGGATAATGCTGTATTTGTTTCTCTTTATTAGCCAAACTTTTTTTGATATCCGATTTGCATCTCTTGAAGCTCTTCTCTGTAACTTTTCAAGTTTTACACGTGCTTCACTTTGCTAGCATGAGCTTGTTGCAATTGTTGTTGCGAGAACTTGCATACGATCTTATTTTTTCATTTAATAATAGTCGTACCTCAAATGCTTTGTCAATAGTTGCGGAGGCATAAGCTCTGTAATCTAAGATAACTTGGTAAGATTCTCGGTAGGATCCGTAGTAGGATCTTTCCATAAGACATCTAATTTTTCTGCATTAGTAGAGATTGCGCTCTCTAACTTTCTCTTTTTCCTTTGCTTCCTCACTCTTGCTTTATCTTTTGCGAGTGCGTAGAATACATCCGGAGAGGAGGAATGTCCTCTATATTAAGTACAATTTCGGAGGAGGGAGTGATAGGTATATGCTCGGTTTACGTGACATTGCCACTTATTCCCGTGCTTAAAACTTTTGTTGTACGTACGAGGGGTTTGTGTATTACTGTCCTTCAACATTAAGCAATTCATTAAACATTTCCCATTCTTTATCTAATTGAATGCTAGTGGATGGTTCTTTGTACGGTGGGAGGTGGAAGATTCAAGCGTGGAGTGGTTGAAGTACGTAGTTGTGAAAGCTCTTTTTGGTGAAAATTTGTATCTTTCATTCGAGCCTTCATATTTATTAGACTTTTGAGAACGTTCGAAGTTTCTTTGTCGAGAATTTGATTTAGACCTATCGGTGTCCGAGCTACCATTGAGGCTGACACTAGGAGTTGGTTCCCTTGTGGGTTCCAAGCGTAAATTATCCAAAGGGATAGTAGTCAATCTTCTTTCTCTCGTAGATTTTAAATTCTGAAATACTTACGAGGGAAAAGCTGTGTTTTGAGCTAAATGCAAAATTTCTTTAAATGAACATTTTTCTTGAAACATATCATCAAAAGGATCTTCTTCTCCAGAAAAATACTCTCACCTTAGCTGCAATGGTGAAATCTTTGACAAAATCATATGGATCAAATAGCCTTCTCGAAAACTTGAGCAGGTTGTAAGCATGTAATATTGCTTAGCTCTTTGAATGCATGACCAACATCAAACAATGAAAATTCTCCATAGGCTACGGGAAATTGTGGCCAGATGGCCTTCTTCTTATCCTTTAATTCCTTTGTCAAACCTCCTTCACCACAGGTTTGGTATGCAATTTCTTGAGCTATAAGTTTATCCGGAACATACAAGGGTAAAACATGAGGAGAAGCAAAGCTTCCAAAAACCCTTACATAGGTAAACAACTCTTCTCCAAACCACCGTGCTGTTGGGAAAAATACTGAGAGGGGGGGGTGAATTAGTATTTACTGCAGCAATCAAATCTTTTTACCTTTTCATTCCTTAAAACCCATACGCTACTTTCCTTCAGTAAACTAGCGTATATACGCGGATCCCCTTTATGAAACTAGCGTATACACAGAGATCTAGATCTGTCTTTAAATATTCATTTGTATTATTCCATCATTCATTCATCAGATGTTCAATAAACAGTAAACATGTGCAGTAAGAACAGAATACAAAGCATCACACATGAACACCAGGATTTTTAGGTGGAAACCCAAATCAGGAGAAAACCACCGCTGCAGTTGCTCAGCCTTCAATATTTTATTATAGAGAAAACATCTTACAACATATGTGTTGGCGCAGACTTGACCAGCACGCAGGCACCCACCTGCGCTCGTTTACCAGCCTCTCCTGGAAGGGAGCTACGACCCCCTGACTCGTTTACCATCCTCTCCTGGAAGGGAGCTACGACCCCCTGACTGAAGGCTACAACCCTCAGTACCTCTATGGACCACGTTTCATCAATTTTCACACAGGATCCAACAACTTCAATAGAACAACACTTGCAGGCCACGTTTCATCATATTTCCAGACTGGACCCTTTCCAAACTTTTAAGCACAAACGTACATCACCAACAGATACTTAACAACACAGATCAGATAGCAGAAACACAGCAGAACAGATCAGATATTTCATACCCTTTGCTTCAGCAAACCCTAGTTTGCATACGCGCTTTCACTTCAATGATGTCGCGTATATACGCGCTTTCGTCCACACAAACCAGCGTATACCTCAGTGTATATTTTATTGCGCATACGCGCTTTCTCTTCGCTGAAGCCGCGTATATACGCGCTTCCTCCGCGGCGAAGTAGCGTATAGATCTTCAATCATTACAGAGCAGCATACTTCATCGGATCAGATATTCAGTTCAGATCTACCCTTTTGCTTCAGACAGATGTTCGCCTAGATGCTCGCCTCATCACAGATCTAAGCCTTCCATAATCAGATCTAGCAAATACAAGAGCAATTCAGATCTAGATCCCCTTCTTCATTATTGGTGCATCATACATTCAGATTTATCATTCAAGTGTAACCCTTTCCATTCAGATATACTTCAGAGAGAAGTATTCATTCAAGCTCAGACATCTTGCACCCACACACACGATTTGCACAATGAATTTCTTCTCCTTATATATGTTTACCCTTTGTCAATACCATGAGCCCCTTTTTAAATACCATGGGCCAAACCAAAACCATGAGCCCAAAACTACACTAGACGGGGCCAATTAGGCGGATCATTGCCCAATACAATGGGTCAATACCAAGGTGATTACCCCTGGTTTTTCACTTTTAGAGCGCTTTAGCCCATACGCGACTTGGCACGTTCTTTTCCGCGTGCATACGCGACTTCCCTTAGACAGATCCGCGTATACCTAGAGACATACTCTTTTCATCAAGATTTAGCACATGCTGACTTCTTTTCTTCACTGCCTTCTGTACACACTGTAGATACATCAGATTTCTTCTATCAAGGACATATCCTATTAAGCACAACTTCATCAAGTAAGTTGTCATCATCTTCATCAAGTGGGTTGCCATTCATGGACAACACTCATCATCATAGTGCTAACAAACATCATTTACCAAGTCCATTACGTCAAGAATAACTTCATCAAGTGGATTGCCATCAAAGACAACACATGTCAACAGTCGCATGTCTTCATCTTCATTCAGTGGGTTGCCATCAAGGACAACACTCTGCATCATATTTCCAACAATCTCCCCCTTTGGACTTGATGGCAACCACAATGGTGTTTGGTTACCATAGCAGATAGATACCATGTCACTCTCCCAAAAATGTCACTCTCCCAAATATTTGACATCATTATCTTCTCTTCATTCAAACACCATGTCACTCTCCCCCTTTGACATCAAGGGCAAAGGGCGGATCAAAAACCAACACTCTCCCCCTTTTCTCCTCATGGAAGAAACATTCTGCAGATCTGATATGTGCTGAAGTGGCCAAGCTCCCCCTGAGTTCATGCTGAATCTTCAAACATATTTGTCAATGAAGTACATGACTCTATGAATTTCCTATCACCAAAGACTCATACTTACATCAATTATCCATCCAAGTGGATTTACATATGAGACTCAACTACCCAACCAAGTGGGTTTACAAATTTGACTCAGCTACCCAACCAAGTGGGTTTACAAAATTGACAAGTCCTTACATGACTGAATATTACAATTTTACAACATGAGTCTCAACAAGACCTTTTCATCAAACTACAAAAATGACCATTTAAGACCAACACCAGAAAGTCCTCAAGAAAGAGAACATATTTCAGAACCATCATAATGTCAACAATACATTATACTCAGCAAAGCTAATGCTCCCCCTGAATTTGTGCATCCAAGCATTCTTTTTGTATGACTAAGGCTCCCCCTTAGTTTGTGCAACCTGAACATTTTCACCAACAAATCATCAAGGCATCTTCATCAAAACATTAGAAACAGATTTATGAGAACTGGAACACCACCAGAGATACCAAACAGTATCAGAGATACCAAACAGCACTGCAGTTGTGCTGAAGAGAGCTGAACCAACCAAAAATTGCCAGCAACCAAACATACGCGGTTTTCTGTGCAGGAACTCGCGTACATACGCGACTGTGTTTTAGTAAACCCGCGTATCCCAAGCCATCTTCTAAAATTTATGTAGATTTGTTCGTTTGACTGGCAGAGACCACTCCCAGGTTCTGTCTTAGATACTCAAATGCTTCCCTGGGCAGAGGTTTGGTAAATATATCAGCAACTTGTTCTTTGGAGGTAACATACTCCAACTTCACTTTTTGCTCAAGCACTTGTTCACGTAGGAAATGATATTTGATGGGAATGTGCTTGGTTTTCGAATGCATAACAGGATTCTTTAAGATACTGATGGCACTTGTATTATCACACATAATGGAGATAGGAGTTGCACATTTGATTTGAAAATCTTGCAAGGTTTGCATCATCCATAGGAGTTGAGTGCAACAAGATGCGGCAGCTACATACTCTGCTTCAGCTGTTGATAAGGCAATAGAATTTTGCTTCTTGCTGAACCAAGATACTAACCGGGGCCCCATGTAAAACGCACCACCACTAGTGCTTTACCGATCATCAACACTTCCAGCCCAATCTGCATCAGTGTAAGCATGAAGAGTAAGATCAGCATTCTTCGGATACCATAGACCAAAGTCTTGAGTTCCTTGTAGATATTTGAAAATTCTTTTCACAGCCTGAAGGTGAGACTCTTTTGGATTGGCTTGGAATCGTCCAACAATACCAACTGCATGCATAATGTCTGGTCTAGTCCCAGTGAGATAAAGTAGACTTCCTATCATTGATCTGTAATCTGGTTGATTCACCGTGGGAGAATCATCATGAGAGCTGAGATTGCATCCGGTTATCATTGGAGTGCTTACAGGTTTGCATTCTTCCATACCATACTTCTTCAGAATTTGCTTAAGATATTTTTCTTGTGATAGGAATATACCATCTGTAGATTGATGCACTTGCAAGCCAAGAAAGAAAGTTAGTTCCCCAAGCAAAGACATTTCAAATTCTTGCTGCATGACAGAAGCAAATTTCTGACTCATAGATTCTTTGTTACTCCCAAAAATGATATCATCAACATATACAACAACAATCAATAGTTTATCATTTTCAACTTTTGTGTATAAGTTGCTATCAGCAGACCCCTTTGAAAATCCTTGTTGATGAAGATATTTGTCAAGACGATAGTACCAAGCCCTTGGAGCTTGTTTGAGACCATATAGAGGCCTTTTAAGTCTACAAACAAGATTTCCATCATTTCCCAAAATGAATCCTTCTGGTTGTTCTATATATACTTCTTCTTCTAGATCACCATTAAGAAAAGCAGATTTGACATCCATTTGATAAACTTTGATTTGTTGATAACTTGAAAGAGCAAGGAACATTCTGATGGCTTCAAGTCTAGCTACAGGAGCAAAAGTTTCTTCAAAGTCTATACCTTCTTGTTGAGTATACCCTGTACAAACCAGTCTAGCTTTGTTTCTTACAACATCCCCATTCTCATTTAACTTGTTCTTGAAAATCCATTTAGTTCCAATGACATTTTTATCATGAGGCCTTGGAACCAAATCCCAAGTGTCATTCTTCTCAATTTGAACAAGTTCTTCATCCATGGCTTGCCTCCAACATTCATATTTGCTAGCTTCATTGACATTGTGTGGTTCAATTGTGGATAGTAGTGCCAAATGATTAGAAGATCCCATAAGAGTTCTCCTTGTTCGTACACCAGATTCCTTGTCACCCAAAATTTGAGATTCAGGATGATTCTTTTGAACATATCTGGATGGAGCTTTTTCAGATACATCATCTTCAGGTTCTTCATTGGATCCACTGACTATATCATTGCTATCTAATGTAGACGGCCATATGTCGCAATCATCTTCATTTGCGGTTTGTTTTTCTTCTTTAGGAGCTGCAGGAGACTCATCAATAACAACATCAATACATTCAACAACCTTTCGAAGCCTTTTATTGTAACATGTGAAAGCTTTGCTTGACGAAGAGTAACCAAGAAATATCCCTTCATCTGATCTAGGTTCAAACTTGCCAAGTTTTTCATCATTATTTTTTATAAAGCATTTACTTCCAAAAACCTTAAAATGCTTCACAGTGGGAGAATTGCCATACCAGAGTTCATATGGAGTTTTGTCACTATTTACCCGAACATGAGATTTATTGAGAATGTTAACTGCTGTATGTGCTGCTTCACTCCAGAACATGTCAGGAACATTAGAATCAGAAAGCATAGCTCTAGCCATTTGAACAATTGTTCTATTCATTCTTTCTGCTACACCATTTTGTTGCGGAGTGCCTGCTACAGAGAACTGTCGTTTAATGCCATGTTGTTCACAAAATTCAAAGAATTCATTTGATGAATATTCTCCTCCTCGATCAGATCTAAGACACTTGATTTTTAGATCTGATTCATTTTCTGCCAAATCTTTGAAGCTCTGAAATTTTTCAAGTGCTTGATCTTTGTGTTTAATGAACCCGATCCAACACATTCTAGAGTAGTCATCAATAAATAAGATATAGTATTCTTCCCCACGTAATGAATTTTTCCTCATAGGTCCACAGATATCAGTATGAATGAGTTCAAGAGGCTTACTTGAAGATCCTTCTTTGGCATTAAATCGTACTTTGGTCTGCTTACCAAATTGACAAGATTTGCATATGGTACTTTCCGGAAGATTGACCTTGGGAAGATCACGAACAACTTGAAGTCTGCTTGCTTTGTTGATTTGAGAGAAACTCAGATGCCCCAGCCTTCTATGCCATAGCCAATTTTCTGAAGACTTTCTTAAGTAACATTGATCTATACCGTTTAGTACATACAGGTTGCTTGGATTTCTTCTTCCTTTTATAATGATTTTACCTGTATCGAGATCACGAACCACACATTCTTTGGAACTGAAGACCACTTCTGCTCCTTGATCACACATTTGACTAACACTTAACAGGTTATGCCTTAATCCATCCACATACATGACATCTTTAGGCTTCACTTTTTCTTTTAGAAATACTGACCCTTTTCCTTTAATCACAGCAGGAGTATCATTTCCAAATGTAACTTTCTTTTCCTTTTCTAGAGCATTATAAGTATGAAGTTTGCTTTTTTCACCTGTCATGTGTCTTGAGCACCCACTATCAATGTACCATTGATTTTCTTCACCTTCTGCAAATAATGCTATCCCACAATTTTCAACCGGCAGTTCTTTCTTCTTCCACACTTTAGAGCTTGAGGGAACATGTTCTTTAGGCTGGATCTTGTTCCTGCATTCAGATTCTTCATGGCCAAAGTTATTGCAATAAGTACATTCGACTTCACTTTGAAGAGGAGAAAAATTGTTATAGGTATTCTTCTTAGGTTCAGTATCCAACCTTTTCTTCCTTTCTTCTCTTGTCATGATGGTTTTATATGCCACACATTGAATAGCTTTATGACCAAAATTGTGACAAGTGAAACATTGCCCATTGAAGTAGAAATTTCTGCGATCATGGAATCTTCTATTTGAGTTTACCTGTTGGTTGTAGTGTCTTTGAAAGCTATCCCTGTTAGAGTTCCTTGAATTGAGATGGTCCTGCTTTCCCTGTAGAGATCCTCTATTCCCTTGCTGAGTGGCTGAATGTAGTAAACCACCTGTAACTGCTTTTAGATAGTTTGGTGCTGAAGTTTGAGAAGATTCTCCGGTATATCCCAGACCTGTCTTTATAAGAGGAGAACGTTGTGCCTTGATAATCTCATCTAAGGTTTCAGATCCTTTAGCAAATCTAAGATTCAAGGTCTTTGCTTTCTCAACTTCTTTTCTTTGACTTACCACTTCACATTCTAGTTTTTCAATATGTTTCTTTGCTTCTTCAAGCTGCTTTTCAACGGTCTCTCTGATCATCTTTTTTTCTTCTAAGAGAATTTTGCAATCTTCTAAGCAAAGTTTGAGTTGATTATTTTCTTCAAGAAAATCATTTTCCTTTAGAGCATCCATAAGCATATCCTTTTCTTCCTTTTGTTCAAAGGCCATGAGAAGTCTAAGATCTTCTTCACAATCTTCCTCACTATTAGATGACCCATCACTATCTTCATTAGTATAGTAACTTTTCTTAGAGCTAGATCTGTTCTTATTCCTTCTTACAACTTCTTTTCCTTTATAAGGACATTTTGCAGCATAATGACCAACTTTTCCACACTCAAAACATTTGAAGGGAACCTTACCTTTGAATCTTCTAGTTCCTAGTTGGAGTTTTCTTACGAAATTTGCTTCTTCTTCATCGGAAATATAGCTGGGTTCTTTGACAACTTCCTTTTCCTTTCCTTTTGTAGAAGCCTTAAAAACAGCTTCTCTTACTTGAGAAGGACCTCCTTGTCTCATTTCAAAAGCAGTCAGAGTCCCATGTAATTGAACAATAGTAAGAGTTTGCAGATCTTGCCTTTCTTCAATAGCGGAGACTTTAGAATCAAATTTTGGAGTCAAGGATCTTAAGACTTTTTCAACCAGAGTAGTATCAGTTTTGGTTTCACCCAAATTTCTCATTCGATTTACAACATCATCTAGACGAAGGAAGAAACTGGCAACACTTTCATCACTATGCATCTTCAAATTTTCATATTCAATTCTAAGAGTTTGGAGTTTTGCATTTTTTTACCTTTGTATCTCCTTCATAGCTCAGAATGATTTTGTCCCATATGTCTTTTACCGAATGTAGCTGCATCACTTTAGCAAATTCTGATTCAGACATGCTTCCCAATAAGACATTCACTGCTTTGGCATTGATTTCATACTTCTTTCTTTCAGCTGCATCAGTAGGAATACTTGCCGAGTATTGATAACCTTCTTCCACGATTGCCCATACATCTGCACCAAGACTTTGCAGATATGCTTTTGTACGTACCTTCCAGAATATCAGATTGCTTCCATTGAATATAGGTGGCTTTATAGACATTATTCCTTCTTGACTTCCCATTGCGACGGATCTCCTTCAAGCGATCAAGCTTCTGCAGAAGGACCTGCTCTGATACCAATTGTTGGGAAAAATACTGAGAGGGGGGGGTGAATCAGTATTTACTGCAGCAATCAAATCTTTTTACCTTTTCATTCCTTAAAACCCATACGCTACTTTCCTTCAGTAAACTAGCGTATATACGCGAATCCCCTTTATGAAACTAGCGTATACATAGAGATCTAGATCTGTCTTTAAATCTTCATTTATATTATTCCATCATTCATTCATCATATGTTCAATAAACAGTAAACATGTGCAGTAAGAACAGAATAAACAATCACACAAAGCATCACACATGAACACCAGGATTTTTAGGTGGAAACCCAAATCGGGAGAAAACCACCGCTGCAGTTGCTCAGCCTTCAATATTTTATTATAGAGAAAACATCTTACAACATATGTGCTGGCGCAGACTTGACCAGCACGCAGGCACCCACCTGCGCTCGTTTACCAGCCTCTCCTGGAAGGGAGCTACGACCCCCTGATCTCGTTTACCAGCCTCACCTGGAAGGGAGCTACGACCCCCTGACTGAAGGCAACAACCCTCAGCACCTCTTTGGACCACGTTTCATCAATTTTCTCACTGGATCCAACAACTTCAATAGAAAAACACTTGCATGCCACGTTTCATCATATTTTCCGGTGGACCTTTCCAAACTTTTAGCACAAACGTACATCACCAACGGATAGCAACAACACGGATCGAGATGGCAGAAACACGGCGAACGGTCCGGATGTTTCATACCCTTTGTGACAAACCCTAGTTTGCATACGCGCTTTCACTTCAATGATGTCGCGTATATATGCGCTTCTGTTCACACAAACCAGCGTATACCTCTGTACATATTTCATTGCGCATACGCACTTTCTCTTCGGCGAAGACGCGTATATACGCGCTTCCTCTGCAACGAAGTAACGTATAGATCTTCAATCATTATAGAGCAACATACTTCTTCAGATCAGATGTTCAGTTCAGATTTACCCTTTTACTTCAGTCAGATGTTTTCCTCATCTCAGATCTAAGCCTTCCATAAACAGATCTAGTAGATACAAGTGCATTTCAGATCTAGATCCCCTTCTTCATTATTGGTGCATCATACATTCAGATTTATCTTCAAGTGTAACCCTTTCCATTCAAATCTACTTCAGAGAGAAGTATTCATTCAAGCTCAGACATCTTGCACCCACACTCATGATTTGCACGATGAATTTCTTCTCCTTATATAGGTTTACCCTTTTTCAATACCATGAAAGCATATTCAATGCCATGGGCCAAACCAAAACCATGAGCCCAAAACTACACTAGACGGGGCCAATTAGGCGGATCATTGCCAAATACAATGGGTCAATACCAAGGTGATTACCCCTGGTTTTGCATTTTTAGAGCGCTTTAGCCCATACGCGACTTGGCACGTTCTTTTCCGCGTGCATACGCGACTTCCCTTAAAATGAGATCCGCGTATACCTAGAGACATACTCTTTTCACCATAGATTTAGCACATGCTGAATTCCTTTCTTCATTGCCTTCTGTACACACTGTAGATACATCATAATTAGTTCATCAAGACATATTCTATCAACCACAACTTCATCAAGTAAGTTGCCATCATCTTCATCAAGTGGGTTGCCATTCATGGACAACACTCATCATCATATTGCTAACAAACATCATTTTACATCATTTACCAAGTCCATCAGGTCAAGAATAACTTCATCAAGTGGATTGCCATCAAGGATGACATATGTCAACAGTCGCATGTCTTCATCTTCATTCAGTGGGTTGCCATCAAGGACAACACTGCATCCCTTCAACACGTGCGTGAGAGAATGTCGACTTCTGCTTCCGGGGAAAACCTTGGAGCATCCTTATTATATAATATTCTGTACAGCGGCAACATTATGCCATGGAAAATCTTGTAAAAATGAGGAACAAATTTTGATTCCCACAGTTCTTTGTGATACACATGAATAGGCAAAGGATCATGAATTGTCCATTGCCAACCCATTAAAGGGAATTTAGAAACAAAGCAGATAGAATCCATAACATAGGGAGACAAATAAAAAGGAGGATAAATCCTCTGAGAGACAGTCCATTTAGACCGGTAATTGAAAATAACAGTTGCTAAATTATCAGACAGTATTATGGCCCAGTCTACAATGGTAGCATTAACAGTAGCATTTAATAACAGAAGCCATTCAGGCAAGACCTTATTTATGTCAGGCTTTCCAAAAAGCCTACATAACATAGCAGCAACAAAACAATAGGGAGAGGTGAGTGAACCAGTACTATACATACCGTGTTTGTCTTTCTTCAATGGTTCATCTCTTTTGGTCCATTCCTTTGTGCATTCTGCCAAATTTTCATTTTTCCTAGCAAATTTCTCCATAAATTATTTGTTGTAAGTCACCTGAGGCTCCGACAAGTGATACATAAGCCTCAAATCTTCTGTAGTGAATGACCCAATGAGTTCTTGTCCTTGAGTTCTAAATTGCCTGTCTGAAATATCAGTGCTATCCAACACCCATTTTACCATATCTGTATACGGAAGAATTCTCGGTCTTGCTGCTATCCGGTGCAAAAATGAACAAGCCAATTCTGTAAGAGATGCTTCAGATGAATTACTTGAACCTGCAGTAGCCGTGACTTCCATTACCCTGGGATTTTCTTCTTCGAGCAGATTATGCATTCCCTCCCAGGTGGTGATACCGGCATCCTTGTTGCAAGCAATATCTGCATACAGGGAAGCCATCTCTTTGTTTTCAGAACTTGGAGTTTTCTCTTTCTTTCCCATAATACTCTGTGAATGCTTTGTCTAGTCTTCTGCTCCTTCGCGCCTGCGGTTTTACGAATTAAGTGAGAGTAATGACATGAGAAAGGTGACGGGATAGTTTTAAATGCTGAAGGTGAATGAAATATATTATTTTAACATGAAACAACCTTTCAATCAAAACAAAATCCTTTTTATCGATAATTGACAATCCATTCATTAATTCAATCATTAAAGCACATAACGGATATTGATTTATGAAAAGATTTTCTTTGGACAATGAGCTTTTAAGAATCTGTGACATTGCGATCTGCGATTTGCTGTGCAATATCGCAGATCGTAGTTTTCTCAAATCGAAATCATCGCAAGATCACAATTATCGCAAATCGCAATCTCATAGCATCGTGAAATCGCAATATCGCAAAATCGCAATATCGCAAAATATTATATATGAAAAATATTCTTTAAACATCTTTTCTGTGATATGCAGTTTGCGATCAATATTTTAATGCATAGTTTTTTGGGATCGCGCTATCGCAATATCGCGAAATCGCAATTTAAAAGATTCTGCCTTACAAAGGATGTCTACTTATTGCGATGGATTGGATATTTTCTTCAAAGAAAAGATTTTATTCTAATTTATCATAAACTTAAGTGTATTTAATGATTTCCTAAGGAATTTCCATAAGTTATGATAGTAAGTTTTATTTGAGAAAGGAAACAAGCACTAATTAGCTTTTTTGGATTTTTTGACTAAGGGTCCCCTCATATTTAGTATTATTACTAATACTTAAATAAAAAGGGGGGTTGTTGCTGGCCACAACAATTAGCGATTCACTTGGAAGAACCAGTTATCTTTGCTTTTCTTTTGAATTTTCTAAACTTTTCAAAACAGAAAATTTTCCAGAAAATCAAAATTTATTATAAAAAGACAAAGTACATTATGCTTTAATATATAAATGATATTTCATTTCTTCTATATTCAACTTTTATTATTCACTTCCTCAAGCTAGTCCTTGTATTTACATCAGTCATTACTTATTTCATAAAGATAAAAACAAAGGCTTCTCTGTAAATCAACTTAAAATATGCTCATTTGTCGTAGGTAGAGCCACTGCTGCCAGCAAGCGTTTATAGCCTCGATAGGGTTACCTGTTACCCAGCAATGATCTTGTATCCTACTTAGAGAAATATACAATTTTCAAAGAGAAATCCATATTCACACTTATTGCTTTTATTTTTCTTTTTCTTCTTAAAGAACAATGTCTTGGTTTGGTAGCCAATTTATGACAGTGCCATTCACTTGATTTATAACTTTGCTGAACAAACTGGCTCGTGATGAGACCCCTTGTCTTTTGATTTATAACAATCTTGAGTCATTTCCCTGTTGTGGTATGCAGTATTGGCAAAGTCAGCAAGCTATAATATCTATGATCATGATAAGTCGGCTCGTGATGAGACCTCTTACTCTTTAATTTAAGTGTATTATTGGATAATTCCCGGAACGTTGTAATTTCCTAAGTGGGGAGGAAATCATTGTTTCCTTAAGATAGCTCTAGACGACAATGGTAGAGTTTTTTGAAAGAATTTTTCTACAGAGAAACTTTGTTTTGTTATTGATACCTTTCATTGGACTGATATGAAACAATATTTCACTAAAAGTTGCATTTTATCAAAGTTTTCAAAGTTGAAACTAGTATCATTTCTAGGCTAAAGTTTTTAACTGTATCTTTGAATAACAATGATCAATATTCTAAAAGAATTCTATTTGTAAAAGTGAAGAAACAACATCTAAAAAAGAGAATTTGTATCTTTTTTGTGAATTCCAAATGTAACCATTAACAACTCGTTTTATTTATGACGATAAAGGAAACTAATATACAAAATAGAAGAATGATCTCCTATGGAAAATATTTTTTGAAAATTTGTCCATTAACAGGCAAAGACTCTCTTTTACCTGTTAAATCCTGTAACATAAAAGTAGATGGACCTATGATTTCTGCAATTTGGAAAGGACCAAGCCACATCCGTTGAAATTTCATATGTTTTCCTTTTTCCTCATGAGCCTTGCCCCATTTTAAAACAAGATCTCCAACCTGAAAGTCTTTTCTGGTTATCATGTTTGAATCAAAAGAAGCTTTTACTAATGCTTTAGGATGAGCACGAGTTATTTTGGCTTTTTCTCGTTGTTCTTCTAACTTAATTATTTCCATCTATCTTAGTTGTATGGAAGAAGTTGGTGCTTCATCAATATATTGAACTAAGGCTAAAGAAGGAATTGCTAAATGAGTTGGAAGAACCACTTCTTTCCCATAAACTAAATTAAAGGGAGAAGTACCAATATAAGCCTTCTGTGTTATTCGATCTGCCCATAAAGCATATGTTAAAGACTTACTTAATTATTCTAATTAAGTTTTTATTTGTGGATTCATCTAATCCATTTCCCTGTGGATAATAATTGGCAGAGTTATTAAGTGTAAAACCTCTCTTGAGTGCAAATTCAGTCATAGAATTACCAGAAAAATACGATGCATTATCAAACATTAAAGCAAAAGGTAAACCAAACCTAGTAATTATGAACTGATCTATGAATTCGATGATATGTTCAACGTTAGCAATCTTGAGAGGGACTTCTTCTACCCATTTCGTAAAATAATCAGTTGTTGTAATGATATACCTATGTTTCTTAGAAGAGTGAGGAACGATCTCACCTATTATGTCCAATCCCCATTGATCAAAAGGTTGTTCAATGTTCACTGGTTGTAATGGCAATGATGGTTTCTTTTGTCTTCCAGCTGCAGTTTGACAAATTTGACATTTTCTTACATAGCTATGTGAATCTTTGAATAATGTAGGCCAGTAATAGCTTGCACGAAGAATTTTGTGTGCAGTAGCATCTCCAGCATAATGTCCACCTGCTGGCCCATTGTGAAGTTCCTGCAAGAATTTTTCAGCTTCAGATTTCTCCAGACATCTAAGAAGAACAGAATCGTAATTCATTCTAAAAATAACATCGTTTACAAGCTGATATTGTTTAGCCTTCAACCTTAGAGCTCTTTTCTTGGTGTGATCGAGATTTGGAGGAGCATATCCATTCTTTAGATAAAAAATGATATCAGCATATAATGATTCAACATCGTTTAGGCTTACCTCATACGTTTGTATCTCTTCAGATGATTTTTCAGAAATTTGTGATGCTCCAGCTAGTATTTTGCAAAAGCCTTGACCTCTTACAATATTTGTTGGTTTGATCTCAACATCATATTCTTGTAAGGCAGTAATCCAATTAGCTCTTTTCTCACCCACATCTTTTTGGACTAAAAGATTTCTTACCGCTGGAAACGATACTATGATTTTTGTATGGGTTTTAAGTAAAAAAGGTCTGAAATACTTGATTGCTTTGAAAACAGCATAAGCTTGTTTCTCCACATCTGAGTAATTCAACTCAGCTCCCTGTAAATTTGAACTGAAGAAAGCAATTGGGGCTTCTGCTTTGTCTTGATTTGCTTGAGTAAGTATTGCAGCGTAAGATTTATCAGAGGCAAAAGTATACAAAATAAAAGGATCGGAAAAATTTGGAGTTGGTAAAAATGGAGCATTAATTATTGCTTGTTTGATCAGATTGAATGCCTCATGTTCATCTTGGATCCATTTGAATTTTGAATTCTTTTTTATCATCGCTTGTAAAGGAGATACTATTCTTGAAAAATCTGGTGCAAATATCTTTACAAAATTAATTTGGCCAAGGAAAGATTGCATAGCTTTCTTATTGTGAGGTAAGGATATTTCAGAAATCTCCTTGATTCTATCAGGATCAATATGAATTCCATATTTCGACACTATGAATCCAAGAAGTTTTCCTTCACACAATGCAAAAAAGGATTTTTTCGGATTAAGTGAAATTCCATACTTTTGAAAACGTTGGAAGATCTGCTTCAAATCTTTAAGATGATTGCTTTGTTTTTTGGAATATACAATTATATCATCCAAATAGATTACCACTGATTTGTTAACTAATCCCTTGAAAGCGATGTCCATGGCTCTTTGAAATGTGGCACCAGCATTGATCAGACCAAAAGGCATCTTTTGATATGCATAAGTGCCTCATTTGGTTCTAAATGTAGTTTTCAATTGATCATTCAGATGGACTAACACTTGATTGTAGCCAGAGAAACCATCTAAGAAATACATTAATTCTGATCCTGCAACTGCCTGTAATATTTGCTCCATTGGAGGCAAAGGAAAATTATCTTTTTGGCAAGCTTTATTAAGATTTCGAAAGTCAATGAAAATTCTAATATCTTCGTTCTTCTTTCTAACAGGAACCATATTGGAAACCCATTTAGAATTTCAAACAGGAAAAATAATTTTGGCTTTCAATAACTTATTGAGTTCATATTTGATCTGATTTTCTAGATTGGGATGGATTTTTCTCAGCTTTTTTTGTACAGGTTTTTCATCATTTATCATTGGAATAGTATGTTGGATAATAGAAGTGTCATAAGTTTTGATTTCATCGTAGTTCCAAGCAAAGACACTTTTATATTGTTTCAAAAGACGAACATATGCTAATTTTTCTTCAGGAGCTAGACCAAGGCCTAGGTTGATATTCTGTGGTTTGGTATCAGTTCCTAGATTCACTAATTCATAATTCAAAGTTGAACTTTGTAATTTTGAATTGGTAGATCTTTTAAATCGGTCTTTCAAATCATAAAGGTCTTCTAACTTGACTATTGACTTTGGAATAGCATTATTAGTGCTATCATGTTGTAATTGTTTGTCATGTTGGTCTTCATCAATTATCTGATTGGTATAAGATCCTTCAGATGTGAGGAAGCTTACAATATCAGGATCATCGTTGAAAATTCTCCAATTGGTAACGTTATCAGGAATCAAAGGTCTAAAGATTAATTCAATTGAAAATCGATCAGGACTGAAGTCTTCTGCAGGAATAAGCTTAGAGGCTACATTGGCTAAGAGGTCTGCACTAGCATTCTGGATTCTAGGAATTGGTGAAATATTAAATGCTATAAAATGTTTAGTCAGATCTTGAACTAAAGATTGATAATGCTTTAAATGACCTGATAAACAGTGTATAGTATTGCGTACCTATTTGATTACAATTTCTGAATCTCCGAAAACTTGTAGATATTTGATATCTAATCCGATTGCTTTATATAATCCTTGGATTAAAGCCTCGTATTCTGCAGTGTTATTAGTGCATTCAAACTCAAGTCTACAAGTTAGCATAATTTTGTTTCCCTCTGGACTAACCAACACGCATCCTGCTCCTGCTCCTTCATTAGACTTAGAACAATCAAAAAATAATTTCCAAAATAAATATTTTTTTACAGGAGTATATACAACATTAATACATTTATAACTATCTGTCTGAGAAAAATTTTCTATTTGAGATAAAACAGAATGTTCTAAATAAGGTGAAGTATGAGCATTAAAATTTCATAAGAAAGAATCAACTGAGTAATTGCCAATGATATTACAGTTGTATGCAACTGGTTGATTCTCTCCTTCCAATTCTGTTACTATGTATTTCTGATGCTTTTCTCGTTCAACCTTTATCTGATTTGGTTTACCATTGAAAGGAAGCCACATGTGCGACCAATCGGTTGCAAAGTATCCATGAAGTTTTTATGACCAATCTCTGCTAAGAATTAAGCCATAAAATTCTGGAATATCTGCAACTAAAATATCAATGACTTGACATACCTTTGGATTTGATGACAGTCGTATGGTAACCTGGTTTAATTCGCCAATCACTTCAACCTGCGATCGATCTAATTACACTATGCGTACAGCAGATTTTTGTGGTTGAATGTTTAATTTTGCACATGCTGATTTTGGTAAAATATTAGATGAAGCTCCAGAATCCACTAAACAATTATGCAAATTTTTATTGAAAACATCGTAAGTAAGAAGAAATGGAGGAGTATGAGATCTCGGTCTTCCTCCAATTAAAGCGATATTTTCAAGATCAACTTTACTAATTGAATTAGTTGGAGGTCTTCCCATCTCATTGGAAGCTTGAGAAATTACAGGATCGGGCAAAGGTTTTTCTGGTATAGCATGTAATTCTTTCAAAAGTACCTTTTGCCGGTGCTTTAACTTGCTCAATTCATACAAAGTGATGTAGATATTTGGCCCTCAACCATTGGTGAAACGCCGCTGGGCTTTACTCCAGTGTTAAGAAATTAAATGGCAATGAACTCTCGTATTAATAAGACATGAATAATGTTTACAAATAGTTCGTACTCTCTTAACAAGAGTCGATGCACAATTCTGAAAATTACAACAAGGAAAGTCTCCATCTCTCATCCATCATTCCTCAATACATAATACATGCTCTCCTTTTATAATCAAAAAGAGGAAAAATTAAATAGTAAATATGATCTCTCATAACAAAATTGGATTGTCCCTAACCAATTGATCAACAAGAAAATTTGTTTCCATCAATCTTTCAACAAGAGCAAGTCGAATTTGGATTTGCAGCTGAGATAATTTGGAGGATGGTCGCAACAGTAAATCTGAGAAAATCGTGCTCAAAGAACCTTGTGTTTCTCTCAATACAAGCCAAATTTGGGAAAAAAAAAATTTAATAAAATTATTTTGGTCCGTTCTGGACAAAACCCATGTTCCTGATTTTCTAGATTCTTCTCCATTTGCCCAAAATCTCAACCGCAAAACTGTCACTTCTTATTCCAGCGAATTTTTGAGTTGGAATATTTGATGATGATCTGGAGATCAAATCTACAATCTGGAAAATATATTGGAGGCTAAAATGGTGAGTAATGTTACAAAATATATTAATAAACTATCATTGATAAAATTATGCATAATAATCATCAATTTATTAAAAATAAAGGAGAAGAAATAATGTTTATCCATAAGAGCATAAATAATTATAAAATGGATTTATATGATAAATTATGATAAATTACATGATAAGGAAGAGTAGAAATGGATGAAACAAGTGTTAAAAAGTGGCCGTATTCATGGCCCTGCACCAACCTTGGATGGAATTTCACTCAGTCGATTCAACCTTTGAAACCACTAAGGCTCTAGAGTGTGGTTCATCTATATCTCTATAAATCAACTGAAATCTCTCAAATGAAGAAGAAAAGAAGCTATGTTCGCTTCTAAAACAAAACCTAGATGCATTTGCTTGGGATTAAAAGGAAATGAAAGGGGTGCATCCTTCAGTATGCATACATCATATTTACATTAAGGAAGGATGAAAGCCTGTGCGATAACCCCAAAGAAGGATGAACCCAACTCTAAAGGACATAGTCAAGGAAGAGATGCAGAAACTGTTGGATGTAGGTTTCATTTATCATATATTAGAAAATGAGTGGGTATATCCTCTTGTCCTAGTCCCAAAGAATAATGGAAACTGGCGATCTGTGATGATTATCGAGAACCTCACAAAACCAACAAGAAGGACCATTTATGTTTTCCCTTTATAGACCAAGTCCTGGATGGCATTGCAGGAAAGAATTTATTTTCCTTCTTAGAAGGGTTTAGTGGTTATAACCAGATCCAAATCAGCCCTGAAGACTAGGATAAGACTACTTTCACCTCTCCTTGGGGTACCTTCGCTTACAGATTCCTACCCCTTTGTTTTTGAAATGCCCCAACTACCTTCCAAAGATTTTTCTTGAGCATTTTCTCTGAGCTAGTCCATGACTCGGTTGAAATATACTTGGATGATTTCACACCCTATGGGGATGATTTACGGGAAGCTCTCTCCAATTTGGGAAAAGTTCCGAGAAGGTGCATTGAGATGCATCTCTCCCTAAGCCCATAAAAGTGTGAATTCCTGAAAAGAGAAGGAGTTGTATTAGAACACTCAAGATCCCAAGCAGGAATACAGGTGGACCTGAGCAAAATCACTATTATAAAAAGGGTACATGCTCCTAAAAAGCAAAGAGATTTCAGGAGCTTCTTAGGGTTTGATGGATATTATAGAATATTCATCAAATATTTTAGTAATATGGCTTCACCACTATTTGGTTTATTGGCCAAAGATTATGATTTTACTTAGTCCTATCTTTGTCAAGAAGCTTTTGAGCTCATTAAGGGAACGTTAACTACTTCCCCCATTCTTTGAGGTCCAAATTGGGCTCTGCCTTTCCACATCCACACAGATGCATCTAAAAAAACTATGGGGGCAACATTAGGGAAATTAGCAAACAAATTACCTTATGCAATATATTTCATCAGTAATAACTTGTCTAAGGCTGAAATCAATTATACTGTCACAGAGAAGGAGATGTTAGCCATTGTCCATGCTTTAAAAAAATTTAGACATTATGTCACTAGGTATCAGACCTTTGTGCACACTGACCATGCAATCATCAAATATTTAATGAAAAAACCAAATATTAATGCTAGGATAATTATACGGTTGTTACTTGTACAGTAGTTTGACCTAACCAGTGTTGATAAACCTGGAAAGGAAAAGGTTGTTGCAAATTTTTTATCTGGATTAGCTCTATCTGTAGATGAAGAAGGAATGGTGGATGACTAGCTGATAGATGAACATATATTTTCTGTATCAACACTCTCACCATGGTTTTCTGACATAGCTAACTACTTGGTTCTTGGAAAGTTCCCTCCTAACCTCTCATTCAAGGAGAAAAGCTATACCATCAGAAAGAATGCCCCTTTCACATGGATGGGGGGGAATCTCTTCAACCTAGGCCCTGACCAAATTCTCTGAATATGTGTGAGGGAGGAAGATGTTTTTGATATCCTCTCTACATGTCACGATAACCCTTTTGGAAGACACTTTTATTCAAAAATGACTACCTTCAACGTTTTGCAGGAAGGATACTATTGGCCTACCCTTCACTAGGATTCCAGAAGATACATTAGCATGTGTGACCAACGCTAAAGGATGGGGAAACCTACACAAAGGGATGAGATGACTTTTCACCCTCAAGTGGCTCTTGAGCCATTTGACAAATGGGACATGGACTTAATTGGACCTATTGATCCACCATTTGGACAGAAAAATTATATCATAGTCTGCACTGAATACCTAACAAAGTGGGCTGAAACAAAAGCTATAAAGGTAGAAACCGAGGAGAAAGTAGCATAATTCTAAGGGAGAATGTGTTTTACAAATTTGGATACCCCAAAGAAGTAGTCACTGATCAGGGGGCACAATTCACTTCTCATCTCATTGATAATATTCTGAGGAGGCACAATATAAAGCATAAGACTTCTACTTCCTACCACCCTCAGGCGAATGGACAAGTGGAGGTGACTAACAAAGACTTCGAGAGTATCCTCACCAAGCTTGTGAGCAGCAGCATGAAATATTGGGCAGACAGATTGGTAGAAGCTACTTGGGCCTACAACACTACTTGGAAACCAATAATAGGATTCACTCCTTATGGTCTAGTCTATGGAAAGAAAGCTCTACATTCAGTTGAATTTGAATTCAACAACTTAAGGATGGAAGCTGAGTTAGACATAGATATATCAAATGCCAAAAAAGAGAGATTTCTGCAATTAAATGGATTGGATGAGTTTAGGATGCAAACACCCCTTCACACAGAGGTAATTCAGCTGCAAAGGAAGGTCTGGCATGATAATAAAATTAAGGAAAAAACCTTTCAAGAAGGAGATTGGGTGTTGTTGTATGACTCAAGGTTTAAGTACTTCAAAGGAAAACTAATGACAAGATGGCTGGGACCCTACAAAGTGGAAATATGTTATGATAATGGTGTAGTTCAGATAAAAACCATAGATGAGGAAGGAATTTTTCTACTTGTCAATGGTTATAGGCTCAAGGTTTATAAGAATCCCCTATCTAGGGTAGAATTTATAAATTCCTTAAACATGGAGGTGTATGTCATGGGAAAATCCATAGTTTCCAGTGCCTCCTAGAGAAAAATAATAAAATAAAATAAAAAATAAGCATGGGTGAAATCCTCTTTGAGGCGCCCTAGACCAGCTCCAGGGTTGAAAAACTCCATGAGGCAGTCCTGGAGCAAGAAGAAAGAAAGAAAAAGAAAAAAAAAAGAATAAAAGATCCTTGGGTGAAAACCTCTCTTAGGCACTCAAGGCAGGCCTGTGGGTTGAAAACCTATGTGGAGGTAGCCCACTGCCTTCAAAAAAAATGAAAAACGAAGAAAAGGAAAAAGAATAAATACCTATGTATTTATGTGTTTTTCTGTTTTGCAGGTTAATGATTAAAGATGGATTTTGGGATCCAGAGGACAAATTTCTCTTCATTATATCTTATTCTCTACTTCCACACTACATAAGCCACTCCATTATACATCCCTTCATCCATTTCACCCATCATATAGGCAACAATTTCATCATTTTCGCAAAACTGTAATTGCTATAGGAAAATCAGGCAGCTACAGGATTCTTGTAGCACTACAGGAAACTCCTTTAAATGCTACATGAAACTCATTCATGAAGTAAAAACGTTGCCTAGGTATTTATGAACTTCAATAAGGGTATGATAATTCATGTTTTTCCTATACCTACCATTCCTAAACCCTTATTTCACCCCATGCAAGGGAATTCCCTATCTAAATCCTATGTTGCACCTTTAGCAACTAAATCATTGGAAGCTTGGCATGGGACCCCTTTCACTCATCTATCCTCCACTCCATTAATTCCATGAATTACTCCATATCCTCCATGAACCATATCCCTCCATTTATGGGAAATTTGGCGCAAGAAGAGGAAAGAAACATACTGCTACAAGTATTAGAAAGTTTCGTGTAGCAAATCTGTGTGGTGCACAACAAGGCCAAAAGATGAAGGAAAGCTGAAGAGGATGACTCCAGGAGACCACCCGGAGACTCCAAAAGGAAAAGAATACCACCCATGTCACCAGAAGCCCTCCATGAAACACCTATAAAAGAAAAAGAAAAACAAGAAAAGGGTAAGCAACTCACTCAGAAAAGACAAGCAACTCACCTAGAAAAAACTGCTCACTCAGAAAACAAATAAAAAAATGAAGACACTGTTATAACAATTTTTGGTCATCTAACTTGTTACTATTATTTGGACCAAAGTACACCATGTAAGACCAATTTTACCCTAGTAAAATTGCTTTAACTATGAAAAATAACTTAGTAATCCATAATTTATTAAGTTGTTTATGGTCTAAACAGGAAACCCCATGAAGAAATATTGAATAAATCCCTATTTGTTTGATTTTCCTCGAGAGATTATTAATTAAACAACAGTTTAATTAATATTCCTAGTCATATTTAACCAAAAATAGGAAAATTAATTAGGTAAATCATTATTTATCTTATTATTTTCTAGGAATAATTATTTAAATAATATTACTTGTTAAATTTGAGTAAATCATTTATAAATAATTGAATAAATCTCTATTTATTTAATTATTACTCAATCATATTCTTAAAATAATAAATAAATCATATATTTATTTATTATTTACAAATAAAGGGATTTGACCAAATTCAAATTCTTTTTCCCTCTAATAAAAATAATAAAATATTCCATAAAAGTTGGATCTAGATTTGGTTAATAATATTTTAATGATGCACCAATATCTAGAATAACTCAATATTTTGTTATAAATAGAAGGGTTTTTCCATTCATTCACTAACTTTTTTCACCTAAATATCACTCTGGATCTATACTTTTGGTCTGACTTTGATCCTCCATCATTGTCATATTTTTCTACCTTCTTGCTTGTGAGCTCCCTTTGAGTTCCATTTTTCTGGGTTTTCTACACCATCAAGAGAAAATGATCTTAGATCTGAAGTGCTGAGGACATACAAGAACCCATCCCATTGAGGGGGATTGGTAACATCTTTCTATGTTCCCTTCCCAGGTGTCATAAATATAAAATTCTTTAAAAATATAATTGTCTTGTCTATTGGATGCATCGAGCAACTCTTGCTCTTATTTATTGTTTAATGTTTGTAACTGCATTGATCTAGATTTTGTAGCATTTATCTTGGTCAACTAACTGCAAATATAAGGAAATTGGCAACCATATTTGATGTTACGGCTATTTGTTATGCACAGCTAAAGTGAACTTTTTTCATACGCTTGCGATTAGAATTCACACTAATAACTGGCGACTCCACAAGGGTTTATAATTACGACCGCTATCATTTTTTAGATCCCTGTGTGACCAATTTCTTCAACCCTGGGGTTTTCTTCAGCTTCTTGTTTTTCTTTTCTTGATGTTGTTTTTAACCTTTAAAACCCTAAAACAGTAAAAATTCTAACTTTTGTGTGTTTATGGGCCTATTGCGCAGGTGATAAGTATTAGCCGCAACTGACACGACACTTTTTTATGAAACCTACTCTCGAGAGTGCCAGAAGTGCAAGACACACTTTTTGGGCCAAAACATGTGACCTCAACCTTCAGGGCGCAGAAAACAACCAAGAAACTGCGACCTCAGCGGAAAACAGGTCAGAACCTGCGACTTGTCCTTGTTTCGAGAGTTTTTCTATGATTTTTATGGGTTTATCTAGGCTATTGTTCAGGGTTGTTTGACCTCCATTTCCACCCGTTTTGGACCTATAGTTGCTCTATTTTACTCGTTGAAGTAGTAACCAAGCCCCTTAGGGCTTCAATACGCTTCCACCTTTTTAGGAGGAGTGTAGCTGAGCAGGTCCTCTACGATTTCAGTGTGTTCGGCCATTTTTTAGATTTGATTCCATACTTTCAGATCCTTTTCAGATTGGTTATTCATCCATCCAAACCACCTCTTTTCAATTTTGTTTTGTCCTCCTCTAGGGTCGCCTCTGTTTCCCTTCAGGTTGTAGCCTTTCGCCACCTCATTTGCAACATTTTTTCCTCTGGTATTTTGCTGTTTTTATGCATCTATTTCTAGCAGATCTGACCTTTACATCCTTGTCCCTCCTGAGTTTAGATCTATTGGCCATTTCATGTGTTTTGACTAGATTTTACCCACCCATAGTCTAGTTTTTGGGAAGCCCTCCTCCTTGGGTTTAAATTGATGCATATTTAGATGTTTATTTTCTGTCATATTTCAGTTTACTTCATTTTTATTTTCATATTTATTTACAGTTATACAACACCTTCTTTTTTTTTTATCTACACAAGTCTGGGTTTAATTAAAATTAACACACTTATTGCATACATGCACACTAAGGCTGCCACCACCAGCTCCAGCTCCTTGCACCAGCCCCTTCATCACTTCACCAACACCAGGTAATCTTAGGTATGGCCTCTCATCTCTCATTGTGCATCAATGATGGCAAAAATAGTTGAATGTCAAGTTTTAGAAATTTAAAAGGCAAAAAGGTGGCCAGTTAACTTGGTCACCTTCGTAAAGTGAAACTGGAGGAAAAGTGAAAGTGAATGCCACCTCGGCAAGTCAAATTGATTCAAGAAAGAGTGGATGGGTACGAAGGGAAGTGATCACTAGGCTCAACAATGATAGACTGAAGTGGGTTCAAAGGTCTCAAAGAGGAAACTCGTGTTAAGTACAAGTCACCACAATGCTCCAAATTTAGTTAAAAATCCAATAAGGTAATATTTATCTCATTTTCACCATTGGGTTGAGAATTTCGAAGAGAAACAAGAGAAGGATATCAGTGGGAGCCATTAGAAGAGTAGCAACGAGGTTTAGGCTTCCATGCACCATCGTGCTACAGGAAACAAAGTTCTGCTACCGGAAACTTTAGAAGCAGATCAGATATAATCCAACTCAGCGAAGTAAATTTGACAATTAAAGGGTAAAATAAATTTTCTTGCATTTCGTTTCAAGACCTCCATCTCCAAGACACGACTCTTAAACCTCTCACCACCTTCATATAAAAAACATTAAAATTGGAGGGGGATTCAACAGAAGAGAGTCTACTGACATTAAGAGAATTAGGCAACACCCCCAGGTTATGGAAATATTTCAAAATTATCAATGGCTAGGGTTCTTTGAGCTATTGAAATGTTTTGATAATGACATAGCTAGAGAATTTGCAGTGGCTTTGCAGTCACATTCAAAAGAGAGAGCTACCACTGTAATTAGAGGCCTAACCATCACATTATCTCTTGAACTCATAATAAGATTTACAACCTTGCCCTTAGTAGTCAAATGGGTTAAGGAAAGAATTCCTAGCACTGCATCCAAAAGGAATTTCTTTCTACCAGGAGAGGAGTGCATTGAAGATAAAAATCGAGTGAGGTGAGAAATCCTTCCATACCCTTGGGATGAAGTAGCCTTACACATCATGAATTTTATTTCTTGTGAAGGTAGACCTAGTGTGATCTATGGGTATCATTTCAGATTGTTAAATGAACTAAGGTTTCAAGGAGATCTCCCACTTGAACAAATATTAAGTGTCCCTCACTTCCTCCTAAACTCCATAATTGACATGGGCCATAAAGTGAGGCAAAGGAAATATCATCACTTGGCCCATCATGGCCTAATAAAACTAATTGTAAATCATTCTTTGAGAAGATTGAACCTGCATGTATCCTGGTCTTATTTCATAGACATGGATAAGGAAGCCTTTATAGCTATCCAAACAGGGAAACTCTCTTCTTCTATCCTTAGAGAAAGTGAAGAAGAAGAAGAAGAAGAAGAGGATGAAGAGGAGGTAGAAGAGGAGGTAGAATAAATGGAAGAGGAGGCAGGAAACAAAGAAGGAAAAAATATATGGAAATTGAGGCAGAAAACATAGAGACAACAGAGAGAGAGAAATAAAAAGATGAGGGAAAGGAGGAAGAAAGGACTAAGGAAAAGGAAGGTGTGGACCCTATATTAGGTAGTGAAACCTCCCCTCAAGACATCAACATGTCACCTGACATCACAAATCAAGAGGTAGCTTCCACCCTAACTAATTTGAGAACACCTGTCAAAAAAAAGGAAGAGGCAGAAACCTATGTACTTCAGAAATAGCAAGAGCCAAAGGGCGAGACAAGGAAAATGACAAACTCCCACTAGAAGCCCTATTACCATTGAAGAATCACCAAATAAGGAGGAAGAAATCAGATTAGAGGAAGGAAGGGTGCAATAGGTCACTTCACCCATAAGGAACCCTGTAACATATATCATAAGACATTCAACTAGATTGGCATCCCATACGCCTCATGCAACCACCACAAACCCTCTAAGGAGTGAAAAGAGTGAAAAACAAGGAAAATAGGGTATTTAGTAAGAAAAATAGAGTTTTCTATAGGAAAATCTATTTTTGATATAGGAAACTCTAGCAAGCACATATTTGGAGAAAAAGGCCTTGGCTGACAAGGATAAGACAGCCACAGAGGGGCAATAGGTCAAGGAAGATAAGGGTAGGAAATAAGAGGAAAAAAATGATGAAAAAGAGGGAGGAAAAGATGATAAAGAAGAGGCCACCTCACCAAAACCAAACCTCAAAGATGTTGCAATAGTTCAAAACCCTAGCCCTCAACCCAATCTCATCTCTTACTACACATACATTGAGGGGGGTAGATTAATTCCTCAAAATTTCACAATTCCTCTGTTTTATCAGTTGGAGGAAGAGAGGGCACGCACTCATAATTGGATGAAGCTTACCACATTTAAAGGAGTGTATGACATAGGAGTCATGGAAGGAAAAGTAGCTGAGTTGTGGAAGGATTTATCTGATATGAGGCTCAGAGAGTCAGTTTTGAAGGAGAAGCTTCAGAAGGCACCGACAGAGAATGTAGCACTACAAGAGAAGCTTAAAAAAAAAGGGTGAACAAGTGACCACCATGGAAGATTTTGGCATGGACGCCATTCAACACAGATATCCTTCATATTCATATGTCATTTACCTCAAGGAGCAGTGGCTCCTCTTTCAAATTAAAACATTAGCCTCACATGGATCCTTACCTTTCCAAAACTGTAGAGATCTCATTGATTTCTACAATAAAGAAAGTATGGCGGAAAAGGCGAAACCTTGTGTTGATAGATTTAAATATTTGGGACCCAAATCCTAGGATGGGGGATATGAAATTAATGCCTTTGGAATCATGGATGGTTAATGAGGAGACAAGAGCAAAAGAGATGAGAAGGTTATGAGAAGAGAAAACAGAGAACCCTTACACATTAGGGAAAAACTTTTCACCTCTAGATGATTCATCAATAACCATATGAAGATTGAAAATGATCCTGAACTTGCTGAAAGATACCTCCATATACAATCTCAACAAATGGCTCACTTTGATTATGTTTCTAGGTTGTTGGGAGATGAGTGCATAATGGCTAGCTAAAGAAGATGGAAAAACCTCCCTCATAGCCTTAGAAACATGGAGTACCACAAACCAGAAAGATTGAAGGGTGCCTTGGAGAGAGCACCATTGTACAAGAGGGCTATGCAGACCAAAAATATGTAGTGGCTTGGCTTGAAGCTCAATCCACCCTTGCTGTTGGGGTTGAGTGATGGAAAATACCAAGATGAGTAGAACAAAGAATGGAGGAAGTAGAAAATAATTATGGTTTTTACCCTCTCAAAGTGACTCCCCCACTTATTCCTTGGGAAGTCAGAGGGTCCAACAAAGCCTTAAAATAGATGCAGAAGGAGGACTAGTTGGTCAGAGGATGAGAAACCATGTAGTAGGGGGGTGATGATGAGCTCCATAATTAGGTACATTTTGAGGGGTTAATGGTCACCTTATTTCCTTATTAATTATCTTTTTATTGCATTTTAATTATGTTATTTTCTTATTATGCTAGTGTAGATGGTGATTGAGGTTTATCACACTTCAAGTACCTAACATGGGTTAAATGCAGGAAAATAATGACGATATTTCATTTTTGTGAAGATTTTGTCATCAAGACTCAGAGTAGACAACAAGGAGAGATTCTATGGGTTTGTGCACCCTCTTTAACTCCCAAAGGCCACGAAATCCTCGAGATTCCCTCCAACGACTCGAGATCAAAGGCAACCAAGCAAACTCAAGATCAAGTGCACTAAACCCATACTTCACTTGCAGTCAAGTGGACTCATCACCTAATTTTTAGGGAGCCATTGGTAGCTACCCTTTAAGTTAAATAGGGCTAAGTAAGAGATCATTATGATTTGAACTTTGGAGAAATCCATTAGGCTCTTTTCTCTTGTAATCAGTTTTCAAGACTTTTATATTGATGTAATGAGACTATCTTTTGAAATGAAATGAGTATTAAGATTGTGCTTTACTGATCTAGTTTCAGAGAGCTAGGCTTGTAAGTTAGGGCCCAATCCATGTGCCTCAACCTCTCTTGTGTAATCATTCTTTAATTTCATGTCATTTAGCTAGTTTTTCGTATGAGTATTTAGCTAGTTTTCTTGTATTTTCATTTACTATTTTTAGTTCGCTTCCATTTGTCTTTTGCTATATATTTAGCTTGCTTACATGTTGGTAGAATAGATTATAAATTCATAAAGCTATGATTCAAGCCTTCCCCACAGACCATAAGTTATTTTTAGTTTATGATTTCTTGGAATAGATAATATTAGTTGTTGTGATTCCATGGATATGCTTAGAATGTTGTGTTAGGTCTCTATTTGTATATCAGAGTAGATTTTATTTAAAAATTCAAGTCATCTTTTCCATTTTATTTATCATGAATTTTTCCATTTTTATTGCATGAATAGGTATTTTTCTTGTAGGTACATGTAACACAACTAAGGATAACGTCAGCAACACTTTCAGCTTCATCTCTTGCCCTTCATCAGCCCTCTGTTAATCAAAACCACGATCATCCCTGTTTCGGATTTTTCATCCCTACACCATGAGCAAACATTAGGGGTGAAAGATAGGCCTCCCAAGAGGTTATGATCTTGGCCAAGGAGTGGTACACCTTACACTCATATTAATCCACCTTCACTCAACCTTCCCTACCCCTTTTCCACCTATTTTTTGCCTTAGATTTCCCTCAGGTTGTTTCCTATAGCAATTCAGGAATTTCCTATAGCAACATTTTAAATAGCACCTGTGTGCCCCTCCTTAAGACTAGAAAGCACCATCCACATCCTCTATATTTGAAAAAACCACTCATACACCTTTAGCATTTCACCCATGTGTTCAAGCCTTTCGTAAGCCACCTTAGCACTTTCTTCTCCTGGCTGCAAAACAACACATTTACAAGCATAGTTAGTTCATGAGTAGTTGCATGATTAAAAGCATGACATATAGAGCATAGAGTAAGTAGAGTGTGTTTATCCATTTTTCCCAAAAAAGTGTGATTATATTAGTTTCCTTTATTCCATTTCAATTTATCAATTTACTTCATGCAAGATGCCTAGGTTGCCTTCATTTCTTATCATAGTTTAATGAGTAGATTTATTTCATTGCAAAATGTTAGATGTACTTGATTGTTGTAGTGTAGTTCTATACTTGCTAAAATTTCCATGGATTTGAATAATTTGTATCCCTAGGCCTAATTTCAGAAGTGTGATAGATTTTATCCAGTAACCCTAGAAGTAGCACCCTTTCATAAAGATCATAAGAGGATGCCATGCATATAATTCATCTACTATGTATATAAAATTGTCACCTCCAAGTTTGCATGAACCCCGGGTTGATAAAGTAAAGTAGGGAAGCCTCTGGGAGTTGCAACATTCTTGGTGCAACACCAGGGCTCACCAGGTGATATGAACTAGCTGTTCTATGTTTTATATCATGTTGCCTCAGGGTGTTCTCAATCAAATGCGATGTGAATTGAGCTCACTAATCTGTGACTATCTCCCTTCGATACCTCAATTTGTAGAAAATATTTTCCCTTAAGAACTCAACCACTTTCTCCCTTGTTACTGCTTTCATAGCCTTTGTCTCAACTCAGTTTGTCAAATAGTTAGTGCAGACAATAATGTATTTCCTTTGTCTTGGTGGTGGATCAATTGGCCCAGTGAAATCAATGCCTGACTTGTCAAATGACTCTAAGGCCACTTGAGGTTGTAGAGGCATCTCATCCCTGGGTATGGGTTTCCCCATCCTCTGGAACTGATAACATCTACTGGTATACCTTCTTGCATCTTGTTGGAGAGTGGGCCAATAATAGCCAACTTGTAAGGCTTTTAAAGTAGTACTATTGGCAACAAAATTACCCCCATAAGGCCCATCATGGCATGCTGAGAGGATTTCAAAGACCTTTCCTTCCTTGAAACATCTCCTTAATATATGATCTGCTCCCAACTTGAAAATATTTCCCATAATCCAAGTGAAAGGGGTACTTTTCCTCACAATTATGCACTTGTCCTGGATGATATATTTGGAGGAAATATCCTAGAAACTAGGTAGTTGTATATGTAGGAAAACTAGGGAGAGAGGGTTGAGATAGAAAATAGGTGTTCATATAGAAGTTGATCATCAACCATCACTTCATCATCTACAAGCAAAGTGAGTCTAGACAAAAAATCTACGACTACATTTTCTTTTCCTAGCGCATCAATGATCGTCAAATAAAATTTTTGTAACAATAACAACCATATATTTATCCTAGAATTCACATCAGTTTTGTTAATCAAATATTTAATATTTTGATGATCAGTATACATAAAATTTTGGTACCCACTAATATAGTTCCTGAATTTTTTCAAGGAGTGTACAACAACTAAGAGTTATTTTTCAGTGACAATGTAGTTCAATTCAACCGTAGACATATTTATAGTAACGAAATAAATAGAATAAGGTAAATTATCATAAATTTTCCCCAAGTATTCCCACACAACTTTTTTCTGATGCATCAATATGGATATGGAAAGGCAGAGCCCAATTGGGACCCCTAAGTATGGGTGCAGTAGTCAATATCTCTTTTAATATTTGAAGGGCCTCTTGATAGCTACTTGACCAACATAAATCTGAGTCCTTTGCTAATAATCCAAGCAAAGGTGAAGCCACTTTACTGAAATCATTGATAAATCCTCTATAATAACTAGCTAAGCCTAAGAAAGTCCTAACATCCCTCTGGTTTTGAGGGGTAGGGACCCTTTTGATGATGGAAATCTTGTTTGGGTCCACTTGTATCCCATCCCAAGACATGGAATGGCGAAGGAAAGTCCCCACATTAGTTAAGAATTCACATTTCTCAAGACTCAGTGAGAGGTTCAGTTCAATGCATTTTCCCAGTGAATTTACCCAGATTAGAGAGAGCTTCCAGGAAGTCACATCCATAGGGAGTGACATCATCCATGTAGATCCCACATATTCATGAACAAGTTCAACAAATATTCTCAAAAAATCCCTTTGAAATGTGGAAGAGGAATTTCACAAGCTAAAAGGAAGGAATCTATAAGAAAAGGTACCCCAAGGACATGTAAATGTAGTCTTATCTTGGTCTTCAGGGTTGACCTGGATCTTATTGTAACCACTAAATCCATCCAAGAAAGAGAATAATTTCTTCCCTGCAAGACCATATAAGACTTGATCAATGAAAGGCAAATGGAAATGGTCTTTATTTGTGGCCTTGTTCAGTTCTTTGTAATCAACATAGATCCTCCACTTCCCATTCTTCTTTGGGATTAATACTAGAGGGGACACCTAATCACTATCTGAGATGGGGTATATGAACCCTACATCCAACAAATTTTGTAATTATTCCTTCACTGTGTCCTTAAGGGGTGAGTTAATTATCCTTTGAGGTTGTTGGATAGTTTTGCATCCCTCTTTGATGTAGATGTGATGAGAAAAAGCTGAGGGATGCAACCATTTCATTTCTTTATAGTCTCAAGAAAAAGCATCAAAGTTATCTCTCAGCATCTTGAGCAATTTTTTTTCTTGGGTGGACAAGAGAGGGGTTAAGATTTAAGGTTATAGATGGGCCAAACTCCACAATTTTGACATGTTCATGGCTTGGGTCAACTGAGCATAACTCAATCCAAGGAATACTCTTGTATTCTTTCACTATCTCATGAAGAGAATTAGTATCGGGGGGTTGGTTCTAAAGGATATGGTCAATCAGTTCATCTTCATTATGTCCCTTCCGCCCCCCCCCCCCCCTCCTATAATAACATCTAGGATACAAATTAGGTAGGGTGTTGTATGATACACTTTATCTTCTTCCTAATCCTCAAGCCACATATGTAGATAATTTTCAAGAGAAGGTTGAGTAGGAGGATACAATATCAACTGGTTTGATAAGGGCCCATTATTTATGGTCATGTTCCTAGCCCTACTACTAATACAGACATCAAACCATTAAAATTGGTTTTTGGTTGGATCACTAGTAAGTCATTAGGATACTCCCAAGAGTTAATGGAGACCATGAAATCCTCAAAAACTCCCTCAGGAGATACTATGGATATATCTACAAGTTGTAGCATTGTAGCGGTCTTTCTCAAGTCTCCTTGGAGGTTTAGTTTTAGCATGGTTTATTTGGTCATTATATTGATGACAGCCCCAAGATCATTCAAGGTATGAGGGACAATGATGCCATCAATGTGAACATCCACTATTGGTCTTCTAGGGTCTAGGTATTTTGGGAAAATCACTCTCCCCAACATCAAATTAGATAATTGGCCAAAAATTATTATGGTGGGGGTGTCTCTCTTCTTTCTCCCGGGATTTTTGAAACATTTTTTCTTGATAATATTATTATAAATGGGAACATCCTTAATAGCCTCGAGAAGGGGTATCTTAACACACAAATTCTTCAATTCTCCCATAAGTTCACTATCTTCTGGTGTGTGCTGAATAGGGTGGATCAATATCTCAGGAAAAGGAGGTGGACTTACTTAAGGGGTGCTCTCTTACTTTTCCTCTTCAAGCTCTTTAGGTGGACATGGGGGATGGTTATCTGGAAGCACTCTCTTAGACTAAAGGTTGAAATCTTGGATCTCCATAGCATAAATAGGATAATATGTCTCTCCAACATAGAGTTGTTGTTCCTGCTTGTTATCCAGGTTAGGTTTGGGTTGAGTAGACATCTAAGGTTGTTTGGGTTGAGGAGGATGAGTGAGTTGTGGTTGAGGTTGGGGTGGAGGTAGTAAAGTAGGAGGTTGGTTGAGTTGAGGCTTCCACCCTTGTGATGGGTTGTTCCATTGAGGAGGTTGGGGAGAATATGGTTGGAATGGTTACTTTATAGGTTGAGGATGATATGGAGGAGCATAGGGCCAAGAAGGAGGTGTGGACCATGATGGATGAGTGGAAGAGTACTAGGGTGGCAAGGGTGCATTCCAGTTTGGATTGTAATAAGAGTAAGATACACCTTGCATGTAATGTTGGTATGGTCGAGGTCCTTGAGGCCTCCTTTGATTTATAGATAAGATTTGCTCAGTCCCAACTTCTACTCCTTGGTATACAACATTTAAACTAGTCAAAGCATGACATTTATTTGTGGCATGGTTTTCCTCATAGACTGAGCAAACCTCTATTAAATTTAATTGGCATTCATTCTCGTGGGTGCATTTAGGGTAGAAAATATCTAGGGATCTCTTTGATTCCTCTTATTTCCTCTTTATCTTCATGGTATCCATTTTCAAAGAAAAGGTATTAAACATTTCACTTTTAAAGTCCTCCAACATGTTCCCAATCTCTTTCTTGATGGATGTTGAGGAGGAAGAGGTACTAGGCAAGCCTTGACTAGCCCTATCCTTCTTTATGGATGCACTAGAGTGGTTTTTGAACATATTTTTAATGTCATTATAGGATAAATGGTAGATGTATCCTATAGACAACATATTAAGGGTTTCTAACACTTATTCCCTGATTCCTTTGAGAATAAATAACTTGGGGGATTTAGGAACAAGGGTACAATCAACCCTCATATAGTTAAGTTGAAACCTTTCCTCATATTATTCTAAGGATTCTTCTCATCCTAAGATCGTCCTAAATATTTCCTATTTAGTTTATTTTGACCTATAGTAATCCTTTTACTTACTATTGAAGGATTGTTGCATTTGAGCCCAGGTAATGATGCCACCCCCAGGAAAACCCATGAACCAACACAAGGTTGCATTCTTAAGGATAGAGGGGAAAAACTTCATATTTTGTTCATATTAGGCATAGTAATAATTCCTACAAACAATAACAAATTCAAACATGAAAGTGTCAGATTCCTCAAAGGTTAGGCCATGGAAGTGTTGGAGGGCAGCAGGGTTGATGTTCTTCATCCTAACCTCTCCATTGGTTTATCTGATGGGAAATATATCATGATTCTCATGGTTTTTGTTCTTAGCCATAACTTGGATAGGTGAAGTAGGTTATTCTCCTTCCCCAATAGGTTATTCAAAAATATATGTTGGTTCTCCCAGAGGTTTTTCTAGCTCCTGTGTAGCTAGAGAGGGAAGTTCACAGTCACCGAAGAAGAATGAAGGTTGACTATTTGAAGGTGTGGAGGTTTTTGGTAGAAATTTTCCTTGATTATCCCTACTCTTACAAGGCATGGAAGAAATTTTTTTTTTTCACTTTTTTGAAAACTGAATGCAAAACAAAGAGCATAAAACTATGCTTAAGAAGAAACAATCATCTACTTAGACACCTCCCCGACAATGACGCTAAAAAGTCATGAACCCTAATATTGCACCAAGAGTGCTGAAACTCCCAAGGGATCCTCAACTCTATTTATCAACCTGGGGTTTGTACAAAATTTGAGGTGACAATGCTATATGCATAGTAGATGGGATTCTGCTCATGCCACCCTCAACTAGGACATATGATCAATAGTGCTCCAAGACAATTCCTCTTGCTGAATTAGAATGAAAACTAGCTAATGAAGATTAAATTTAGAAGATACCTATAACTAAAAAAATGAAAATTATATTAACTTCAACATGCAAATGATGTTGAAACCATTCATGAAAAGGTAAGAGCTAAACTTCTTGTAGAAAGGAAAGTACATTATCTTTCAATCATCTGTTTAAATTTGCAACAAGAAACAGTGAAATTGGCATCCAGAAACAACATGAAAATGCACACACACTAGTGTGGGATCACACGTCACACAATGATGGATCCTAGCAACACATTAGTGTGCAACCAATTTTTAAATAAATTGGAAATTAATTGTCATATCATCTCATAACAACTTGTAATAGTTAACTAAGTGCGATAGACTTAGTTAGCTCAATAATTTTGAGTTGAGGGTCAAAGGATAGGCATGTAGAGTTATTCTATTATTAGCAAGGTCCAGTTGTAGTTGTAGCACTAGTGTGGTGTGAGTGTGATCAATTAACTCACATTAATTGAGTTAAAATCAGTTTAACTAGTTCTAATTGTTTGATGAGATAGTGGAAGATCAAGTGAATTAAAATAGATTTAATTCACCAGTAGTGATATACCAAGTAACTGATGATTAAATATTAATATCTGTATGCATGTCAATTCTGATGGAGACCCAGTTGAGACAAAGGTTAAAGACAAGTAAACTATCAATTGTATTTTTGGCAAACTGCCTAGGTGTAGTTATAAAGTCATAGGAGGGCTCCATAGGGATTGTGCAGTCAAGGAAGGTTGATTATCCTATTTAATATAGATTAATTTCCTAGGGATTGCGTGAGCAAGGATGGACTGAGAATTGGCTAAGTGTTGGTAAATTTTCCTAAGAATTTCTAGATAGCTTTGAGCAGGATCAGAGTGAGACAGTCAGGATAGTGTAGTATTTTCTCAGTGTGATAAAGCATTGTATTGTTTCATGATTCTTTGACTATGTACAATATATCATAGAGGGGTTTTGAGCAGGTGCTTTCCCCAAGAAAATCTTGTGTTGTGTGATTGATTTACTTCTTTCTCTTACTTGCATGTGATTGAGAGATCGTGTTTTATATTCCACAAATATAGTAGAAGGATTTGGTATCTTGTTTTAGTACATTACATAATCAGATTGAATCCATTGATATAGAGATTATATACAATTTATTCATGGTATTATATTTGTGTTAGATATTTTCTACATCATATCAGAGCGCTAGGAATCACATAAGTGGAGAAGAAATTGAGTTTGTATTGAAAAGTATTCAAATTTGCAGATACTTTAGTTGGAGCTAAAAGTGGATTAAGATGTCTTACAATGGCTTGAGAATCAAATATGGACTCAAGGGAAGTTCAAATTATATTGCATGGAAGGACAAGATGGAGGCAGTGTTGGAGGACAATGGGTTGAAGGAATTCATAGATAATTGTATTCCCAAGCCCGCAATAGCAGATGCCCAACTTCTTGATGCATGGCTAAAGAAGGTAGCAGAGGAGAGGAGGATCTTGTTAAAGGGTGTTCGAGATCATATTGTCTCGAGTATCCATGGGAAATAAACTCCATATGCTATGTGGAAGGCCTTGAAATATCTGTTTCATAACATCAGCGACCAAAAGAAGTTGGCACCGAAGGACAAGCTCAGAAAGATCAAGATGGAGGAGGGCGAGATGGTACCAACATACTTGGTGAAGTTCACTCAATGTTGAGATGAGCTTGGAAGTATTTGTGTGACTGTAGCTAATGATGACGTGGTGAGCATAACACTTCTAGGCCTTCCCAAGAGCAGACATAGTTACCAGTAATCTATGACTGGGAGGGAGAAGTTACCAGATTGGGAGTGACTATGCTCAGATTTGGTAATAGAACCAAAGACGGGACCTTCAGCACCAACAAAGAAGAATATTGTGCATTATTAAGAAAATAAAAGAAGGCCAAGGGAAAGAAATACCAAGGTGAAGAGGGCAAGAGAGACTTGTCCAATATCATATGTTTTCACTGTCACGAGCATGAGCACTATGCTTCGAATTGTAGGCAAGCAAGAAGGAGCCTACAGTTGCAGTAGGTGAAGCAATGGCTTCACAATTAGAGCTTTATTTTTCTCTCATTGCATGCATGGCCAACATTGTAATGGGTTGCATGTGGTATCTAGACAACATTTCCTTATTCCATATGAAGGGGAATAGAGATCTATTCAGTGACTTGGAGGAGAAGGACCTCCAGCAGAACATAGAGTTTAGAGATGATGGGAGGGATAATGCGACCAAAATTGGTTCAATTACTTTTCAGAGGGATTCTGGCTCCCCTCTTAGACTAGCAGATGTTTTGTATGTGTTGGGGTTCCCATGTTTTGGCCAGATTGGCAAGACCAAAAGATGAGACAACATCAGAACCACTTTGGGGCCCTAGGATCTAGCCCTCCTGGACCCAGAGAGGGATCTCTCCATAGAACAGAGAATGATTATATCTTTGAAAGCTCAAGATGAGGTATTAGGCTAGTTATGAAGCACAAAAGGGGGGTTTTAAAGTGATTTGGTTGGTTGGTTGCTGGGTTGGTCATGGGACCATAGACTAAGAAAGTAATGGGAGGAAAGGAAAAAAAAAATAGGATGTTTTGGCAAAGAGGATAGGTCATGAAAGTGCCATCCATTGGGCTATGGAGTCATGAAAGGTGATTACATGCAACAACTAGCCAAGGCTTCCAAAGGCCAAGTCATCTAATACTAAAGGATCTTTTAGATTAGATGGTGGGATGGGACAGTAAGGAAAGAAAGTGAGAGAAGGAAAGCAACCTAATTTTTGTCTATAGATCAGGTTAGAGGTCATTTAACTCCAGACCTGCTTGGACATACTCATAGGCAACTCTCAAAGAAGAGATGAAGGGGCAGCTTATAGATCGAACCAGAGGTCATTTAACTCCAGGTCAGCTTTAGCATGCTCCAAGGGAAAACAGAGATAAGTTTAACAGAGAGATATTAGAAAGGCCAGCTGGTCGCACAAGGATCCTAGTGGATAGGGCTAACTCTAATCCCCAGTGTTCCCAAATCTTCTAGCTTAAACCCAACAAGAACATCTAAAGACAGATTCATTTAATTCATACATTAGCTAGTAGCATAAGGAACTACTACACTGGCTAAATTAACTGAAAACAACCCTTAGATAACACATTTAGCAGAAAACATAGAAGGCAAGGAGAAGCAAAAGCATAGGGTACCTAACAAGGGTAAATCCTATACCATATTTCTGATGCAAGCCAGCAGAAAATGAACATTATGAAAATGTGATAAATAGAGTTAGGGGAACATCACCAATAGTAATAGACTAGGATCTTGTGAAATGTGCTTTGATTAATTGATGCAAAACCAGTCACATACACTGAGCTCAATAGCTTTTACAATCCAAACTTCTCCTCCCAGCCTACTACATAACAGCTACTCTATTAATCCCTCCCAAGACTGTTCTAACAGTCGAACTGAACCCTTCTAAATACAACGGTAGTAGCCGAACAACCACCTTTACAATATGCTCTTCAGGATTCTTATAGGAGAACAGAATAGCAGGAGTAGATGAAAACTCAAATGTAGCATTTAAACTCTGAAACAGTAGGAGGGTCGAGGCTCCATTCAATTTTAATTCTGAGCATTAATCTTCTGCGCTTTTTCAGATGGAAGAGTGATTTTCGTTAGGCTATAATTTACTCAAGATATGTCTTTGATGTACTTGCTGTAGCCTGTTGCAGAATTCTAGTGAACAAACCGAGGTGTATGAACAACTGTGGGGTTTTCCATACTGTATAACTAATGCACTGGCAGCATAGGACTATTTTCAGGGTAGAAAATCTCTCTAGAACACGGCATAGGATGAAAACTGCATGGACACTTTGTCCTTTCGAAAGAACGTTCTGCTGATATTAAAACCTTGCTAATATGGTTTTATGTGCATTGGACTGTCTGAGAAATCCACAGGGTCTTTGATTTTGGTACCTCAGCCCTCTAAACTCCCTGAAGAAGCCCAAAAGTCTTCTATTTCTTGCCTCGAGCTCTTTGTTGTTTCCCGTACTGTCTCTGTCTGTGCAATTTGAGATTTAATGGCACCGGATAGGGTTTGCAGAGCTTAAACTCTGTCCTTTGATGAAATCTATGAAGAAGACACCTTTCCAAACATTTTTCTGTAAAACCAGGCTCTAAATCCAACTCCTTATGTGCACTCTGCCTTAATAATAGTGTGTATGGACCATGGCAGGTTTTACCACCTAATAAACCTGCAAAACACGAAAACCTGTTACGAAAAACATGTATGGGGATGGAATGATATGGACGACTATGAGGATGATAGTGGGACTACGGAGAGATGGCGAAAAAAATGCAGAGGAATGGTGGAGAAATGCTCTGGTGAAGGTTGGCGAAAAACAGTGGAAGGCATCAAGGCAGACGTTTAACATAAAAAACAATAAAATTTAATATTTGAATGGATTATAAAGGGGACGAGCGAGAAAAATGATGAAGATACGTGGATGGATGACGTGGCGGGACCGGTCAATGGCGGGCCATGCAAATGAATCTGCACCGTCCGATCTCAAAGGAGATGGACAGTGGAAAACACATCGGAGGGTGATGGACAGTGGGCCAAGGGTACGGTTACCTTGGATTAAACCTCACGCAGCTTCATTGAGCGATGACCGTTGGATGTGCCGCCTTAGATCGGATGGCTCACAGCGATATTGCTACGCATCCGCGGACGAACGTTAACGTGCGATGAGATAGCTGTTTTCCAGCCGTACCAGTGCCACGCGTCGGATGATGTATGGAATTGTTGGCCCATCGGAAAATACCGCCTACCTCCGAAAGGCGGTGCGATAGAAACTGAATGGTTTATGAACAGTGAAAGCAGGCGGGGACCACCGGGACAGATGTACTGCGGACCGTTGATCTGCGGTTATATGAACGGTGGATCAGCTATCGGAGAGGTGAACGGGGGAAGCCACGGGCGCGTCGGAGCCAGCGAACGCCATCCGATCTGTTTAGATCAACGGTTAAAAATGCTTCCGATACATACTCTACGGTAAACTCCTTTCAGGCTGGCGGGTGGTTCTAGCACCCGGGTTTCATGGAGAAAAGGCTGGGGGGCTAGCGGGAAGGGGCTAAGGCCTAATGTAAGTTGCAAAGTGGGTTTTTAGCCCATTTTCAATGAAATTAAAGGCCAAAAGGGGTAACGATGGAGGGAAGGAGGGGTTATTAAACCACACCAGGGGTATGTGTATGGTTTAAGAGGGGCATGGGGATGATTCAGAAGGTTTAGGGGGAAAATCTGGGGGTAAGAAAGGGGAACTTTGACAAAGGGAAAAAAGGATGAAATGGATAATTCTGCAGGAGTACAAGGAGAAAATGAAGGCTTTTAGGAGCACAATTTTGTCACAATTAGAGAGGCCTTATAATGGGAATCAGCAGAAGGGATTTTATCAAAGGAAAAGGCACAAGAGACTTCAAGTATGATGTGTTTTCAGAGGAAATGCATTCCTTGAATGCTCAAAAACATTTTAGCCCCCTGTTTGCTTGTCAAAAATTTATAGGGGGCTAACAGTGGTTCCACATAGGGATGGCTTCTTCTTGAAGGAGTCAAGAATTCAGAGGATAAATCTTTGGTGTAGGCCAGATGCCTGCTGGTTGGCACATTCCTTTCTTTCTTTAGATCAGCTGCCACAGTATGAAGATATTATATCAGCAAAAACACTTTCGCCAACAAACTACCTACCCTTCCTAAAATCATAGCATTTTTCTTTTAGGGTGCATTTGGACTAGCAGACCCTTTACATCATTTATTTCATAAACAGAAAATAAACCTATTCTATTTCTACCCTTATAACTCCATGAGACCAAATTAGACTGTTGGTCTCACATGTTTCTCTACCTAATCTAATATCTGCTAGGATTAAACAGTCCAACAAATTTCTTCTCTACATTCTAAGATAGAAATTGAAAACAGTCAAGCCAGGATTAGACTGTCTGACTTGCTGGACTTTGCAGAAATTAAAAACAACTAACTACGTGCTCACACACTAAGCTTTATTGATCTTTCCTACCTACCCTACTCTAACTGGAAATCTCTGATGCTCTAGGTGATACAATAATGCCAATGCAGCCAGTCAAGTAATAACAAAAAGGGAAAAAATAACTGACTGCTCATCAAAGACAACCATAGGATGCTCTGCATGTGGATCTTCAAAACTGAGGCCACTAGCAGTGGTGACCAATTTTGATGTACTTGGCTCTTGCAAAAGGTTGATGCTTGAGGAGTTGAGGCAATCAGGGCCTCCATGTATTCTACCATAGGATCAACAAAAACATGATGTAAAAATTTTTCCTCAAAACCTCCCACGACTGGTAGGTTGTCTGCATCCTGGGCAGTTTCAATCACTGCATCTGCAGTGAGGCCCTCGTAATCACACTCCTTCGTTTCCTGGTTGGGAGCATTTGGCAGGTAAGTATCAACTAGGCACACCTCTTCTTCTGTCGGATCAAGGCAAAGATGTATATGGGAAAGAAGATCTCTGTCATCTTCATTGCAGCCTGAACTGGAGGGCTCATCATATATGGCTGGGTTGTCTTTCTCTGACCCTCGCTCGTTCTGCTGGAGTGGACCCAACTCTGTGAAAAAATTATCACATTCTTGAGCGGGGGTTTCTTTGATTACCTCAATCCTTTTGGGAGAAGGCTCAAGATATTCGTTCCGCTCAATATTTTCTTCATTTCTTTCCTCCTTGTCCTTTGCGCTGAAGATTTGCTGGCTTCTGTCCTCTTGGCAAGTATAACTGATGTTTGGATATAAAACAGAGAGAAGATTCAATGAATCTTCGTTTTCTATCATGATTTCAATGCTTTCTCCATCAGTATCATAGATAGCCTGCATTGACTCATCATTATCTTGAAGTTGATGGTCGTAATCTTCCTCCCATGAATCTACTGATGATGGCTCTGCGCACTCAGTTTCCCCTTGGAAAAAATTATCATCAGACAGATCAACATCAGAGAAATCATAATCATAATTATAAGTATTGTCACCCACCAAGTCTTTAGGACTCTCAGCGAGTCTTTATTCAAAATAGTCTGCAAGTTCATTTCCTGATTCAAGCTCTGGTTCATCGTGCGTGTTTTCCATGTGGCTTCTGTCTTGTAGTGATCTGGTTTGCCTTTCTTGAGGACAAGGAGCATGTCTTTTCCAGTAATCATTTCTGGTTTCGGCCTCATATTCTTCCTCTTCTATGTTTAGCAAGGAGTTGGCAGTCTCCATTAGTCTTTCCAGCTTGTTCTCTAAAGAGATTTGCGCTATTTGCTCTGTTCGATCCTTCCTTGCTGCTTTGAACCTTTCCTCCCTGCACTTTATGTTGTATTCGATAGTGACTGCTACATTTTTCATTTCCTCCAGGCTCGAAGGTTCTCTTTCTCTTATATGGAATTCCACCTCGGGGTCAAAAGAACTTGGATAGTGCAACAAAGCCCATCCCAAGGGTGGTTTTATATCTGAAGGTATTGCATCATATACCTTATTAAACCTGGCTGAAAAATTCTGCACTGTCTCTCCTAGCTGCCTTCTCAAATTCTGATATTCTTTTAGGATGAGGAGAGCATTCTTCGGGGCTGCCCACCTATTAAGGAAAACTTGAGAAAATTGATGAAAGCTGAAAATGCTTGCCATTGGAAGGCCTTTGAACCAAATCTTAACATTTCCTTGTAATGACAAGGCAAAAATTCGGATGCACACATCATCTTCTTCTATTTCATACAACTCAAGTAAATCCTCAAGGTTTTGAACATGTTCTTCAGCAGTGGCCCCTTTATTTTCTCCATCAAAATGAGGTAGTTGGTTTATAAGTTCTGAAGGAAGGGGTTGGAAGATAAGAGGTAAAACCAGAGGCTTATATCTTTCTATGACCTTTGTAGGTGTAGGTGGTGTAAAAATGGGCTCATGGCTGCTTGAAGCTTCTTTAAGGGTGGGAGATACAACATGAGCCTCTTGTTCCACCAAGTTCTTCACAGGAATATAGGTCTCCTCGTGGTCTGAAGACTGAGACTTGAGATCTTTCCCACATTCATAGTGGGTCTCATCTTTGTACACTTGGTTAGGCTTAAAGTAGGATAGAACATAGTGGTAGACAAAGACAATGATTTCTTTAAACCAAATCCAACCCATGTGTCCTATCTTTCTATGAGGTCTGGCCATATTTTAGGTTCTTCCTCCAGTGGAGTCTTTGAGGATTATGGAGTGTGGAGTCACCAGGTGGATGAATATGAATGTTTGAAGTAGGATGTTGTCCACCATCAGCAATAGAATGCCAATCTAACCAGAGATCTTCGGTCTTTGAGTGCCTAAGAATGTTTAAGGTGAAATGCACTCAGTTCCCCAGCGGAGTCGCCATTATGTTGGGGTTCCCATGTTTTGGCCAGATTAGCAAGACCAAAAGATGAGACAACATCAGAACCGCTTTGGGGCCCTAGGATCTAGCCCTCTTGGACCCAGAGAGGGATCCCTCCATAGAGCAAAGAATGATTATATCTTTGAAAGATCAAGATGAGGTATTAGGCTAGTTATGAAGCACAAAACAGGGGTTTTAAAGTGATTTGGTTGGTTGGTTGCTGGGTTGGTCATGGGATCGTAGATTGAGAAAGTAATGGGATGAAAGGAACAAAACAACAGGATGTTTCAGCAAAGAGGATAGGTCAAGAAAGTGCCATCCATTGGGTTATGGAGTCATGAAAGGTGATTACATGCAACAACTAGCCAAGGCTTCCAAAGGGCAAGTCATCTAATACTAAATGATCTTTTTAGATTAGATGGTGGGATGGGACAGTAAGGAAATAAAGTGAGAGAAGGAAAGCAACCTAATTTCTGTCTATAGATCATGTCAGAGGTCATTTAACTCCAGACATGCTGATACATACTCATAGGCAACTCTCAAAGGAGAGACGAAGGGGCAGCTTATAGATCAGACCAGAGGTCATTTAACTCCAGGTTAGCTTTAGCATGCTCCAAGGGAAAACAGAGATAAGTTTAACAGAGAGATATTAGAAAGGCCAGCTGGTCGCATAAGGATCCTAGTGGACAGGGCTAACTCTAATCCCCAGTGTTCCCAAATCTTCCATCTTAAACCCAACAAGAACATCTAAAGACAAATTCATTTAATTCATACATCAGCTAGTAGCATAAGGAACTACTACACTGGATAAATTAACTGAAAACAACCCTTAGATAACACATTTAGCAGAAAACATAGAAGGCAAGGAGAAGCAAAAGCATAGGGTACCTAACAAGGGTAAATCCTATACCATATTTCTGATGCAAGCCAGCAGAAAATGAACATTATGAAAATGTGATAAACAGAGTTAGGGGAACATCACCAATAGTAATAGACCAGGATCCTGTGAAATGTGCTTTGATTAATTGATGCAAAACCAGTCACATACACTGAGCTCAATAGCTGTTACAATCCAAAATTCTCCTCCCAGCCTACTACATAACAACTACTCTACTAATCCCTCCCAAGACTGTTCTAACAGTCGAACTGAACCCTTCTAAATACAACGGCAGCAGTCGAACAACCACCTTTACAATATGCTCTTCAAGATTCTTATAGGAGAACATAATAGCAGGAGTAGATGAAAACTTAAATGCAGCATTTAAACTCTAAAACAGTAGGAGGGCCAAGGCTCCATTCGGTTTTAAATCTGAGCATTAATCTTCAGCGCTTTTTCAGATGGAAGAGTGATCTTCGTCAGGCTGCAATTTACTCAAGATATGTCTTTGATGTACTTGCTGTAGCCTGTTGCAGAATTATGGTGAATAAACTGAGGTGTATGAACAACTGTGGGGTCTGCCATACTGTATAACTAATGCACTGGCAGCATAAGACTATTGTCAGGGTAGAAAATCTCTCTAGAACACGGCATAGGATGAAAATTAATGGACACTTTGTCCTTTCAGAACAACGTTCTGCTGATATTGAAACCCTGCTAATATGGTTTTATGTGCATTGGACCGTCTGAGCAATCCACAGGGTCTTTGATTTTGGTACCTCAGCCCTCTAAACTCCCTGAAGAAGCCCAAGAGTCTTCTATTTCTTGCCTCGAGCTCTCTGTTGCTTCCCGTACTATCTCTGTCTGTGCAATTCGAGCTTTAATGGCGCCGGATAGGGTTTGCAAAGCTTAAAATCTATCCTTTGATGAAATCTATGAAGCGGACACCTTTTCGGACATTTTTCTGTAAAACCAGGCTCTAAATCCAACTCCTTCTGTGCATTGTGCCTTAATAATAGTGCGTATGGACCATGGCGGGTTTTACCACATGATAAACCTGAAAAACATGAAAACCTGTTACGAAAAACATGTATGGGGGTGGAATGATATGGATGACTGCGAGGATGATAGTGGGACATCGAAGAAATGGCGAAAAAAATGCAGAGGAATGGTCGAGAAATGTTCTGGTGAAGGTTGGCGAAAAAAAGTGGAAGGCGTCAAGGCAGAAATTTAATGTAAAAAACATTAAAATTTAATCTTTGAATGGATTATAAAGGGGACGGGCGAGAAAAACGATGAAGATACATGGACGGATGACGTGGTGGGACCGGTCAACGGTGGGCCATGCAAATGAATCTGGACCGTCTGATCTCAAAGGAGATCGACGGTGGAAAATACGTCGAAGGGTGATGGACAGTGGGCTAGGGGTATGGTTTCCTCTGGTTAAACCTCGCGCAGCTTCGTTGAGCGAAGACCGTTGGATGGGCCGCCTCAGATCAGACGGCTCACAACGATATCGCTACGCATCCGTGGACGAACGTTAACACACGATGAGATAGCGGTTTTCCAGTCATACCAGTGCCACGCGTCAAATGATGTATGGAATCGCTGGCCCATCGGAAAATACCACCTACCTCCCAAAGGAGGTGCAATAGAAACTGGATGGTTTATGAACAGTGAAAGCAGGCGGGGACCACCAGGACAGATGTACTGTGTACCGTTGATCTGCGGTTATATGAACGATGGATCAGCTATCAGAGAGGTGAACGGGGGAAGCCACGGGCGTCTCGGAGCTAGCAAACGTCGTCCGATCTATTTAGATCAACGGTTAAAAATTCTTTTGATACATACTCTGCGGTAAACGCCTTTCGGGTTGGTGGGTGGTTCTAGCACTCGGGTTTCGTGGAGAAAAGGCTGGGGGGCTAGCGGGAAGGGGCTAAGGCCTAATGTAAGTTTCAAAGTGGGTTTTTTGCCCATTTTCAATGAAATTAAATGCCAAAAGGGGTAATGATGGAGGGAAGGAGGGGTTATTAAACCACACCAGGGGTGTGTGTATGGTTTAAGAGGGGAATGGGGATGATTTAGAAGGTATAGGGGGAAAATCTAGGGGTAAGAAAGGGGAACTTTGACAAAGGGGAAAAAGGATGAAATGGAGAATTCTGCAGGAGTATAAGGGGAAAATGAAGGCTTTTAGGAGCACAATTTTGTCACAATTAGAGAGGCCTTATAATGGGAATCAGCAGAAGCGATTTTATCAAAGGCAAAGGCACAAGTGACTTCAAGGATGATGTGTTTTCAGAGGAAATGCATTCCTTGAAGGCTCAAAAACATTTTAGCCCCCTGTTTGCTTGTCAAAAATTTATAGGGGGCTAACAGTATGTTCCAGGCCTAAGGAAGAATATTGTCTCCTTAGAGGTATTGGAAGGCCGTGGTTATGAGGTGTTATTTAGAAAAGGAAAGGTGTTCCTTAAACACATATCCACGAGACATGTGAAGCAGATTGATTCAAGAGTCAAGAACCTGTATGCTCTCGAGGTTGAGGATGCATGCAAGGATTTGAGGAGAAAAGCAGTGGTTAATGACTTCGTGGTTGAGAGGAAGATATTATCTCTCAACATGCAACCTAAAATTCATTCTAAGAAGGTTGTTGAGCAGCCACGACTAGCGAAGCATAGAGGATACCGAGTGGAAGAGTCCACTCAAGAAGAGACCTCCAGGAGGGGGAAATTATAATCCAGATGTGCAGAGGGAGTACATGCAACTATACCTCCAAGTGTGAGGTGTGGAGATGTGTAGAATTAATCCCAAGAAGAAATTTGGGTAGGGTTCATTGATATGGTGTGTCTCATGGATCAAAATTGGCTACAAGGAACCCACAATACAACAGTAGTAGGAAGGATTAGTTAGATTGATGCAGTCAAATGTTAGGAGGACAAAAATCATAGTGATAGGTGTCATATACTGGAGTGCAGATTAGAGTTGGCAGCAGTGAAAAGAGCACAGATGCAGATGTCAACAGCAGCACAAAGAGTCCAATAAACATGTTCAGTAACTGGTAGCAGTCAGAAGACTCTAATGACAAATGCATTATATTGATTCAGTTGTTTGGAGGCTATTCAGTTTCAGAAGAGTTTCATGTGCGAACAACACTAAGAAGTGTTGCATGCAAGAACATTCCAAAGGTACTAGATAAGGACATATTGATTCCTTTCTTGTTGAGAGGGAGTGTTGAAATTTGCAACAAGAAACAGTGAAATTATCATCCAGAAGCAACATGAAAATGTACACACACTAGTGTGGGATCACAGGTCACACAATGATGGATCCTAGAGACACATTAGTGTGCAACCAAGTTTTAAATAATTTGGAAAATTAATTTTAATCTTATCTCATAACAACTTGTAATAGTTAACTAAGTGTGATAGACTTAGTTAGCTCAAGAATTTCAAGTTGAGGGTAAAAGGATAGGCATGTAGAGTGATTCTATTATTAACAGGGTCCAGTTGCAGTTGTAGCACTAGTGTGGTGTGAGTGTGATTAGCTAAGCACATTAATTGAGTTAAAATCAGTTTAACTAGTTCTAACTGTTCGATGAGCTAGTGGAAGATCAAGTGAATTAAAATAGATTTAATTCACTAGTAGTGATCTATGAAGTAACTGATGATTCACTATTAATATCTACATGCATGTCAATTCTGATGGAGGCCCAATTGAGACAATGGTTAAAGACAGGTAAAATATCAGTTGTATTTTTGGCGAATTGCCCAGGCGCAGTTATAAAGTCATAGGAAAGCTCCATAGGGATTGCGCAGTCAAGGAAGGTTGATTATCCTATTTAATATGGATTAATTTCCTAGGGATTGCGTGATCAAGGATGGGCTAAGGAGGGGCTGAGAATTGGCTAAGTGTTAGTCAAATTTTCCTAAGAATTGCTAGATTGTTTTGAGAAGGATTAGAGTGAGACAGTCAAGATAGTGCAAGATTTTCTCGGTGTGAGAAAGAATTGTATTGTTTCATGATTATTTTAATATGTACAATATATGATAGAGGGGTTTTGAGCAGGTGATTTCCCCAAGAACATCTTGTGCTGTGTGATTGATTTACTTCTTTCTCTTACTTGCATGTGATTTAGTGATCGTGTTTTATAATTCGCAAATATAGTAGAAGGATTCAATATCTTTTTTTAGTACATTACATGATTGGATTGAATCCATTGATATAGATCTTCTATATAATTTCTACATGGTATTATAGTTGTGTTAGATATCTTATACATCATCCATTTAGTTATCAAATATAATTAAAGAAAAGAAACCAATTTCTCTTGCAATACCTATCAAACTGTAATTCAGAACTTCATGTGTCATATAACTGGCTCACACTTGCATGTGAATCAATTTTCTACTTGTCTCAAGTATGTGATAAAAGAAATAACACTACTATGTTTTTGAAATGAAGGAAAAGGAGGCTTTGGAGTGACCTAGGAGCTTCCCCTGATCATGAAATCATAGCTTTGAGTCAATACTCTTCTAAACTAAGTCTAAATTTCAGTAATGATCAAAACTAGTTGAAGTATGAGGTCCTATAGGTATGTTATAGAAGGATGCTACAAGAGCCATGTATTGCTATAGGAGGGCTTATAATGCTAGAAGAGGGTTTTCGAGAAGGTTTAAGGGTGAAGATGATGGTTTAAGGGCATGGGAAGGTGGATGGAAGTGGAGGAAAATGATTGAATGGTGAACAAAGCCTCTATCCAAGATCAGGGCCCCTTGAGGTCTTGTTTTACACGAGGAGGGATGCTCTGGGTGGTCCTAGAAAAATGATCTCATGAAACATAATTTTTAGGACACAATTTGGAGTTCATAAGATGAAGTGAGAGAGTCCGGGATGGAGGTGATGAAGGTTCACTTTCCTGCAGATTCAAACAAACCTACAATCATCACGTGCATACATTCATTTATCATTGAAAAAATGAAACAATTAGTATTGGAAAATATGAGTTGAATGAGAATGCTATCTAATCTATGCCAGAACTCTTATTTAATCAAAAATCAAAATTCTAATATACAATAAGCACCTGCAAAATAAGATAACTAACACTAATATTCTTCCAAGAAATCATAAACACAATGTTTTTTGGGATGTGGTTGGAAATCCTTCTACTCATGCTCCCATGAGAGAGATGAGGTAGAGGTTGCAATCATAGGTTTTGATGGATTATTATCCACTGAAATAGAAGAAACTAAGAAATATTATGAAACTAAAAGAGATATCAGTACACAAGAGGGAACTAAGCCACTAGGTTGGGCTCAAACACAAAAGGCTCAACCCTCTAGAACTAACTCAGTGATGAATCAATAAGCAGCTTCTCATTATCATTAAATCAAGGTCTAATGCATCAAATAACTGTCAAAACTAACAATTCCAAGTGTCTGAGCTCAATAACTACCTAGCTGAAAACAAAACCTGAATCCTAATGAACTCTTCTACATGTTTATTTATACAAGAGGGTAGCTAGTAGAAACTCCCTAGAAAATAGGAATATTTGTCTCCTACAACTCGAGAATAGTGGATCTTTCTCCTCATTACCTTCACCTGATTGGCTAGCAATGACCTCAAGCTCATGAGAGAGAGAGTGTTGTGATCTTGGGTTGATTGAGGGAGTTAAGGAGGTGGACAACCCCCTAGATTATCTCCTTGATGTCTACTCTGAGCCCCTACATATAAATTATCTCAAAATTTGCTCCATTTCCTGCAATTAAACCATATTATGCTACATGATTTCTACAAACATATTTTATCCTTCTCACTAAGCATAATAAAACAAAAAATGTAAATAAATGTGAGAAAGAGATAATTCTAAAGCTGGAGGATGGAATTATGATCCTTTATAACACTAGTAGAAAATGATGAAATTAATGACTAGGTGACTAAAAAAATTAGTCTTCACAATTATTTCAAGTGAATTACTACTAAATTTGATCAATTTTAAGTGATCGAACTAAAAATGACTAACTTAAATGACAAATTTAGTCTAGGAATAAAATATACGACTAGATAATAAGTGACTAAACTAAAAGCGACTAACTTAAATGACTAATTTAGTCTAGGGATAAAATACATGACTAGATAATAAGTGACTAACTTAAATGACTAATTTAGTCTAGGATTAAAATATATGACTAGATAATAGGTGACAAAATTAATAATGATTAATGCAAATTACTATTATAGTCGAAGAATAACAATATGAGCAAATAACAAGTACGACAAGTATAAGAATTAGTCATTTATGTTATTAATTTTTAATTGTGTCACTTCATAAATGGAAAATTGGATTTTTTGTACTGAAGTGTTACATTTTAGTACAGGGGTCTTTGAATCCGTATGCAGTGTTAAAATTTAGAGACAAAGGGGTCTATGAATCCATCTACAGTGTTAAAATTCTAAATACCCTTTTTTCTCTAAAGTTTAACACTGCATATGGATTCATCTACAATTAACATATTTGCATGTATCATCTATCTACTTTACACTAATTCCTTCATTATAATTTTAGTAAAAGTGATATTTAGATAGTCAAATTAATATTAATATTAATATTAATATTAATATTTATTTGGACATAAAGTTTAATTTTTAAAATTCATTGATCTATGTTAAAAGTGTGAGTTTTTTTAAATCTAAGGTTAAATCTTCATATTTACATTTAATAAATAGATAAACATACCAGTTCTTATGTTAAAACTGTGAGTTCAATTAAATCTAGTATTAAATTGTCATATTTACATTTGAAAAATACTAAATAGATAAACCTAAAATATATACTTATACCTATTTATTAAACATGTATGAACCTTTATTAATTTAAGTATGAACCTTAATTAATTTTTTAATGGTACTAATGTACCTATTGATGAACCTCATTAGTAAACACATACCCTGTAGTGCTCCTCTTGTTATATCTATCACCTGCCATATATGCATCAACATATCACTATAGAGAAATGTTCGAACCACTAAAGCATAATGCTTGATTTTTGGTACCTCTCAAGTACTTGAGAATCAATTTCATTGCCATCAAATGTTCTTTTATAGATTGTTCATGGACCTGCTTACAACTCCCATTACATATGCCATATCAGGCCTTCTGCATACCATTGCAAACATTAAGCTTCCAACTATTGTTGCACATGAAACTTTTGACATATAATCCATCTCTTCCTGATTTTTGGGACACATCTCCTTACTTAGTTTGAAATGGATAGGCAAATGTGTACTAACTGGTTTTGTATTCTGCATATTAAATCTTTCCAACACCTTTTGTATGTATTCATTCTAAGACAACATTAATTTGTGATTTCTCCTGTCTCTAGTTATTCTAATACCAAGGATTTGTTTTTCAACTCCCAAATCCTTAATTGCAAACGAATTTTCCCACTTTCCTTTGAGCACATTTATTTCTTGCATGTTAGACCCTTAAGCAAGCATGTAATATACATACAATAATAATATAATATAGTTGCCATAATTTATCCTTTTGAGATAAATACAATGATCATAGTGACATCTAGTATAACCTTGTTTAGACATAAACTTGCCAAATTTTAAATATTATTGCCTTAGATCCTATTTTAAGCCATACAAGATTTTATTCAACTTGCACATTAATTTCCCCTTCCCTTTGACCTCATATATTTATGGTTGCTTCATATATATATCTTCCTCAAAATCCCCATGGAGAAAGGGAACCTTTACATCTAACTGATCGAGATGAAAATCTTCTGTTGCTACTACACTTAAAAATAGTTCTGATTGAAGTCATTTTAACAACAAGAGAAAATATTTCATCAAATTCTATACTCTTCTTTTGTGCAAACCCCTTCACAACAAGTCTATATTTATACCTCTGTTTACCTCCTCTTCTTCCTTCAACCTGTAAATCCATTTATTCTATAATTTTGTTTTATCTACAAGCAACCTGACTAAGTCCCAAGTTTAGTTATGTATTAAGGATTCCATCTCTTCTGTAATGCCTAGCTCCCACTTCTTTCTGGTTTCTACCTTCATTACTTCTCCATAACATTCTGGTTCACCAGAATCAATCAACAATACATAATATAATGAAGGAGAGTATCATTCAGGGGGTCTACTTATCCTGGTAGATCTTAGAACACCACTTGCAGGTGTTTGAGGTGCATTTTGTTGTTGTTGTGGCTATTTATCATTATGATTTCTAAGCATCTTTACTTTTTTCTGTGATCTCATCAAGTACTGTGTGTTCTCTATTTTCTTTTTCTTGTTTCTTTTCCTACATCTGATCCTTGTACAAGACCTTTTCATTGAATATGACATCTCTGCTCCTAATGATTTTGTGATTTTCATAATCATATAAGCGATAACCAAAATCCTTAACACCATATCCAATAAAGGTACATTTATTTTATTTTTCCTCAAGATTTGTTCTATTTTCTTTATTAATGTGGACAAATGCTTCACAACCGAAAGTATTTAAAAATGAGTAGTTTACCTTTTTACCTGTCCATGCCTCCTCTCGAATACCACCATACAAGGAACTTGAAGGTCTTCTGTTTATTATATAAACAATAATATCTACAACATCTGCCCAAAATTGTAAAGACAACTCTGCATGCAATCTCATGCACCTTGCACACTCCATGATTTTCATGTTCATCATTTCTGACACACCATTTTCTTGTGGTGTTCCTAGAATTTCCTTCTCTCTACGAATTCCATTCTCTGAACAATACTTGTCAAACTATTTGCTACAATATTCAACTCCATTTTCTGATCTTATACACTTCAACTTCTTTCCTATCTCATTCTCAACCAATGTTTTCCATTTCTTGAAAGTATCAAATACATCATATTTATTTTGAATACAATAAATCCAGGTTTTCCAAGTCACATCAACAATAAAAGTAACATAATAGCGAGAGCCACCGAGAGATGATACCTAAGAAGGTACCCATAAATTTGTATGCACAAGCTCTATTTTTTCTCTCTTCTTTTCTTCCCCAACTCTAAGAAATCTTACTCTCGTATGTTTTCCAAAAACACAATTCTCACAGAAATCTAAATCAACATGCTTCAAACATGGCAAGAAATGTCTTGAGTGAATAATTTGCTCCCCTTTCTCACTCATTTTCTCGAGCCTATGATGCCATAATGTTGTATCTACTCCCGTGGAGGTTAAAGCATTAAAATAATTAGAAATACTATTGCATAAATACAATGTACCAACCTTTAATCCTTTTGTTATTACTAGGGCTCCTTTAGTGACCTTCCAGGTTTTATCTATAAATTTAGTTACACAACCTTCACCTCCCAACTTCCCTATTGAAATTATATTTTTCTTCAGATTTGGAACATGCCTTTCCTCCTATAATAGCCATTGGTTTCCATTCTTTTTTTTTAATAAAAACCTTATCAATTCCAACAATTTTATAGGGTTTATCATCACCCAGACGAACTTGTCCAAAATATCCTTGAACATAGTCATGAAAATGTTTCCTATCAAGTGTGCCATGGAATTAGGCCCCTAAATCTACCACCTAAGCATCAATAATAATTTTTAATGAAATAATTAAAGCATCTTGTAATGCATCACTTGTCACATTTGCTTCATGATTGTTTTCTTGTTGTCTGTCTCCTTCTTTTCCCTTCTGATACTTACTGTATTTATTTAGGTATCCTTATTATTATCACCAAAAATTGGTCATATAACCATTTCTAATTAGATGGATCGAAGTAAACCAAGTAAGACGATTTTTACCATAGTAAAATTTCTTTCACTATAAGAAATAATTTAATAAACCATATTTTATTAAACTATTTCTTGTTAAAACAAGAAACCCCATGAGGAATAATTAAATAAATCATTATTTATTTGATTTTCCTCTAGGAAAAAAATAATTAAACTGTTGTTTAAATAATATTCCTGGTTTTATTTAACCCAATTATGAGAAATAATTAGATAAATCATTAATTTTCTTATTTTTCTCTAGGAACAATTAAATAAATCATTATTTAGTTATTATTTCCTGTTAAACTTGACTAAGTCACCTAGGAACAATTAAAAAAATCATTATTTGTTTATTATTCTTTAACTGCATTCTTGAAATGATAAATAAATAATTTATTTGTTTATTATTTCTAAATAAAGGTATTTAACCAATTTGAATACCTTTTCCCTTCAAAAAAACATAATAAAATATTTCAAGCGGTTAGATCTAGATCTTGGTTAATAATATTTTATTACTTTCCATTATCAAGGATAACTCAATATTTTGTTACAAATAGCAGGGTTTTTCCATTCATTCCTCACTTTGATCATTCCCATTGTTGCTACTATTTTATTTTGCCTCTTGAGCTCCCACATGAGTTCAACATACATTTCGGGTTTCTTGCACAATTGAGATAGAGAGAAAATTCTGAAGCTAAAGCATTGAGGACAACCAAGAACCCATCCGATTGAGGAGGACTTATAACATCTACTCATTTCCTTCACCAGGTGTTGTAATATATGAAATTATTCATTAAATCTTGTCTTGTCTATTGGATGCTTGGAGTAATTACTATTTTTTTCACTATTTATCTACTTTTACTGCAGAGATCTAGGTTTTTGCATCATTTTTTATAACTATCTATTGTGTATCTAAATATTTAAGCAACCATTTCTGTTTTTAGGGTTGTCTGTAACACACAGCTAAAGTAGGCTCTTTTCATACACTTGCATTAAGATTTTACGCTAACACTTTATTCCCGCATTTCTAGCAAACTATCCCCAATCTAGACTTAGATCTGCCTTTCCTTGACTTACTATGATATCCTGGGCTCTTTCCTCTTTCAATTTTTCTTCCCCTAGTCCCTACAATCAAAGAATTACCTGATGTCTCACCAGAGTTTTTCTGTCGCATTTCCTCCTTAAGCATGGCACCGACAATATAATGAAAATTTAAAGTACTAGATCAAGGGATGGAGTTACTAATGGCCATAAATAAACCATTCCAACCTTTTGGAAATGAGCACAGAAATAACAGAGCCCTAACTTCATCATCAAAATGTACTCATACATAACTTAACTGACTGGTAATCGTATTAAATTCATTTAAATCATCAAAAAAAGATCCACCTTTTGACATCTTCATATTAAATAAACGCTTCATAGGAAATACCTTATTTGAGGCCCAGGGTTTTTCATATAGTTTGGCCAATGCTGTCATTAAACCTTCTATTTTTGTTTCCTTTGAAATATTAAATTCTACTGACATCGCCAAGCATAACCGTAGTGTTCCAAGTCCCTTTCTATCAAGAATCTCCCATTATGTATCTATCATAATCGTCGAATTCTTTGTTTTTCCTCTCAATTGTAGGTATAGATCTTTCTAATACAAATAATATTCCATTTTCAACTTCCACGGTTGGTAGTTTTGGCTATTTAATTTCTCAACCCTAAAGCTACCATCTTCTGCCATTTCTCCCACTCAAACCAAGAACCCTTCTTTCCTGTGATTTTACAAGCCAAATAGACCTTCAAATCTGATACTAGTTGTTATAAAATTATATATTACAGAGCAATGGAACACTTAAAATATTGCAGAAAAAAAAAACACAAAAAAAGCATAAAACAAGAGAGATACGAATATACTTGGTTCACCCAATTTGGGCTATTTCCACGAAGAAACAACCAGTCCTTCCTTTATATTATCCAACAAAATGAAGAGATACAACATACAATAGATCTGTTGTAATTTCATCTTCTATATCACACAATCTCCTCTCTCTTTCTCGCTCAAAATACACATTAGACACAGCCATAATACAATTGCATCATATAAACCGAGGGGTTGCCTTCTAGGCGAAAAAACCTTAAATTAAACATAACTTATATTGTTAGATCATGTGCCTAATGAATGACCCAGATTGACTACAAAATTAATATATGTGTGGAGGAGTGTACAATTTTCCTCAAGTATACATCCGATTGAAACAAAGACCTCTGAATCAGAAAGATAATCAGGCTCCACACCTAACACGAACTCTTCTTTGAATGCTTGTGTGTTCATTTTGGGATCTTGCAAACCATTATATTAGTTTGAGATAGCAATTTCCTAAGCACATTATGATTGAGCCTCTAGTAATTGTTAGACACCAAGCTCACCAAGTCAACTGCATTCCACCCCCAGAATGATGGCTAGATAGAGGTCATCAATTGAATAATCGCACACATACTCCACATGTAAAACTCTAAGCATCCACGAACATGGGATGCGAGTCTTCCCTATGTGCAACACAATTATAATATATCTCTCTATATATTGACTAGCTACAAATCCTTTCAAGTGGGCCTAGAGTTTCAAGCATTATGTACCATCGATGTTACACTGCATTTTTCAACTACACAGGAGGAATATTCCCATGTTCAGTCCAAAGCTGATAAAGAAAACAACTTTATTGAATGGATTCAACACATCCACCAGCAGTTTCATGACATATTGGATAAAGCTAATGCCAAGTATAAACAATGATACGATCAACATCAGGTTCCACATAAGTTTTGGGTGGGAAATAAAGTGTGGTTGTATTTGTAGAAGGAATGCTTTTCCAGTGCCCATTGGAAGCTTCGACCACTCTGATACGAGCCTTATACCATCACCAAGGCTGTGGGATTCAATGATTTCGAGCTCAGCATCCCCCATTCCTTGGCTTTCATCATGTATTCAATGCAGACTACCTTTGACCATACTTTTCGCCATTGATGAACATATCACACATTTGTGAGTAGCTAACATGAATAGAGATCAACCCATAGTGCATTAAAAAATACACAATTGATTAGATCATGGACATACAATTCAAGAAAAATCCCCAATAGAGGATCCAACTATATTGGGTTGTTAAAGTTGGCCAACTCCTACACCAAGGCAAGTGTCTCACCAGAGACCAAGTTTAGTATAATTGTCCCCATCTCATGTAGGCTCTCAATGCAATGGGGACCATTTCTTCCTAATAGGGAAGGAATTATCCAGGTGGATATTGGTGGCCACTTGTATATTCCACTTGGACCCCCAACACCATTTCCTTTAAGTTTCCTATTTTTTAACACAATTTACTATTTTTCGGTATTGTTTCAGGCCCTAAAGTTCTAGATCCATGTTGAGTCCCTAAACAATATTTTTTTGGAAAATGGGTAGATTCATTGCTTCCATCATAGGTTTGTAGATGAATTTTTTTTTCCTTAGATATATCTTTCTAATGAGGTATCGTACATGTCAAACAGAGATTTTATGCCAAAGTTATGACCTCGAGAAGTTGACGTACCAACTAACCCCAACGGGGCACCCAAACGTTTGGCACTTCAACTCCTAGGGTTAGGTTTTGTATGTTTAGGGTTTTACCTTATTTATGAATATTAAAATTCCTTTGAGCCTCATTGTAACATAGTTCAGAAGGCATGTAGCCATCACATCTCTTCTTAGAGATAACTTCCATTGCTTGAGCTAGTTTATTTCAATTATGCATTTAATGAAAATTTTCAGTATTTTTTTATTAATGAATTGAAGGTTAGTTTTAACTATATCTCTGTGTTTATATTTAAATATTTATTTCATTTCATATATGCATAAATTTGGATCATCAAAGGAGGGAAACCAAGGCTGCATAGAGAGCCTAGCGTTGTCCCATAACCATGGACCCGAGCTAGAAATAAAATATTTTTTCAACTATCTTGTTAAATATTGCTATAAAAAATCCTTTTGGAAGAGGGTAAATGTTCACAACATGAGAGATTAATGACTTCAACTACTCTGAAATCCAAGATTGAATATCTCCTAGCTTTTTCCACAGTCCATTGAATCTGTAAATAAGACTAGCCTCACAAAAAAGAATTTCCTCACTGATAGACTCAACCACCAACGAGACCTTGATCAATGGAGCTTCCAGAACTATAATCCCAGAGGGGTGAGACCCGAAAATAGAGTTTGAATATACAGGAGAAGAAGAAGACACCGAAGGGAAACTTCCAAGAACAAACCTCACAACATCACAAAAAGTGAAAGGTTCCTCCAATCTAGAGCAATCCAAAATTGTAAAGGGAACAAAAATGAACATTGTAACTAAGCCTTGTGACAAACAAGCGTCAAAAGAGATGGGATTAGCAATAGTTATCACCCTCAAGTGGTCATGAGGAAAGTCGCCAAGAGAAGAAACGCCTTTCACAATAAGATATCAAGTTTCGAGGCCTACAGTATTGATAGACTGCGAAACCGAAATGACCCCCTTTTGGCACCATTACAAGAGAGGAGGAAGCGACAACATCTAATATAAGGATATCTAACATGGCGAAGTAAGAGGCCAAGATCCTGGCATAAACATTATCAGTAGAAGAGGATCCCATCATTGAAGAATTAACACCAGAAGAGTAGTGGACAACTAGGGCCAAACCCTAACTGCTTTCGTAGAGTTGCATGTAGTAGCCATTATCTTAATTTTTTAGGACATTTCAAAATTTTACTATAATAAGCAATGATATATATATATATATATATATATATATATATATATATATATATATATATATATATATATTACTTTATTCAATATATAAAATTCATATTTGAATAAATTAATTAAAATGGATATTCAAATAATTTTTTAAAATCATGTATTGAATATTTTTAAAATATATATGAAGTATAAATCTTCCTCATACTCAAAAGTAAAAATATAAGGTTGACATAAAATAATGTTACATTACATGGACATCGAAATAATTTATTTAAAGTAAAAAATGAGAGTGAATATTTTTATCACATATCCTTTAAAGTCAATTGTAATATGAACCATGAAGCATAATGACACTAAGATTATATGTTTTATAATGCTTTTAATTAAACTTCACCAAATTTATATTCATTTTTTCTATATAGGCCACATTTCTTTTTTATTTAGAGAATGTTATTTTTAATTTAAACTGGACATGTGTGAACTCCATGTTGAGCACCAAGGAAATCACACATTGTTCTCATACTAATTTGTAGAATGCCCCTCTCGACCCAAAAAATATATTAAGAAATGAAATTATTCTTAAAATATTTAAAATAATTTTATAATTTTATTTTTCTAAAAACAAAATTCAAAATCATTACAATAATACATATCTTATAATTTTAATATATCTATAATCATTTCTCTCAATTCAAAATAAACCTACAATAATACTTATAATGTTATTTTAATCAGAGAAAAAAGGGATCAATGTATTTAGAATTCATAGAAAAAATACATGAAGAAAATATCCAAATAATTCCAATGCCCAAATGAGTATCAATTTTTAAAGGCATTATCTTATAACTATTATAATTTTTGGATTTTTTTAGCCCGAACCTGGTTAAAATTGGTGTGGTCAAATCTTCATCTTTGTTGTCTAGATCGTGGTTTTAACTACATATTGTAGAAATTTAATACAAAATATGTAATGCCTGGATTCTCCTGATCTAAATATAATATGCTACTGTTAAATACAAAATCGCTTATAAAAATCTTTGCGGAATTTGAAACACAATCGTCAATCACAATATCATGAAGAAAGATCAATCACACACAACACAAATAATTTACCGAGGAAGCATAAAGCTAAAAACCCCACTATCTTCTATTATGTATTATATCATGGATCATGAAACAATTAAATATAAAGCTCTAATCCAAGAGCTCTCATTATATGAGCTAACTGTCTCACATTGTCATACAAAAATTGGCAATTTCCTTAGCCAATTTACTGTCTCCAGACAGCCTGCCTCTACTGCGCAATCCCAACTGATAGAAATCCCTGAATGAATGGAATCCTGCTTTCCTTTAGTGCGCAATCCTCATTGGCACATCCAATGTGTGTGTGGTTGCATGTGTGAAACCGAGAATGTCACAACTGATAGTCAACTGTCCCTTTCACCTACATCTCAACCGGGTCTCCACTGGATCTGATGTGCATGCAGTTAATAGTAGTAAATCTTCAGTTGCATGTGAATACACTAATTGTGAATTAAATAATAATTAATTCACCTGATCACTCACTAGTGTATCTTCAGTTACAACTAGCACAATTGAGTTTAACTCACTTAACTGAATTAAACTACTTTATAACTTTCATAACTGCACTTCCAACTCTGTTACAACTTCGAATCACATAGATACAACTAAGTCCACTTGCATGTCCCACCAACCAACCTCTTAACTCAAAATTCCTATAGCTAACTAATTTTCCACTTCAGTTAACTATTTCCAAGTGCTCATTGAGAATATATTATTGTTTATTGTCCAACTATTATTAAGGGATAATAATAGTCGACATGCATCTATAAATAGACATGAAATCTATAAATATAACTTGCACATACATCTATAAATAGAACTCATCTATAAATATAATTTTCTCATGCACCTATAAATAGACATCCACCAAAAAATAGCCCGAGGCTCCATCCTAGTGTAGGTGCTTAATTTTCACTAGGATCTTCTTGTTGAATCTCAACACTCCCTCTCAACAAGAAAGGGATTATCCTTCACCCCGATCCTGTCTCTATGGTATTCGAATTTTCTCCTGGTGAGTGCCTTCGTTATAATGTCTGCATCGTGATCTTCTATAGGAATGTACTGAAGCAACATGATTCTCCTCTGAACATAATCTTTGAGATGATAGTACTAGATATCTATATGCTTAGATCAATCATGAAACACAGGTTAATCGAGATTTTAATGCAACTCTGATTATCACAATGAATCAATGTCGGATCTAAATGAGAACCAAACAAATCAACCAAGATCTTTCTCATCCAAATAGCCTCACATGTAGTTTGACTCGCTGCCATGTATTTTGCTTCCGCTGAATTGAGTGCCACGGATCTCTACTTCCTGTTGTGCCAAGAAACAATTGTAGATCCAATCCTAAAGATCCCCCCTGATGTTCTCTTTCTGTCAGAAGGGATGCCTACCCAATATACATCCATGAAGCTATGCAAACTCACCTCATCCATATGTCTGTACCATAAACCATACTCTGATGTGCCCCTCAGGTATCTCAAGACATGCTTGCCCGCATTCCAAAAGAGCTTGGTAGGATTAACCATAGCTTGAATTAGCTAGTTAACCACATAGAAAATGTACGGTCTTGTGTTCACTAGATACATTAGTGAAATCATTAACTGTCAATAGACAGTACCATCCACTACCTCTCCAAAAGTAGCATACTCTTCCCTCCAGTTTCTTGGAAGAGGAGTATCCATGGGTTTGCAGTCCTCCATGAGAAACTTACACAGTATCTCCCTTGCATACTTTCCTTGAGACACAAAAAGTTCACCTTCTCGCTACCATATTTCCAATCCAAGGAAATAATGAAGGAGGCCCATATCCTTCAGTCAATATTAAATAATAAGCATAAAGAAAAATGATTAAATTCTTACCCTCCACCACAATTTGGTATAGGTTCGCATCTGATTCACTTTTGGTGAAGCCCAATCTGGTGAAATAGTTGTCTATTTGAGTGTACCAAGCACGGGGATGCTTGCTTCAGCCCATACAACGCTCTTTTAAGTTGGCACACATGCGACTCGTTGTTGAAGATATCGAATCCTTCAGGATGCTTTATGTACTCTTGTTCCTCAATGACCCCATTGAGAAACACAGTCTTCACATCCATCTAATGAATGTGCAGCCCATCTTCACTAAGAGAGCAAGGATGGTCCTTATGGAAGAATACCTTACAACCGGTGCAAAGGTTTATTCATAATATATCCCCTCGATCTGTGAGAAGCCCCAGGCCACAAATATGGTCTTGTATTTCTCAACACTCCCATCAAAATCTTTCTTTACCTTGTAGATCCATCTCGAACCTACCACTAATTTATCAATCAACCTTGGAACAATTTCCCAAGCACTGTTTTTGACAATGGAGTCATACCCCTCCACCATTGCATCTACCCATGTGAGATCCTACACTGCTTCTTGAAAGGAATATGCTTCAGTCACAATACATTTTATCATGAGAGCCATGTATCCAGTAAATCAGTCAAAAGACTATCTTTGTCTATGTTGTGAAGTAGGGACTCCTACATTATGTGCAACATCAAGTCTCTGCCTATGAACTTCTATGGTACGCCTTCTGCCAGTTCTGATGGTTGGATCTGCGTGAGTGGAATCCTCCACTCCATGAACCTCCTCCTGTGGCTAATCCACATCTAGAGACTCATCTTTGGGAACTAGCAGTTCCTCCTCCGCATGCAAGTCTAGCTCCCTCTCAAGCGACAACTACATGGATTTCCCCTCATCGAATTTTATATCTCGTTGCACCACAATCATTCGACTGTTTGGAAAATACACATGATAATTATGGGGTGTTTTTGTGTACCCCACAAAAATCCTAACTTGAGTAGTCAGCTCTAGCTTTTTCGTGGCGTCCTTGGTCACATGCACATAAACAAATGAGTCAAAAATCTTAAAGTGTGAAACATTCGGTTTCTTACCAATGAAAGCTTCTTCAAGTGTACTCATGCAAAGTACTCTCTGAGGACAACGGTTTTGCACATAAACCGCAGTGTTGCATACTTCCGCCCACAAATGCATTGGTAAGCCCTGATCATGCAATATCGCTTATGTTGCACCCACAATCGTTCTATTATTCCTCTCTGCAACTCCATTTTGTTGTGGGTTATGAGGCACTATGAGTGCTCTTCGAATTCCTTCTTTGCTGCAGAATTTTTTTAATTCTTTAGAGATGTATTCTCCACCATTATCGCTCCTCAAATCCTTCACTTGCTTCGCTAACTCTTTCTCCACCAATGCCTTAAACTCACAGAACTTTGAGAATGTTTGATATTTCTTCTGCATGAAGAAGATCCAACATTTATGAGAAAATTCATCAACAAAAATAACATAGTACTATGTTTTGCTATTGAAGCAACCGAGAACGGTCTACACACATCTGTGTGAACTCTCTCAAGGATCCTGAAGCATGATTATCCTTCTCATGAAAGGTGAACTTTGAGAAAGTGTTCCCATTGGAAGTCTAGTAGATATTTGATGTGTAACTTTAAAGGCTCCATGATGAAGATGGCCCAATTTTCGATGCCATAATTCACCCTCATCCCGACTCACCACTTTCTCTGCCTTTCCCGTCATGGCAACGCAGCCATCTACCTCCAGCTTGTAGATATTCTTAACTCGAATCCCTATCCTCTTGGCTTGAACCGTTTTTTTATATCGTAGGAAAGATTTTCCATCACTAAAAACAATGTCATAGCCTTTGTCTTCCAACATTATGACTGAGACCAAATTTTTTTTCAAACCTAGAACATGGATAACATCTTTCACCTGAAATTGTTTACCTGACTCCCTCTAAAAGGTAATGGTACCAATGCCAATCTCACTGTATCATCCATATTCGCCCATGTCTATATGCATTTGGAGATCTTTCTCGTCCAAGTCATTGAAAAGTTCCAAATCTCCCATCATGTGAAAGGAAGCGCCACTGTCCAAATACCACACCGATCTGAATGCACTTGACACCATGCATGCGATCAAAGAGAAGTCAAGATCAAATTGCGAGGCAAGGGCCTCACCAGCTTAAAATCCAACAACCTTCTTGTTCTTCTTATTTTGCAAATAGTTAGTAGTAAGATTTCCATGTTCGTGACAGTGAAAACACTTCACCTTGGACATATCTAGCTTCCTGCCTTTAGACTCGGATTTAGAATGGAATTTCCTCCTCTTCCCCTTCTTCACCTTGGCAGCCAAAGCACAATCCTCTTCATCATCATGCTTTGATGAAGAGCCATATTTGGTGTTTCTCCTGCACTCCTCCTGCACCAGATCTGACCACAGTCGTTCCCAATCTGACAATTTTTCTCGTCCATAGACAGAGTCTTCATAATTGTGCCAGCTCTTAGGAAGTCCCAAGAGAGCCAATCTCACCAAATCATCATCAGAAATAGTTATTCCCACACTCCCCAGTTCATCCTGACATTGGACAAACTTCGTGAGATACTTTGGAATGTTGTCGCCCTTTTCCATCTTGATCTTTTTGAGTTTATCTTTGATTGCCAATTTCCTATGGTCGTTGCTGCTTTGGAATAGATCCGTCAAAGCCTTCCACATAGCATATGGTGTGGCTTTCCCATGGAGGTTTGAGACAATGTGGTCTTTTACTCCCTCCAATAGAATCCTCCTCGCCTTTGCCACTTTCTTTCACCATGTGTCAATATTAGTAGCATCTACAGCATCTGGCTTAGGAACATTTTTTTCAATGAATTCCTTCAAGCCATTGCCTTTGAGTACTTCCTCTATCATGTCCTTCCAAGCAATGTAGTTTGAGCTTCCCTCGAGTGCATACTCTAACCTCAAGCCATTGAAATTCATTTCGATCTTGAATCAACTATAGTGCCAAGAAAGTCTTTTTGAAAATTCAAATTCTTTCCACCAACAAACTCAGCCCCTGCTTCAAAATTGCAATTTCTTGTGCTCTGATGCCATGTAGAAATTTAATACAAAAAATGTATTTCTTGGATTCTCCTTATCTAACAATAATATGCTACTGTTAAATACATAATAGCTTCTACAAGTATTTTCGGAATTTTAAACACAATCGCCAATCACAATATCATGAAGAAAGATCAATCACACATAACAAAAATAATTTACCAGGAAAACATAAAGCTAAAAACACCAATATCTTCTATTATGTATTATATCATGGATCATAAAACAATTACATACAAATCTCTAATCTAAGAGCTCTCAGTACATGAGCTAACTGTCTCACACTGTCATACAAAAATTGGCAAGTTCCTTAGCCAATTTACTGTCTCCAGACAACCTACCTCTACTGCACAATCCCAACTGATAGTAATCTCTGAATGAATGGAATCCTGCTTGCCTTGATTGCCCAATCCTCATTGACACATCCAATGTATGTGTGGTTGCATGTGTGCAACCGATAATGTCACAACTGATAGTCAACTATCCCTTTCACCTACATCTCAACTGGGTCTCCACTAGGTCTGACATGCATGCAGTTAATAGTAGTAAATATTTAGTTGCATGTGATGCCACTGATTGTGAATTAATTAATAATTAATTCTCTTGATCTATCACTAGTGTATCTTCAGTTACAAATATCACAACTGATTTTAACTCACTTAACTGAGTTAAACTACTTTACAACTTTCATAACCGCACTTCCAACTCTGTTACAACTTCGAATCACTCAGTTACAACTAATTCCACTTGCATGTCCCTCCAACCAACCTCTTAACTTGAAATTCCTATAGCTAACTGATTTGCCACTTCAGTTAACTATTTCTAAGTGCTCATTGAGAATAGATTATTGTTTATTGTCCAACTATTATTAAGGGATAATAATAGTTGACAGGCATCTATAAATAAACATGAAATCTATAAATATAACTTACACATATATCTATAAATAGAATTTTCTCATGCATCTATAAATAGACATCAACCTAAAAATATCATGAGGCTCCATCCTAGTGTAGGTGCTTAATTTTCACTAGGATATTCTTGTTGAATATCAACACATATATGGGTTCAACACCCTGAAAAACCGTGGACACTCAAATTGTTGAAAATTTACAACTCAAAATTGTGATTTAAACAAATTACAAATCCCCATGGAATTATGGGAAAAATAAATATGCCAAAAAACCCTTCAAAACATATAACAAATAGACTACAAATTTTTTAAATGATTGATGATAAGATAAAGATACAGAAAGGAAGCAAAACCTTTTGAATGAAACTACTCTATATAATTGGTTATAGAAACCATACATCTCAAAACCAATTTAACTATGAATCATTAATGTGATTAATTAAAAACATTCGAGTGATGTAGTGATTTTTTTTTTTTAAACATTCCAGTGATGCAGTGATATTTTTTTAAAAAAACATTTGGGTGATGCAGTGATAATTTTTTTTAAAGAAACAAATTACTTTTTAAATGTAGTGATAGGTTATTAATAAGTAACTAACAACCCAATGGTGATAGGCGTATATGTGAGAGAAATTTATACACCTTAATTGGAATGTGCCTACAATTCTTGAAAGATGGAAGCAAAACCTTCAAAATATCCGCATTTAAAAGATATGGAAACACTTTTTTCTAATAGGACTATCCTAACTACTTGTAGCAATATATAACTTAAACTCATTTAATAATGAGTCAATAGTGTGACCAACTAACAACCATAAAGATACAATTCTTAAATTGCATTTTGAATGCATAAATGAATTCCACTCGGTTAGAAGTTATAGTTTCATTTTGTTGAGGGAATTTTTCCCTTAGAGTTTTATATCATTTTAAGAAGGCCAAATTATTAAATTAACAAAATAAAAAATAAAAAAGAGTGTATCAAAGTGGAAAAAAAGAGTGGTGGAACTAATGTTCCTAAAAATATGAATTTCCAATAAAGATTGACTTTGTTCACTTATAAACGCATTTCATTTGTTAATATGAATAACTAGCAACCCTAAACTAATTTATTAATCAATTATTAAGGTAGTTGCATTGAGAGGTGCTCTCCAACCCATTATAGTATCTTTTAATATACATAAACATTTGCACTTGGTAAAACAAAACCATTATTTATACTCGGTTGAATAAGATGAATAAAGTACTTCAACATTCTATTCAACATGAGTTTTTAATATCTACTTGGATATGTTCTATAATGTTTCAAAGGAGCTACAATTAACACAATTATTATATGAGAAAACTTGTTAATTTTATGCAAACTCCCTCATCAGTATTACAAATGCGTTTAAGGATCGCCTCATTTAACCATTTGTGAAGGGGTTAAAGTGTCAATTTTCATGTGTCTTTGATGATCAAATTATGATTTAATTAGATTTGTTTAAAACTCATAAAAAACAAATTAAATGAAGTAAAATAACTCACAACAATTACATAACACAATGGATGATGATGGAGTTCACCCCTCTTAGCCTACATCTCCATGGACCTGCTTTAACTAGCTAGGCCCTCTTGGGATTATGAGTCAAAAGTATGATTACAAGTATTTGTGATGCTCCAATGGATTTTTTGACTGTTCCATTGGCTTCATAAGGCATTAAAACCCCAAATATGACTATCCAATCTTTGAATTTGGTTCACAGTCCTCTAGGATTGACCTCCAACACTAGTGGCCATGGACTTGTTTAATATCAAAAGTGACAAAAACCTCTTCATATGTGTTCCAACATGTCTATAAACTATACCATTGTGTTAAGAGCATCAAATACATCAAAAATTTACTATTCACTCCCTGAAATTGGTCTTCAGCAACTCTAGGCATGGCCTTCCCTCCTGGTGGCCCTAGGCTTCAAAATTATTCAACGTGCCAAAAATACCTGTAGATGAGCTCCATTGTCTCTACAAGCCATTTCAATGGATTCAGAGCATGGAAATATATTAATAATGACTATCCTTTAGCAAAAATTAGTCGAAAATTGAGCAACATAGGCCTCATTAAAGTTTTCCCTAGATTTTACCTCTAAATCTGGAAAACTGCGAATTAGCTCCACCAAATCTGGAAGTTCTGCCAGATTTAGAGATTCATCCAAAATTCCCGCCAAGTTAACTGAAGATTAATTAAGGATTAAATGTGCATTAATTGCACACTTATCCGCACTTAAATAGGCGCTCAACCTAGGTCATATGGTGAGGTTTTATGAGGAGAGTTGGCCGCTCCTGCTCCTCCATTAGGATCCGAAACTGCCTTTAATTACAGTTTGCGCACCTCTATTTTCAATTGCCATGTTGTGGTTTGTTAGTATGAAATCAAAAATCACGGGGTCGAACCCCGACCCCCGCACCCATATGTATGTTTTTCAATGTTTTAAACGTACATGATGCAATGTATATAAAACCTTTGCAATGTTTTAAACATACGTAATGCAATGTTTTAATAAACCATCGAACTTTACTATTCAACGTGATGGCAACGCTAATTCAACTCCACCATACGTAATGCCAATGCATATTCAACTCCACCATAATGATATTTGCAAACCATTAAAATAATATGCCATTATAAGCTTTTTGAAATGACTTTGGGTTTTAAAATTTAAATGTGGAATTTTAAATATTTATATATCAGGTTTTTGAATTAATATTAAATATTAATATATATAATAATTTAATATAATATATGATAATTAAATCATATAAAATATAAATTATATATATATAGATATATATAATATTTAATCCAACCTTAATAAATAATAAAAATAATAATTTTCAACATATAAATATTATGAACCCACATTCAACTTTGGAGGATATTGGGTGATTTTGACCTTCACAAACCAAACTGGCGAATCCAATTGTGACACTTGTAACAGTCCCATTCGACTAAAAAATGAAGAATATTTTCTGCATGGTGATTATACTGCCATGTCATCAACTATCCCTGTTCTGCAATATTTTTTTTTAAATTTCCCTGTTCTGAACGATGATCAGCAAACCATAACTTCCTCATATGAACTCGGTTTTCAACGAAACGAGTTGCATTAGATTCCTTAAGACGATCCAGTCACTTTGAATTTGGTTTGGTGCAATTTTGAGCACTTTCATTTTTGAGCTAATTTTTGCTCCTGATCCAAATTCTGATCACTCCTTCCCACTGACATGTTTTTGAACCTCCAAAAGCTAGTTATGTCATGAGTGTTAAACACTCTTCTATTTCTCAATCTCTATCATCTTGATTCTACTTGGAGAAATCGCCTTGACAACCACTTCAGCTCACTAACATGCCTTGCCTTGCCTTGTAAATTACTTGGCTCTTAAACCACTGTTCTCCTTTTGCTACTGACCCAAACCAACACATGTTGGATGCTTGTTGATATAATACTTTATCTGTACCAAATCGATTCCTCGGTGCCTTCCCACTGAGAATCATGTTCCTCCTTTTCAATGAGTGAACTACAACAAATAATTTCCAACATCAGTAAAAATAAGAAAAAAAAATGACCATTCTTTTACCTCCACAGTTCCAAATTCCACATCTGGAAGAATGCATTTGCCATCTCCTTATATTCTTAGCATCAACACATAAAATGGTCTATAATGACTGTAAACTCTTTGACATCTTGTCACAAACAATCCATCATGCAAAAAACAACTTGACGACGTATCCTCTTGCTCCTTCAAAGCAACTAATTTCACATCATGTGAACATTGCCATGTACTCTCACATATTGGTGTCAAAATTCATCGATCAACACAAGTCGATAAAACATGCCTCTTTAAACAACTGACTCTCAAGTCAAGCATAAGCATGTGTAACAACTTGACGAGTCTTTTAAAAAAAATAAAGAATTTCACATCATGAAACACTTCGTCAATATCTCCTTTGCATCTTTGGAGACAAAATCAACTCTTCTAAGTCGATATGACATGCATGCAACACACAATCAACAAAATTCGATACTCATGTATGTGAAAATGATCAACACTCTCAATTTGACAACATACATGTTAACAAAGCAATCAACCAACGCATGTCAATTACTTATACATGTTCAAACACAATGAAACCATCAAAATTCCATTGTTCATACACACAAACTCTCATGCATGTATACAATTCTTCAAATCTCTCACAAGTACAATCATATACAAGAAATTGATTCATAAGTACATGTACTTAACAAGTTGAAATGAACGAACTTTGTTGCAATAAAGTGAGTCACATACTCCACTTTCAATCACCATCTTGGCATAAACATGCAACATGCATTCCAATGGAAAATAAATGCATCACTATCAAAAGACATGCAAAGTCTTAATTGGATAGAAATCTAACCATCTCTTACTAAACCATTTCAATGGCACTTCCTTCAACTGCATATCATCATCTTGTGAATCATCTTGATCGACATCAATTATGGAATCTTCTTTTCCATTCTTTCCATTCTCTTTCTCCACCTTCTTCAAATGTCGTGGATGAGTTGTTGGATACAAAGTCCAACACTTGTCTACAAGATGACCTTGTTTATGGCAATGAGTGCAAAACAATTGCCTCTTATTTTCAACATGGTTTTCCTTTTCCTTTGGACCTTTGGATTTATTATTCCTTTTCTTTAAAAGTTTCATGTGCATGGCTATCTTATTCCAACATCTTAAAACATTATGGTTATCCAAACCACAAAAGGAACATGCAAACTTTCTCCAAATCTTATGTGATAATTTGCCATGTTTATCATAATAAAAAACAACTTGATTAAAAGAAAATTTATATCTTGAACATTCAACTTTGTCACCTTCTTGAGGAGGTGAATTTGATGAGGTAGTGGCACTCTTCGGAATACCAACAATGCATTCAATGATTGTAGAGCTTTCAACATCTTCTTGTTCTCCATTCTCATTATATGCATGCTTATGAACACCATCTTGCAAAGTGGTTGTAAAACTTTTGCATTCCTCATGAACACAATCTTCAAAATATTGAGGTAATGGACATGAAATGAAAGTATTTTTTGGAACACCTTCATGTGCCTCCTTTTCTTTAGAGCTTTCTCCATCATGTTGTCCATAACCAAGACCCAAATACTCAGGCCTTTCCTCTACAAAAATTGGCTCAACTATTCCTTGTGCATGGTTGCCTAATCCTTTACCTTCATAGCCCATCTTTATCAATAATTTAGACCATATTCCTCTCATGTGTTTTTCAAAAGAGCCTACACATTCATCTTTAGAGGAAATTAAAGATAAACTTGAATTGCATACATCTTTTTCAAGCACATGCTTGGCTAAGGCTTCCTTGGCAACATGGAGTTGATTCTCCATCTCATGCATCATTGCTAAGTTCTCATTTGAAATATGGTGCCAAGTCTCCATCTCATGCATGTTTTCAAGAAGCTCTTTCTTCTCCTCCTTCATGGAAATCAACTGCTCTTGATGTTTAATTCTCTCCCTCTTATCTTCATACTTCTCTTGCATCCTATATGATCACGATGTAGAGTTTCTGCAACAACTCTTTATTAAAGATTTTTTGTAAGGAAGGTAGACTAGAAGCGTCACTTAATGAAGCTGCCATCAAACCATGCAATGCATACAAAGCTTCTTTGTTGGGATTTGAGACCCGAATTCTCAATTTATATCTCTTCTTCTTCACACATAAACTTGGCAAACTGTTAAATTCTCCTTGCACAAATTCAACAAACAATAGCTATAGAAGACTTAGCTAACCTTGGCTAAAATGAGCTAAAATTTTTCTCTAATACATACTTGATATGAATATGGGAAAACTTGTTAATGCTATGCAAGCTCCCTCATGAGTATTAAAAATGTGTTTAAGGATGGTCTCATTTAACCATTTGTGAATGGGTTAAAGTGTCAAGTTTCATGTGTATTTGATTATCAAATTATGAGTTAATTAGATTTTTTTTAAGCTCATAAACAAAAAATGAAATGTAGTAAAATAACTCACAACAATCACATAACAAAATGGATGATGATGGAATTCACCCCTCCTGGGCTACATCTCCATGGACATGCTTTAACTAGCTAGGCCCTCTTGAGATTATGAGTCAAAATTCTTATTACAACCATTTGTGATGCTCCGATGGATTTTATAAATGTTCCATTGGCTTCAAAAGATATGAAAACCCCAAAAATGACTATCCAATCTTTAAATTTGGTTTGCAGCTCCTCTAGGCTTGACCTCCAACACAGGTCAAGCCTTGGCCATGGGCTTGTTTAATCTCCAAAGTGAAAAAATCCTCTTAATATGTGCTCCAACACCTCTATAAACTGTACCACTATGTTTAGAGCATCAAATACATCAAAAATTGACTATTCACTCACTGAAATTGGCCTTCAGCAACTATGGGTATGGCCTTCCCTCCTGGTGGCCCTAAGCTTCAAAATTATTCAACGTGCCAAAAACACCTGTAGATGAGATCCATTTCCTCTGCAAGCTATTCCAATGGATTTAGAGTATGCCAATCAGCTAAGAATTACTATCCTTGAGTAAAAATTGGTCGAAAATTGACCAAGATAGACCTCATTAAAGTTTCACATAGATTCAGCGTCTAAATATGGAAAACTACCAGTTAACTCCACCAAATCTGGAAGTTCCGCCGAAATTGGAGATTCCTCCAAAATTTCCGCCAAGTTAACTAAAGATTAATTAAGGCTTAATTGTGCATTAAGTACATATTAATGCGCACTTAACTGGGTGCTCAACCAAAGTCATATGATGAAGTTTTATGAGGAGGAGGGTTGGCCCCTCCCGCTCCTCCGTTAGGATCTGAAACTTTAATTACAATTTGTACGGCTCCATTTTCAATTAACCGTGTTGTAGTCTGTTTATATATGAATGGAGTGGTGAGATGAAAGTCATGGGGTCGAACCGGTCATATGTATGTTTTACAATATTTTAAACCTACGTAATGCAATGTTTTAAATATTCAAAGTTTGAATATGTCAATACATATTCAACTCCACCATACGTAATGCCAATATTCAATTCTAATGCCTAACACATTAACAACTCCACCATAATGATATTTGCAAACCATTAAAATAATATGCCATTATATGGTTTTTGAAATGACTTTAGGTTTTAAAATTTAAATGTGGAATTTTAAATATTTAGATATAAGGGTTTTGAATTAATATATATATATATATATATATATATATATATATATATATAATTAAATTATATAAAATATAAAAAATAAATTTTATATAATTTAATTATAGTATATTATATTAAATTATTATATATGTATATATAATTAAATTATATATATATATATATAATTCAACTTTAATATATAATAAAAAAATAATTCTCCACATATAAATAAATTTTATGAACTTACATTTAACTTTGGACGATATTAGGTTATTTTTACTTTCACAAATCAAACCAATGCATATTCAAGTCGACCATACGTAATGCCAATGTTCAACTCTAATGCCAACGCATATTCAACTCCACCATAATGATATTTGCAAACCATTAAAATAATATGCCATTATATGGTTTTTGAAATGACTTTAGGTCTTAAAATTAAATGGTGGAATTTTAAATATTTATAGTATAAGGTTTTTGAACTAATATTAATACATATATAATAATTTAATATAATATATGATAATTAAATCATATAAAATATGTATATATATATATATATATATATATATATATATATATATATATATATATATATATATATATATATATAACTCAACTTTAATATATAATAAAAAAATAATTTCCCACACATAAATAATATGAATCCACATTCAACTTCAAAGAACATTGGGCAATTTTTACCTCCATGAATCAAACTGGCGAATTCAATTGTGACACTTGTCACAGTTCCATTGGGTTAAAAACTGAAGAAGATTTTTTGCATGCTGACTGGACTGCCATGTCATCAGCTGTCCCTGTTTTGCAATTTTTTTAATTTAAATTTTTCTTTATTTTAAACTCTAAATCTTTCGAGAAATCACATGAGAAATTTTGGAACCGACGCGTTTCGAACTACCAACTGTAATTCATCATCAGGATAATGAAGAATGGCTGATCAGACTATCCATTTATACTAGGAAGAGAGAAGCAATGGTCAAAACCCAAAGAAAATTAAAAATGTTAAAAACGTTCAAAAATAAAATAAAAATAAATAAAAGTACAAAATAAACCAAAAAATACAAATACCTCAACCTTAAAAGCTACGAATTAACCCAGAAAAATTATATAAGGATGAAGTCAAAAAATGAAAATAAAAATAAATAATATAAAACCACAAATAAAAACTAAAAAGCAACTACCCCAAGAAATAAAAATGAAAATAAAACAAAAATTAAATCCATAAAAGTCAAAAAGTCAAAAGTTAATAAAAATAATAAAAATAAAATAATATATATATATATATATATATATATATATATATAATAAAATAACCAAATAAATAAAATATATAAAATAAAATAAAATAAATAACTAAATAAAATAAAATAAATAAATGGATAAATAAAAATAAAATAAAATATACTATACTAAAACTAAAATAAAATATAAATACAAAATAAAAATAATAGTAATAATAATAATAAAATATAAGAAAACATAATCATAAATATATAAATAGATAAATTATATCGAAATAAATAAATAAATATATATATATATATATATAATAAACCAGGATAAAAAGAGTAGGAACGCAATACAACTATATAAGAAAAATAAAAGAAGGAGACCATTTTAAATTCTAAATCTTTTGGGAAATCACATGAGAAATTTTGGAACCGATGCGTTTCTAACTACCAACTGTAGTTCATCATTATGATAATGAAGAATCGCTGATCAGGCTATCCATTTATATACCAAGAAGAGAGAAGCAACGGTCAAAACCCAAAGAAAATAAAAAATGTTAAAAACGTTCAAAAATAAAATAAAAATAAATAAAAGTATAAAATAAACCAAAAAATACAAATACCTCAACCTTAAAAGCTACGAATTAACCCAAATAAAATTATATAATGGCTCTTTCTCGCACTGTGTTTTTCGGAAGAAGACGCACACAGAGCAGTATTTGCACTCTGGCTCTCTTCATTTTCCTGCTCATAAGCTTGGAGTTCTAAACACCTTAGCCATGAGAGCCCTTAGAATATCTGATAATGATCATTTAGATGAAGAAAAGGCCCATCTCTTTAAGGTATTCAGAGAAAATGGTTATAACAAAAATCAGAGTTTGAGGGCTTCCATGAATGCTAGCAAAGGTCCTAATCAGAAAAAGTTAAAGGATGATGTTTTTTTTTTTTTCAGTCAACCATTATATATTTAAATTTTTTTATTTTTTTATTTTTTATTTTATTTTATTTTTATTTTTTTTTCTGAATAAGTCTACTTCTATATTGATACAAAAAGATTACAACGAGGCAGAGGCCTCCGAGTGGCTAGCCCAATGATGTGGCATTCTTGCATTACACTGCTGCACATTGACATGTAAAACCAACGACTGATTACAGACTATGAAAAACACTGAAGACCAGGATCTTGTCCGACTGTTATACCATTGATACTTGTGTCTGTTGTGTCTTCTGAAATGGAGGACTATTTTCGACTTATAAGACCACAACAGACATATCCAAAAACAAAAATTACAAGCAATTTTCGTATGGCAATGGAACGCTGTCCTGAGGACAGTTACATGTATAATCCTATTGAGAAAACTGTAGCTGGGAGACCAGTGATAAGTCGATGGAGAATGACAGTCAATTTCCTGCAAAAAACTGAAAGGAAGAAGGAGGTTTAACCCCTTCTTGATACCTATAGTCCAAAACTGTCGAGCAGAATCCATTAAGCTTCATTGATAGGCGAGGGCGCTTCTTCCACCACTGGGCAAGCGTACGGGTTGAAGTCATCGTCATCTGGAGGAAGAGGAACTTTGTCAGAGAATCCACTGCCAGATGGAGCGCTGGGCTCTGCTTTCTGAAACTCGAACTGAGAGGTGATAGCTTCCGGAGCCCTTGGCATACTGACGTCGGGTGGACAAAACAGAACTTCATCCTCAGGAGCAGGGACAATTCCAGAGGGCAGAGCGTGAGCAGTCGTATTAGGGGCAGAGAGCAAATACTGTGCGACGGGGTTAGGCCTTAGATTGATGGAGACAGAGGCAATAAACTCATGATGATTGAGGGAGCAGGGGTAGATGAAACGGGCGGAGTGAGAGTGAACATTGGAGGAGAGGCGAATTTGCGCCCCACGTCCACGACCACGGCCACGTCTGTAAACAACAGTGCGCCCATCACCAGGATCAGAGAAGTCCGACGAAGAGGCAGAGGAAGGAGACACAGGCGGTCTTATGACATTCCCCCGAGAGGAGCCACGCCTGCTAGTCATCCTAGGTCTCAGTCGAGGCATAGTGAACTTGGCAGGGCGGAGGAACACAAGAGGTATGGTGAACGGGTTCTGAGGGTGACTGCAAACAGAGGAGGAGCCACTGAAATTGCAAAACGGACCAGAGGAGACGTGAAAACCCGGAGAAAGCTGTTGACAGCAATTCAAACAACACCGTTTCCCTGTGCTGGTGCGCAGGCAGGGCTCTGAATCAACCTGCGAACAGCAAGAGCTCAGAGGTAAAACGCTCAGGATCGATGGAATGGGCTCCATAGCACCGAGGAGGGCAAGAAAACGAGGAGGAATGAATTGCATTGAAACCGCATTAACTGTTAAAGCCTGTGTGATGAGCTTGCGCTTTGAATGCAGAGGACTGGCGGTGGTGGTGTACCACGTGCCCGGCCACCTCCCCATCTGCGAATTACACCTGATTACGTACACCCGCATCCAGGGGTTAAAGGATGATGTTGTTGGTAGGGTTCATCTGCCTTTTATTCAAGGTACTACTGACAAGATCGCTCGGATTTTAAGAAAGCATAAGATCTCTTCCTCTTTTAAACCTTTAAACACCATACGGGGTTCCCTTAAATCGGTAAAAGATCCATTGGACCCAAAAAGCATGAAAGGTGTTTATTTGATCCCATGCTCTTGTGGGATTCACTACATTGGTGAAACTGGTCGGTCGATTAATAAAAGGATCCAAGAGAATTCTGCGGATATTAGGCATGGTAGAACCAAGTCCTCTCCTCTAGCTAACCATGCAGAGAAGACGAAGCATCACATATGTATGGAAGACGCTAGAGTCCTTGCTAGGGTTGATCATGTCCATTATCATAAATTTAGGGAGGCGATTGAGATTGAGAAGAGGTCCCACACATTGAACAAGGATGACAGGTGGAAGGTCAGCAATTGTTGGATCCCTTCTCTTCACTCCCTATGGTGGTCGTTCCTCTAATGGTCTCCTTCTTTTATTTTTATTATATAGTTGTATTGTGTTCCTGCTCTTTTTATCCTTGTTTATTGTATATATATATATATATTTATTTATTTATTTCGATATAATTTATCTATTTATCTTTTTGTATATTTATGAATATGTTTTCTTATATTCTATTATTATTATTACTATTATTTTTATTTTTATTTTGTAAAAAATCTTTCGGTAATAATCACATGCAATGGAACATTGTCGACGGAACCAGCCATATTAAATTTTGACTTTTTGACTTTTATGGATTTAATTCTTGTTTTATTTTCATTTTTATTTCTTACGGGTAGTTTCTTTTTAATTTTTATTTGTGGTTTTATACTATTTATTTTTATTTTCATTTTTTGACTTGGTCCTTATATAATTTTCCTGGGTTAATTCGTAGCTTTTAACGTTGAGGTATTTGTGTTTTTTGGTTTATTTTATACTTTTATTTATTTTTATTTTATTTTTGAACGTTTTTAACATTTTTAATTTTCTTTGGGTTTTGACCGTTGCTTCTCTCTTCCTAGCATATAAATGGATAGTCTGATCAGACATTCTTCATTATCCTGATGATGAACTACAGTTGGTAGTTCGAAACGTGTTGGTTCCAAAATTTCTCATGTGATTTCTCGGAAGATTTAGAATTTAAAATGTTATGGATTACAGAAGCTTGCACTCTCAAAATTAAATTTCTCTGTTCTAAACGACGATCAACAGACCATAACTTCCTCATCCGAACTCGGTTTTCAACGAAACAAGTTGCGTTGGATTCCTTGTGACGGTTCGGTCGCTTTGAATCTAGTTTGGTGCAATTCTGAGTACTTTCATTTTTTATCTAATTTTTGCCCCCGATGCAGATTCATATCATACAACCTTCCAATATTTTAAGATACACTGAAGTGGAAAATATCACTTAAAGTTTATAGATTATTTTTTCTCATTTAAAGTAGAAAAGATGATGGAAAAAATTGAGAAAAGTTGTTCTTTTTATATCATGTAAAAACTGGCAAAGGAAAAAATAGGGAAATATAATCCCCTCACATAACTTCCTAAAGAACCATCATAGTTAGTATCAAGAAATTTTATCTAATATCTTTCAAAAACCAATAAGGGAAATAGCTTTAGTTTTGGATCACTTTCAAAATGGTTTTAGGAAGGAAATTTCAACACAATTTCTCACATAGTTATTCTCAAACAATAACATGTTCACCTTAGTATATTATCATTGATCATATTTGAACATGATAATATATTTATTAAATGCTTTTGGAAAATGGTATGGAGATTTTGGGATATCAATCTAAAGATGACTTTTGTGTTCCATCCTTACACAAATGGATAGATTACATAATTTTTAACTATCTTTGGCAAATGTTATCTATAGTGTGGATATCATGTTGTGTTTTGTTTTTAGATAAATAAACATATTAAGGATTTTTCAGTTATCTTTGACAAATGCTATGGGGATATTAAGCTAAATAGGATAAGTGTGCTCTAGACTTAGAAAAATGTACAAAACAAGGTAGCAAATTATTTTAGTTGTTGCAAATTTGAAAGACATACATTTGAAGTGTTAGGATTCCCATATGGCACATATGAAATATAGCTATAATTGCATAATCCATGGTATGAAAAACACTTAATCTTTTAAAGTGAGCCTTATATTTTGGCAAATGATCTATTATTCATTCTAGGTTCTATAATTGTGATTGTGATAAATTAGATAAATGTCTCTTGGATTAATCACATCATTAGGATTAATCCTAATGATGTGATTAATCTGAAAGACGTTTATCTACATTATGGATCACAAAAGTCTTAGATCTAGAATTGCGATAAATTGTTAATTAAATTGTTAATTTATTATTTTCAACTATAACATTTTATTATTTAATGTCTTTATTATTATTTTTACGCCGTAAGACATTCTTCTTTGAAAACAAATCCCCCAGCTGCCATGGTGTACCTATCTACACCATCAGATCAAATGTTAGATGATTGAAATGTTTTAGTCCATTCATCTACAACTTTATTCAACCTAACTTTCTAACTAAATCTAACATCTACCAATACCTCTTCCCCTAGATATGATATACAACCTCTAATACATATATTAATGATACCGAGGTAGCCATGGCCTACAAAAATGATAGCATTTGCTGCACATTACAATGGTAGTTCTACCACTTCTCGCTGAATACGGGTACACTTCGGTGGGTGTAGGGCTTACACGAGTGTTCTCAATTTAAAACTGGATTTTCCTATGACTTAGTGGAGCTATGGAGTGGAGTTACAGTGGGCTTCACCGTTAGAGCCTTCGTGTAAAAGTTAGGAAGATTCTGACCAAAACTCTACTTGGCTTCTGGTAGATCTATATTGGGGACTATATTTGGGATCATGTACAAGGAAACTACACAAAATTAAAATTAAGTAGATCAAACTGACCCTATGTGTATTATAATAAATGCAATAGTTTCTATTCCATTGAACTAATCCAATTTGGTGGCTCATATTATTTAGAAGAAGAGAATTAGTCTCGGAGGTCGAATTTTGCTCATTTATTCCAAGGCTTTTCAAGTTGGAGCAGATAGATCAAGAATAATTTTAATTGTTTTAGGCTCAACCTTTATTTTTCTTATCACCCCTGCTACTTCGCTCTCACAGTAAATTTAATCTGGATTGTACCTTATCCTCCATTGTTCAATGGGCTTCTTGATGAGATGTCCATGGAATATTGTATAGATCGTGATTAGGTGTGTTGTTAAGTCACTCCTATATGTAAATTCATTGCTTCAATTCCTTTCCCTATTTAATTTGGTGTTATTCTTGAACATGACTATGATGTAGGCTCACCAATATTGAATTTACAAAAAAAATTATTAATTTTTGAAGTAACACTCTACATTTAAAACTCCACATGTTATATATAAAGTGGTTACCCTCCCACCTAAATTCAATCAATGTAAGTGATATTATTAAGTTATTAATTGAGATATTATGACATTAAAAAATTACTTAATGTATAATTAAAAAAATAAAAATATCTTTCACAACTATAATTTAAAATTATATAAATTATTTATATTATTAATTATTAAAAATTATTTACCAAATGAGTCTTGGAATTAAGTCATCACTCCTACCCGCGAGCGCAGTGTCTGCACCCTACTCTGTGCCCTTGAGATAGCTCCGCCGTCATGGCCCCAGGAGGGGTCCTTAAGTCCACTCCCCCTCTTCCTCCTGAACAAAATGCCTTCAAGAAACTAGTGGCTAGTAGCAAAAAGCACTCAACAAGCGACCTTCAACAAAAATTTGTGAAAATACTGGAAACAATCCCCACCGTTGATCTTCCGATTGAAGAGCCTTGCAGATCGGCCCTAAACCTTGCAAAACGCGAGCTAATTGGGAAGTTCACTGGGCTCTGGCCCTCATCCAAAAATGTCGAAGCCTGGATCCAAAGGAAATGGACTCCTCTCATTAACGAAGGCATCAAAAGCTACCTCATCGATAAGGGATTATTTTTATTTGTTTTTGAAACAACAGAAGATAGGAACCTGATATTTAGAAATGGCCCATATTTCATGGGCCCTCAGGACCTATATTTGAATTAATGGACCTCGGATTTTGATCCAAGCTAAGATGTCCCCTCAGCTGTTCTAGTTTGGGTTAGATTGCCCCACCTTCCTCTTCATTGCTCGAACCCAAAATCATTAGAAACCATTGGTAACAAACTTGGGAAGTATATCGACAAAGAAGAAAGGAGAGATAAGTACTCCTGCGCTCGAATTTGTGTAGAATTTGACTTGGAGGAAGGCATCTATAAGGCTATTAAACTCACAGTGGCTCACTGGACTCACATCTAAGAGCTTGATTACGAGAAAATCCCATTCAAATGCCAGTTTTGCATGGCTACGGACACTTTGTCAGATATTGCAAAAAGAAAACAGTGGAGGAGACTAAGATCTCAAGGGAGGAATAATGGACCCAGGTTCAGAAAGATGCCACTAATAAACAGAACACCAGAGAAAAAAGGAAAAATAAGCCTACAGGTAGCGCTGCCCCTACCTCGATGACACAAGGGGAAGGGAATTATGCCCCTCCAAGTACACATTCAAACTCCAATCCCTTTGATATCCTAAGCACCCCAGAAGAACTACAAACTGAAACAGAAGTCGAAGTGATGGAACAACAACCAAAACCAACAGAAGAAGACAAAAGACAACAAGAAACCGCCTCAACACAAATAGGATCTCTAAGAGGAGACTCCACCTCCCTTACTTATGTAGAGATGAAAAGGAGGAAGCCCCCCGAATCCTTTGGATCGTCAGACAAAGAAACATTCGAGCGGCCCTTGAAAAGAGTCAGAAGGAAGTCACACATAGTGACAAGAAAAGAAGAGGCTGAGAAGCAAAAAATGCAAGGTAGCCAGTCTACATTTGAGAATTCCATAGGAAGAAACAATAAAACCAGGCCTCCCAAAGGCCACCCCTCTGCAAGTAAATAATGTGTATAATCTCTTGGAATTACAGAGGCTTGGAGAATCCCTCAAAAGCGGAAGCTGTGAAGAAACTCCTGAAATATGAAACCCTTGAGATCCTCTTTCTCCAAGGGACTAAATAGGAGGGGTATCCCTTCTAGATATTAGTAAAGACAAATGGAAAACAAAATCTGGGAAATAAGTTAGTGCAAGGGGTGCTTATGGTGGGCTTTCCACTCTCTGGGAGGATGACAAATTCCATCTCGGCAGCTCCTTCGAAATGCAACATTGGATCTACACCGAGCTCCAACATCTTGCGAGTAAGACCACATTTTCCCTCTTTAATCTTTATTTCTAGTCCTCTATTCCGTAAAAAAGGATTGTTGGCAAACCCTTTCTGACTTTCTTGAAGCCTACTCACCCAGTAATATAATCCTAGTTGGAGATTTCAACCTTGTCTTTGAGCCTAAGGAGAAAAGAGGAGGAATTATAAGCAAGGATCACATCCTTGTTAGAAAATTAAATATTACAAAGCAATGAAACACATAAAATATGTGGAAAACACAAGCACACAAAACACATAAAACCAGAGAGACACATATATATGTTGTTCACCCAGTTTGGGCTACGTCCACCCCAAATAGCCAGTCCTTCCTTTCTATTATCCAGCAAAATGAAGAGACACAACCTACAACAGATCCGATGTAATATCCTTTGTTCTCTCTCACAGTCTCCCTCTCTATTTCTCGCTCCGAGAATACACATACAATACACAGCCGCAATACAATACCCTCATACAAGCGAGGGGTTTCCTTCTAGGGCAAAAAACCCTAAACTAAACATAACTTCTATCATCAGATCATTTGCCTAATGAACGGCCCAGATTGACTAGAAATTATTATACTTTTACAAGGCATTTTTACATCTGTTTTTAGCTTCCCCCTGGACCCCCAAGGCATCCGCCCCCCCTTGGACCCCCTAGGAAACATTTAATTTCGGGCGGCATTGCCACCCCATTGAGGTACAGGGGTCCAACGCTGTGATACAAAATAAACAAGATAATCAGGCTCCACACCCAACAATCTCTCACTTGGAGACTGATTGTAGCAATTCCACTGCTGCTTGATTTGCTGGACAATGACTCCTCTTTGGAACTGGTTGTTTCTCATCTTCATCGTCATCCTTGAAGACCAATTGAAACTGAGCATATTATTAGTTTCTCCTTGGTTACAACTTTTGTTAGCATATTTGCAAGATTCTGGCTAGTGTGTATCTCTTCCAGCTTCAACTGTCCATCTTCCAATACTGACCGTATGAAATGGTACTTGAGTTGTATGTGTTTAGTCCTGGAATGAAATGCTGAGTTTTTTATAAGATGAATGGCACTTTGGCTATCACTATATAACGTTCCCATATCATGCTTCTTACCTAATTCATCCATAAAACTTTTTAACCAAATAATTTCTTTGTCTATCCTAGTGTTTCTCTATTACATTGTTGAGTGCAACAACACTTTGGATTTTGACTTTGCCTGATTAAATTTCCACATACAGTAAATACATATCCTTTAGTTCTCCTCCTGTTATCTCTGTCACCTACCATATCTGCATCAACATATTCCTGTAGAGAAATGTTTGAACCACCAAATCATAATGCTTGATTTGTGCTTCCTCTCAAACATCTAAGAATCCATTTCACTGCCATCTAATTTTCTTTTCTTGGATTGTTCATGTACCTGCTTACAACTCCCACTACATGTGCAATATCGGTATGACAGAGACCATTGCCCACAGCTAAAGCTTCCAACTCATTTTTATATGGAACTTTAGACATATAATCCATTTCTTCCTGGGTCTTGGGGCACATATCCTTACTAAATTTGAAATGGCTAGAAAAAGGTGTACAAATTGGTTTTGCATTATGCATATTAAATCTTTCAACACCTTTTCTATGTACTCATTCTGAGAAAGTGTTAATTTGCAATTTTTCCTGTCTCTAGTTATACTCATACCAAGGATTTGTTTTGCAGCCCCCAAATCCTTCATTGCAAATGAATTTTCCAATTTTCTTTTGAGCACATTTATTTCCTGCATGTTAGACCCTACAACAAGCATGTCATCTACATACAATAACAATATAATATAGCTTCCATCATTTTGCTTTTTCAGATAAACACAATGATCAGAGTGACATCTAGTATAACCTTGTTCATACATAAACTTGTCAAATTTTATTAATTCCTATATGAGCCTGTTTAAACCATACAAGCTCTTCTTTAACACTAATTTTTCTTTCCCTTTGACCTCATATCCTTCTGGTTGCTGCATATAGATCTCTTCCTCCAAATATCCATGGAGAAATTTTGTCTTTACATATAACTGTTCAAGATGTAAATCTTCCGCTGCTACAAGACTTAAAATAGTTCTCATTGAAGTCATCTTAACAACAGGAGAAAATATTTCATCAAAATCAATACCTTTCTTCTGTGCAAACCCCTTCACCACAAGTCTAGCTTTGTACCTCTGTTTTCCTCCATCTTCTTCCTTTAGCCTGTAAACCCATTTATTCTGCAATGTAGTTTTACCTGCAGACAACCTGACTAAGTCCCAAGTCTGGTTATGCATTAAGGAGTCCATATCTTCTTCCATGGCTAGCTCCCACTTCTTCTTGCTTGCAACCTGCATTGCTTATACATAACATTCAGGTTCACCAGAATCAGTCAACAATAAATAATATAATGAAGGAGAGTATCGTTCAGGCAGTATACTTATCCTGATAGATCTTCTAACACCACTTTCAGATGTTTAAGGTGCATGTTTCTGTTGTGGTGGTTGTTGTTGTTGTGGCTCTTGATTATTATTATTTTCAGGCACCTTTACCTTTTCTATGATCTCATCAAGAACCGTGTATTCTTTGTTTTATTTTTCCTGTTTCTTTTCCTGCAACTGATTCTTATACAATACATTTTCATTGAATATTACATCTCTGCTCCTAAGGATTTTGTGATTTTCATAATCATATAAGTGATAACCAAAATCATTAACACCATATCCAATAAAGGTACATTTCTTTGATTTTGCCTCAAGCTTGGTTCTATTTTCTTTATTAATATACAAAGGCCTCACAACCAAAAGGCTTTTAAAAGAGTAGTTTACCTTTTTACCGTCCATGCTTCCTCTAATACCACCATCCAAGGAACTTGAAGGCCCTCCGTTTATTAGATAAACAACAAGATTCGGCGTATTCGTCCAAAATTGTAAAGGAAATCCTTGCATGCAACTTTCATGCACCTTGCACGCTCCATGATTGTTCTGTTCATCCTTTCTGACACACCATTTTCTTGTGGTGTTCTTGGAACTGTCTTCTCTCTGAGAATTCCATGCTCTGAACAATACATATCAAAATATTTTCTGCAATATTCACCTCCATTTTCTGATTTGAGACACTTCAACTTATTTCCTATCTCAATATCAACCAAAGCTTTCCATTTCTTGAAAGTATCAAATACATCAGATTTATTCTGAATACAATAAATCCAAGTTTTTCTACTTGCATCATTAATAAAAGTAACATAATAACGAGAGCCACCAAGGGATGATACCTGAGCAGGTCCCCATACATCTGTATGTAGAAGCTCTAATTTTTCGCTCTTCTTTTCTTTCCCAAATCTGAGAAATCTGGCTCTCTTCTGTTTTCCATAAATGCAATTCCCACAGAAATCCAAATCAACATTCTTCAAACCCGACAACAAATTTATTGAGTGAAGAATCTTCATCCCCTTCTCACTCATGTGTCCGAGCCTATGATGCCATAATGCTGCATCTGCTCCTTTGTAAGTTAAAGAATTAACAGAGTTAGAAATACCATTGCATAAATACAATGTACCAACCTTTTTGCCTTTTGCTATTACTAGGGCTCCTTTGGTTACCTTCCAAATTTTATCTGTGAAAGTTGTCACACAACCTTCACCACCTAACTGCCCTGTTGAAATCAAATTTTTCTTTATACCTGGAACATGCCTTACCTCCTTTAGTAGCCATTGGTTTCCATTCTATTGTTTTACAAGAAATTTACCCATTCCAACAATTTTACAGGTTTTATCATCACCCAAACGAACTTGTCCAAAATCTTCTTGAACATAGTCATGAAAATATTTCTTATCAGGTGTGGCATGGAATGAAGCCTCTGAATCTACAACCCAAGAATCAGTAACTTTTCGAAAGAAAGAATCAAAGCATCTTGTAACACATCACCTGTCACATTTGCTTCATGATTGTTTTCTTGTTGTGTTTCTCCTTCTTTTCCCTTCCGAGATCTACAGTATTTCTTTAGGTGTCCTTTCTTTCCGCATTTCCAGCACACTATCCCCGATCTAGACTTGGATCTTCCTTTCCTTGATTTACTGTGATATCATGAGCTCTTTCCTCTTTCAATTTTACTTCCCCTAGACTCTGCACTCAAAGCATTACCTGATCTCTCACTGGAGCTTTTCCATCGCATTTCCTTGCTAAGGATAGCACCGACAACATCATCAAACTTTAAAGTACTATATCCAGAGACAAAGCTACTAATGGCCATAACTAAACCATTCCAACTTTCTGGAAATGAGCACAAAAATAACAAAGCTCTAACTTCATCATCAAAATTTTCCCCTACAGAACTTAACTGATTGGTAACTGTATTAAAATCATTTAAATGGTTTGCAACAGATCCACCTTCCGACATCTTCATATTAAATAAAATTTTCATAAGAAATACCTTGTTTGAGGTCGAGGGTTTTTCATATAGTTTTTCCAACGCCTTAATCAAACCCTATGTTGTTTTTTCCTTCGAAATATTGAAGGCTACTGATGCCGCGAGGCACAACCGTACTGTTTCGAGTGCCTTTCTATCAATAATATCCCATTCTGCATCTGTCATATTTGTCAGCTTCTTTGTTTTTCCACTCAATGGTAGGTATAGATCTTTCTGATACAGATAATATTCCATCTACATCTTCCACAGTAGGAAGTTTTGGCCGTTAAATTTCTCGACCCTAAATTTACCATCTTCCGCCATTTCTCCCACTCGAACCAGGAACCCTTCTTTCCTGCGAGTTTATTAGCCAAATATATCTTCGTCTCTGATACCAGTTTTTAGAAAATTAAATATTACAGAGAAATGAAACACATAAAATACACGAAAAACACAAGCACACAAAACACATAAAACCAGAGACACAAATATATGTGGTTCACCAGTTTGGGCTACGTCCACCCCGAACAGCTAGTCCTTCCTTTTTATTATCCATCAAAATGAAGAGACACAACCTACAACAGATCTGCTGTAATATCCTCTGTTCTCTCTCACAATCTCCCTCTCTGTTTCTCGCTCTGTGAATACACATACAATACACAGCCGCAATACAATACCCTCATACAAGCATGGGGTTGCCTTCTAGGGAAAAAAACCCTAAACTAAACATAAATTCTACTGTCAGATCATCCACCTAATGAACGACCCAGATTGACTAGAAATTACTATAATTTTACAAGGCAATTTTACATCTGTTTTTAGCTTCCCCCGTGGACCCCCCAGGCAGCTGCCCCCCCTGGAGCCCCCAGGCAGCGTTTAATTTTGGGCGGCGTTGCCGCCCCATTAAGGCATAGGGGTCCAACGTTGTGATACAAAATAAACAAGATAATCAGGCTCCACACCCAACAATCGTCCCTCTTGTAGAGGATCTGATCCAAGAATGGGACTTACTAGACTTTAAACCCAAAATAGGGCTCTACACTTGGTCAAATAATAGAAAAGGGAATGAGTACATCTCTGCCCAGCTATACATATTTCTAATCTAGAGAACCCTCCTCTCTGAGAAGAATATAATCTCCACCATAATTCTACCTAAATTGAATTTTGACCATAAACCTATCCTACTGCTGTTAGAAGAAGAGGAAAACCTAGCACCCATCCCCTTCTGGTTCAGCCCTTTATGGACAGAAAGGGATGGGTTTTTGGAGACAATATCAAAAGCTTGGTCCACCCCAGTCAGTGGATCGACTAGCTATGTGTGGGAACAAAAACTCAAAGCCACTAAATCAACACTGAAATAATGGCTTAAAAAACCTTCTTGTTCATCTACTAGTCTAAGAAAGCAGGCCACTGAGAGGCTGCTTGATCTAGACAAATGAAAATGGAACAACAAGATATCACTTCCTTACAAATGCAGCTTAAGAAAGATTCCCAACAAAGGTCTCTCCATGCCCTCAGAGTTGAGGAGGATACCTTGAGGCCTAAATCACGCAATCTCTGGCTCAAATCTGGAGATAAAAATTCCGCCTTATTCTATAAGAAAATCCGTACTCGCCACTTGAGAAACCACATTGTAGAAATGACCTCCTCGAATGGGATTGTGCATAAAGGAATTGTTGAGATATGTGAGGCTACTACCTCTTACTTCCAGCAGTTGTACATTGAAAGTGGAGCAGAAAATGAGGAGGAATTTTCAGATTTCCTCATTCACATCCCAAGACTAATAAAGGAGGAGGATAACTACAACCTCCTGAGGCCCTCCACGGAAGAGGAAATCAACAACTTCATTTGGACGATGGAGCTAGACAAAGCTCCTGGTCCCGATGGGTTCTCCATTAATTTCTACAGAATCAGTTAGGATATTATAAAGGCTGATATGATTCGAATGATAAAGGGATTCTAGCAGAAAACCAAAGTGGGTGGAAGTACAAACTCCACTTTCCTAGCTCTTATCCCAAAAGAAGTGAACCCTGTCTCTTTTGACAACTTCAAGCGAATTTTTCTTTGCAATGCATCTTACAAAACCATCTCCAAGCACCTGGTGAACAGAATCAATCCTTTGTTACAAAAGCTCTTTTCTACCAGTCAAGGTGGTTTTGTCAAAGGAAGGCACATCCTGGACAATGTGGCTCTGGTGCAGGAAACCATTCATTCCAGTCTCCAACTCCACGAGAAAGGGATGATTATCAAGCTAGACATGGCGAACGCCTTCGACTGAGTAAGACATTCTTTTCTCCTCTAATGTCTTTCCACTTTCAGCTTCAACTATGTTTTCATTAGGCTAATCAAAGCTTGTATTGGAGATTTGTGGATTGCCCCCTTGGTAAATGGCAGTCCAGTTGGTTACTTCAAAGCTTCGAGGGGCATCAGACAAGGATGAACTCTGTCCCCCTTCTTGTACATCTTGATGGCCGACTCCCATAGCTAGAAGCTGTCAGTAGAGAATATTAAAGGGACCCTTCATGGAATTAAGGCTGTGAGAGGCACTGAGCCAATCAACCATGCCTTGTTTGCATATGACTCCTTACTCCTGGGTGGAGCATCCCTAAAAATTGCAAGGGCATTCAATGATGTTATTCACATCTTCTAAAGATTTTCTGGAGCCCTAGTCAATAGGAGAAAAAGTGCAGTATATGGCTGGGAGATTGATCAACAAACCATGAATCGAATTGCCCAAGTTCTTGGCTATGTGGGCTTCACTAGCAGGGATAAAATCAAATACCTGGGCTTTCCTTTGACCCAGGGCATCAACAAGGCCCTACAATGGGCTGAGATTCTTAGCAAAATCAAGACTAAAATGAAAGTTAGGGGTGGTCAGTGGCTTACCATAGCTGGAAAGCTTATTCTGGTGAAATTTGTTCCTTCCTCTCTCTCTTTATACAAGGAGACATTTTTATTGGCTCCTAAATCAATCACTGAACAACTCTTAAAGCTTCTAAGAAAATTTCTCTGTCAAGGAGGCAAGGGGAATAAAAAAAAATTCCATTTGGTGAGCTGGGACATTGTGAAAAGAGCTCTATTAGATGGAGGCCTACAAGTTAGAGATCCTGGGCTGGCCAATCTGGCCTTGGAAGGGAATATGATCTAGAAAATCTTCTCAAACCACCGACATCCTGTAAGTCAAGTCCTTATCAAAAAATATATGCACGAGCTCTCATTGAATAATATGGAAGAAGGAGCTGCTTGCAAGGGTACCACCCTTTGGAAGCTCTTTTTCCGTAGCTGGGAGTTTTTCAAAGACCACCTCTTTAGAATCCCGGGCAATGGAAAAAATATTAGTCTATGGGAATACAAAATTATGGGTCACCATCCATTCAACTCAGTACAATAAATTATAGAAGTGCATGAGTGGCTCAAAAATCTTGGCTACAACAAATTGGAAGACATATCGTCCTGGGACGTTGCTGGTAACTGGCTTGCTTGCAACATTCCTCGCCCTTTGGATTGGCTACAACCACAATTAACTCTCTTTATAGCTGCACTTGCTGGACTAGATCCGATCCATTGATGCATAAGCGACAAGTGGAGATGGGGAAAGACCAGAGTGTTCTTTGCTGCACAAGGGTTTGATTCCCTCCAATCCATCATTCCCCTTCACTCCCCATCTCTGTGGAAGTAGGTATGGGATCATGACGACCTTCCAAAGGTAAATCTTTTCTCTTGGCTCCTCATCCACAAGCACATCTTGACAGGAAAAAACTTGGTTAAAAGAGGCGTAGTTGGCCCACACAGATGCTCACTCTGCTGCGCAACATTGGAATCAATAGAACATCTATTTCTAGACTACGCATTTACCCAAGAAGTCTGGGTGAAAGCTCTGCACGAGCTTGATGTTCAATCCCCTTCACGGGTCATGATCACAAGCCTATTCATCTCGTGGAAAGAGTGATCACCTCATGAATTAAACAAAAGGTCTTTGTGGTATAGTATTTGGTTTTCCATTCCAAAATTCGTTTGTTGGAAAATATGGCTGGCTAGAAATGATGTGATCTTTAACAACAAATACTGCTCCCCCTCTGTGGTAGCATCCAAAGCGAAAGCCTTGCTAATTGAGTCCTTAGCGAATCTACCCCACAAGAAAGACATCAAACTCTCCCCAGATGTGCTAAGGTGTATCGGTGCGCCTCACAAGGGCCCACTTTCAACAATAAGACACCCTCTCAACCCTGTCACAATCTAGAGTGGAGGCTGTGGATTTCTGAGACTGACTTTAAAAATTGGTGGAAGAACTGTGACAAAGCCACAATATTTTTTAATGGAGCTTCCAAGGGAAACCCGGGAACATCTGGAGTAGGGGGAGTAATATATTCCTGGACAGGGCAAAGTAGAATCAGCTTTAGTTGGGGCCTTGGGCAGAGTACAAAAAATCAAGCATAAATCTTAGGACTGCTCAAAGCTTATGAGATCGCGCAAGAGCATGGAGAAGAAGACATACAGGTCTTCGGAGACTCTGAAATCTTGATCAAGATCATAAACACTGGCGATCATTTCAATAACCTGGCCCTCAACAAGACTCTGAAGAGACTCAGAAAAGTGTTACAAAATTACACTTCCAGCTCCTTCTTCCATATTCACCGAAATTTAAACAAGGAAGTGGATGCAAAAGCAAATGCAGGTTACCTCTTAGCCCAAGGAGAAATCTCAAAAAATGACGAAGCCCAAATCTGGTTTCCTATCCCTTAAGCTTTAGCTATGTAAAATAAAAAATCGACTCATCAGGGTTTTTGGAAAAAAAGAATATGTATTAGGGGTTTTTTATGCTATGGCCCAACCTATCTTCATAAATAAAAAACTTACCCATTCTTGTTAAAAAAAATAAAAAAATTATTTACCAAATTATCAACTAAAATATATTTTTATCTCATATTTTTATATTTAATATTAAATTTTAAAATACTTAAAGGTATTTTAAGCGAATGTAAAAATGCTTAAAATAATTTCAAAAACATTCATATGTTTATTGCGAAAACATTTACTAAAATCGTTTTCCCTTAAAATCATTTTTATAAGTAAAATTATTTTAAAAAAATTTAAAACAATTTTACAAAACATTTTATTCTCTAATTATTTAAATAATTTTTACTATTATTGTAAATCTATTTTAACCATAGATATAGCAAGTGCTAAGAGAGATTAGATCTCTTTAGGTTCAAATCTTTTTTAAATTACAAAATTTGAAAAAAAAATTCACGAAAGATTTGATCCATATAAACACTTGCTAGATCTATTTTAACCATTTTTATTTATGGTAAAAAATGAGGCATTTTTATCTCATATCTTTTAGATTAGGTTATAATATGAGCAATGAATTGAGATAAACGTAAGATTATTAATGTTTTATAATTCTTTCAATTAAACTTTAACAAACATATATATATATTATTATTATTATTATTATTATTAGAGGCGACATTGTTTTTTTTATGTAGAGTATATTTTATTTTTAATGTAATATGGACATGTGTCAACTCTACATTGAACACTGATGAAATCAAACACTTCTCTTCAAACACCACTCTCCTATTGAGTTGTAATGGGCCTCTAGACCCAATCATTTAAAAAATTAAAAAATGAAATTGTTTTAAAAATATTGAAAATAAATTTATAAATTTTAATTGTGGTTAAAATAATTACAGTATTATATATTTTATAAATTTAATATATCAATAATCATTTGGATGAATCACTAAAAATAGACTTACATTAATACTTATAATGTTATTATAATCAAAGTACAAAGTATAAATTTAATATATCAATAATCATTTGTATGAATCATTAAAAATAGACTTACATTAATACTTATAATGTTATTATAATCAAAGTACAAAGGGATACATGTATTTACAATTCCTAGAAAACACAAGAAGAAAATCTCCAAACAATTCCAATGACCAAAGGAGTGTCAAAATGTGTATCAATTTTTAATTTTGGCTTAATTTTTTTTTGTCAAATCTTCATGTTTCTTGTTTAAAGTGGGTTTTTGACCTCATATATGGATTCGATACTCTAAAAAACCCCATTAATAATTTAGAACTCAAATTTGTGATTTTGACCAATCACAAATCCTTATGGATTTATGGGTAAATTAAATCAGAAAATATGCCATGGAGCCCTCCAAAACATATAACAAATATATGCCATAAAGCCCTCCAAAACATATAACAAATAGACTACCACATTTTTAAATGATTGATGATAAGATAACGATACAAAAAAGAGGGAAAACCTTTTGAATACAATTCGTTATAACAATGTACATCTCAATTTTTTTTTAATTATGAGTCATTAATGTGATCAATTAAAAACATTCAAGTGGTGTAGTGTTAATTTATTTTTTTAAGAAAAAACATATTTTTTTTTAACGTGTAGTGATAGATTATTAATAAATCACAATCTAACACTTAACTAATTTAGAGATAAGTAATCTCTCAACTAATTTGGTACTGAGTTATTAATGTGAGTTTACTGTATAAATTGGGAAAGAAAAGAAAACAAAAAAAGAGAATTATCTATACACTTAAATTGGAATGTATCTATAATTCTTGAAAAATAGAAAAAAAATACATTTTTAATACAATTATCCTTATTGATAAGTTGTAGCAATTTATGACTTAAACTAATTTAATAATGAATCATTAATATGATCAACTAACGACCCTAAAAATACAATTCTTAAATTACATTTTGAATGTATAACTGAATTTTGGTTATTGTGTTAGAAGTTATAGTTTCACTTACTTGATAAAACTTTTCCCTTAGGGTTTTATCTCATTATAAGAAGACCCATATTAATTGTAAAAAATATTTCGATAATAATCACATGTAATGGAACATTGTTGTTTCGAACCAACCAGTGTGGTTCATCATTAGGACTAGGTGAGAGATCAGATCAGGACATTAAGCTTAAGTAGATGTAGAGATGGCTAACTAGCCATTAGGAAAACGACTAGTTTGACTTTTTCATATTTTTATTTTTTAAATTTTTTTTTTTTAATTATTTATTTATTTATCTATTTTTAATTATATATTATATATTTTTAATTAATAACGGTTAGTTTTATTTTTATTATTAAAATATTTGATTAATTTATTCAATTAATTAAAAATTATAAAACATATATATATATAAGTAAATAAATAAATAAATCGATAATAATGATAATGAAAAATAATAAGTAATGTAAAAATAAAAAATATAAGAGATAAAAATAAAAATAAAATAAAATAAAAAATTAAAGATAAATAGAAAAATAAAGGAATAACCAGCAGGGTAGGAAAAAAAAAATCAAGAATATAAGGTAGGTATCTAATATCTGTTGATGATCCAACCATTATTTCTATTGAGATTAACGGGTCTTTTTTCAATTTCTAAAGCCTCACTTAACTTCTGATGATGGAAATGGTCGATCCTAGCAATGACCTTAGCCTCCTCGATGCAGATATGATGGTTAGTCTTTTCTGCATGTTCAGCTAGGGCAGACAAACGGGATCTTCCATGTTTAATATTCATCATTTCAAACGGGCATGTTTACAGATATCTAAGTTGAGATCAGATCTTACCTTCCTAAAAAGATGTAGAGATGCTTCTATTATTCCTTCTTTTCCTAAATATAATCATCCTCTCAATTTTTATAAGAACCCGAATGTGTTCTTAAAGGCCAGACTTGCGCGTATTTGGTGTGAGATCTCCAAAGTTAGAAGAAATCTTGATCTTTTATCAAGAAAGCTGCTATCTTGGCATCTCACTTTGTCCAATTCGATTCCAGCGGACGTATGGACAGTAATCGATGCTCGTTCGGCTATTAAATCCATTCGTTGGGAATCCATTCGGCTACCAAATCTCGGCGCTCAAGTCATGGATTGCGGATGTCTCTTTTTCTTCGAATCATGAGATTAGAGGGCTTCCCTCTCGTTCCAGGATTGGGCCTTCTGTAGCTAAGCCGTCTGTGCCTTATTCCTCGACGGCAAGTGATGTCAGTGTTGACGGAGAAGCGGTAAAGGCAGGGCAGCCTGCGTTTCAGCTGGCTGAACCCTCATTCGGTGGATCTAATATAAATGGACATGTCGTTTTAGTGGGATCTCCCCATTCATTTTTGCGGCATTCTCCTTCAGATTTCAGATTGGACGATTGCGCAGTTGTCAACACGGATTTGCTTCCTATCCCTGTCGGGTCTCCATCTCCACCAGAGGGTTCGTTGAATGCTGATGACTTGGGTGGATACTCGATGTCTGGTGAGCCCATTGGTTTCGCTGTCCTCCAATGCAGCCTTTGTGATTCAAGTTTGTCTCTTCCTTCAGATTGTGTGTCCACTTTTGATGGAGAGTATGGTTTATCTAATAACCTTATAAACCCTAACATAGATTCCTATAATGAAATTAAAATTAATATGAATAGTAATGACTCAGGATTTTAACTAATTTAGAGAGCAATATGACTAATAATATAAATATGAATCTTGGTAACATTAATAAAAATTTAGCCACTATGACAAATGGCTTAATAATAAGACACAACAATTTTTTTCGTCCGACTTACTCTAATAATAAATTACTTAGATATAGATTAGAGCAAGATCTGGCATTAAGCCGCAGTCAAATGTGGTAGCGCCGCTCTCTTCGCAGTGTAAGCTTCGTCTCTCCCGCCTCAGAGGCCCCGATCCGCTGGGTTCAAGACGGACCGCTTTCTTCGCATCTCGAGCCTATTCTCAGAAAGCCGCAACAGGTTCTTCATCAAGGAGTGA